>JAUIMM010001088.1:0-340000 GCA_031769625.1 Taudactylus pleione
GGTCACTATAACAGGCCCAGCTACAGGTCACTATAACAGGCCCAGCTACAGGGTCACTATAACAGTCCAGCTACAGGTCACTATAACAGGCCAGCTACAGGTCCACTATAACAGGCCAGCTACAGGGTCACTATAACAGGCCCCAGCTACAGGGTCACTATAACAGGTCCAGCTACAGGGTCACTATAACAGGCCCAGCTACAGGGTCACTATAACAGGCCCAGCTACAGGGTCACTATAACAGGTCCAGCTACAGGTCACTATAACAGGCCAGCTACAGGTCACTATAAAGCCCAGCTACAGGGTCACTATAACAGGCCCAGCTACAGGGTCACTATAACAGGTCCAGCTACAGGGTCACTATAACAGGCCCAGCTACAGGGTCACTATAACAGGCCCAGCTACAGGGTCACTATAACAGGCCCAGCTACAGGGTCACTATAACAGCCCAGCTACAGGTCACTATAACAGGCCCAGCTACAGGGTCACTATAACAGGTCCAGCTACAGGTCACTATAACAGGCCCAGCTACAGGTCACTATAACAGCCCAGCTACAGGGTCACTATAACAGGCCCAGCTACAGGGTCACTATAACAGGTCCAGCTACAGGTCACTATAACAGGCCCAGCTACAGGGTCACTATAACAGGCCCAGCTACAGGGTCACTATAACAGGCCCAGCTACAGGTCACTATAACAGGTCCAGCTACAGGGTCACTATAACAGGTCCAGCTACAGGTCACTATACAGGCCCAGCTACAGGGTCACTATAACAGGCCCAGCTACAGGGTCACTATAACAGGCCCAGCTACAGGGTCACTATAACAGGTCCAGCTACAGGGTCACTATAACAGGCCCAGCTACAGGGTCACTATAACAGGCCCAGCTACAGGGTCACTATAACAGGTCCAGCTACAGGTCACTATAACAGGCCCAGCTACAGGTCACTATAAAGCCCAGCTACAGGTCACTATAACAGGCCCAGCTACAGGGTCACTATAACAGGTCCCAGCTACAGGGTCACTATAACAGGCCCAGCTACAGGGTCACTATAACAGCCCAGCTACAGGGTCACTATAACAGGCCCAGCTACAGGTCACTATAACAGGCCCAGCTACAGGTCACTATAACAGGCCCAGCTACAGGGTCACTATAACAGGCCCAGCTACAGGGTCACTATAACAGGTCCAGCTACAGGGTCACTATAACAGGCCCAGCTACAGGGCACTATAACAGGTCCAGCTACAGGGTCACTATAACAGGCCCAGCTACAGGTCACTATAACAGGCCCAGCTACAGGTCACTATCACAGGTCCAGCTACAGGTCACTATAACAGGCCCAGCTACAGGGTCACTATAACAGGCCCAGCTACAGGTCACTATAACAGGCCCAGCTACAGGGTCACTATAACAGGCCCAGCTACAGGTCACTATAACAGGCCCAGCTACAGGGTCACTATAACAGGCCCAGCTACAGGGTCACTATAACAGGCCCAGCTACAGGGTCACTATAACAGGCCCAGCTACAGGGTCACTATAACAGGCCCAGCTACAGGTCACTATAACAGGCCCAGCTACAGGGTCACTATAACAGGCCCAGCTACAGGGTCACTATAACAGGCCCAGCTACAGGGTCACTATAACAGGCCCAGCTACAGGGTCACTATAACAGGCCCAGCTACAGGGTCACTATAACAGGCCCAGCTACAGGTCACTATAACAGGTCCAGCTACAGGTCACTATAACAGGCCCAGCTACAGGTCACTATAACAGGCCCAGCTACAGGTCACTATAACAGGCCCAGCTACAGGTCACTATAACAGGCCCAGCTACAGGTCACTATAACAGGCCCAGCTACAGGGTCACTATAACAGGCCCAGCTACAGGGTCACTATAACAGGCCCAGCTACAGGTCACTATAACAGGCCCAGCTACAGGGTCACTATAACAGGTCCAGCTACAGGTCACTATAACAGGCCCAGCTACAGGTCACTATAACAGGTCCAGCTACAGGGTCACTATAACAGGCCCAGCTACAGGGTCACTATAACAGGCCCAGCTACAGGGTCACTATAACAGGCCCAGCTACAGGGTCACTATAACAGGCCCAGCTACAGGGTCACTATAACAGGCCCAGCTACAGGGTCACTATAACAGGCCCAGCTACAGGGTCACTGTAACAGGTCCAGCTACAGGTCACTGTAACAGGCCCAGCTACAGGTCACTGTAACAGGCCCAGCTACAGGGTCACTATAATAGGTCCAGCTACAGGTCACTATAACAGGTCCAGCTACAGGGTCACTATAACAGGCCCAGCTACAGGGTCACTATAACAGGCCCAGCTACAGGTCACTATAACAGGCCCAGCTACAGGTCACTATAACAGGCCCAGCTACAGGGTCACTATAACAGGCCCAGCTACAGGTCACTATAACAGGTCCAGCTACAGGGTCACTATAACAGGTCCAGCTACAGGGTCACTATCACAGGCCCAGCTACAGGTCACTATCACAGGTCCAGCTACAGGGTCACTATCACAGGCCCAGCTACAGGTCACTATCACAGGCCCAGCTACAGGTCACTATCACAGGCCCAGCTACAGGGTCACTATAACAGGCCCAGCTACAGGTCACTATCACAGGCCCAGCTACAGGGTCACTATCACAGGTCCAGCTACAGGTCACTATCACAGGCCCAGCTACAGGGTCACTATCACAGGTCCAGCTACAGGTCACTATCACAGGCCCAGCTACAGGTCACTATAACAGGCCCAGCTACAGGTCACTATAACAGGCCCAGCTACAGGGTCACTATAACAGGTCCAGCTACAGGGTCACTATAACAGGCCCAGATACAGGTCACTATAACAGGCCCAGCTACAGGGTCACTATAACAGGCCCAGCTACAGGGTCACTATAACAGGCCCAGCTACAGGTCACTATAACAGGTCCAGCTACAGGTCACTATAACAGGCCCAGCTACAGGTCACTATAACAGGCCCAGCTACAGGTCACTATAACAGGCCCAGCTACAGGTCACTATAAAGCCCAGCTACAGGTCACTATAACAGGCCCAGCTACAGGTCACTATAACAGGTCCAGCTACAGGTCACTATAACAGGCCCAGCTACAGGGTCACTATAACAGGTCCAGCTACAGGTCACTATAACAGGTCCAGCTACAGGGTCACTATAACAGGCCCAGCTACAGGGTCACTATAACAGGCCCAGCTACAGGTCACTATAAAGCCCAGCTACAGGTCACTATAAAGCCCAGCTACAGGTCACTATAACAGGCCCAGCTACAGGTCACTATAACAGGTCCAGCTACAGGGTCACTATAACAGGTCCAGCTACAGGTCACTATAACAGGCCCAGCTACAGGGTCACTATAACAGGCCCAGCTACAGGGTCACTATAACAGGTCCAGCTACAGGGTCACTATAACAGGCCCAGCTACAGGGTCACTATAACAGGTCCAGCTACAGGGTCACTATAACAGGCCCAGCTACAGGGTCACTATAACAGGCCCAGCTACAGGGTCACTATAACAGGCCCAGCTACAGGGTCACTATAACAGGCCCAGCTACAGGTCACTATAACAGGTCCAGCTACAGGGTCACTATAACAGGTCCAGCTACAGGTCACTATAACAGGCCCAGCTACAGGGTCACTATAACAGGCCCAGCTACAGGGTCACTATAACAGGCCCAGCTACAGGGTCACTATAACAGGTCCAGCTACAGGGTCACTATAACAGGCCCAGCTACAGGGTCACTATAACAGGCCCAGCTACAGGGTCACTATAACAGGTCCAGCTACAGGTCACTATAACAGGCCCAGCTACAGGTCACTATAAAGCCCAGCTACAGGTCACTATAACAGGCCCAGCTACAGGGTCACTATAACAGGTCCAGCTACAGGGTCACTATAACAGGCCCAGCTACAGGGTCACTATAACAGGCCCAGCTACAGGGTCACTATAACAGGCCCAGCTACAGGTCACTATAACAGGCCCAGATACAGGTCACTATAACAGGCCCAGCTACAGGTCACTATAACAGGCCCAGCTACAGGGTCACTATAACAGGCCCAGCTACAGTGTCACTATAACAGGTCCAGCTACAGGGTCACTATAACAGGCCCAGCTACAGGGCACTATAACAGGTCCAGCTACAGGGTCACTATAACAGGCCCAGCTACAGGTCACTATAACAGGCCCAGCTACAGGTCACTATCACAGGTCCAGCTACAGGTCACTATAACAGGCCCAGCTACAGGGTCACTATAACAGGCCCAGCTACAGGTCACTATAACAGGCCCAGCTACAGGGTCACTATAACAGGCCCAGCTACAGGGTCACTATCACAGGCCCAGCTACAGGTCACTATAACAGGCCCAGCTACAGGTCACTATAACAGGCCCAGCTACAGGGTCACTATAACAGGTCCAGCTACAGGGTCACTATCACAGGCCCAGCTACAGGGTCACTATCACAGGTCCAGCTACAGGTCACTATCACAGGCCCAGCTACAGGTCACTATAACAGGCCCAGCTACAGGGTCACTATAACAGGTCCAGCTACAGGGTCACTATAACAGGCCCAGCTACAGGGTCACTATAACAGGTCCAGCTACAGGTCACTATAACAGGCCCAGCTACAGGTCACTATAACAGGCCCAGCTACAGGTCACTATAACAGGCCCAGCTAAAGGTCACTATAACAGGCCCAGCTACAGGTCACTATAACAGGTCCAGCTACAGGGTCACTATAACAGGTCCAGCTACAGGGTCACTATAACAGGCCCAGCTACAGGGTCACTATAACAGGCCCAGCTACAGGGTCACTATAACAGGCCCAGCTACAGGGTCACTATAACAGGCCCAGCTACAGGTCACTATAACAGGCCCAGCTACAGGTCACTATAACAGGCCCAGCTACAGGTCACTATAACAGGCCCAGCTACAGGGTCACTATAACAGGCCCAGCTACAGGGTCACTATAACAGGTCCAGCTACAGGGCACTATAACAGGTCCAGCTACAGGGTCACTATAACAGGTCCAGCTACAGGGTCACTATAACAGGCCCAGCTACAGGTCACTATAACAGGTCCAGCTACAGGGTCACTATAACAGGCCCAGCTACAGGGTCACTATAACAGGTCCAGCTACAGGTCACTATAACAGGTCCAGCTACAGGTCACTATAACAGGCCCAGCTACAGGGTCACTATAACAGGCCCAGCTACAGGGTCACTATAACAGGCCCAGCTACAGGGTCACTATAACAGGCCCAGCTACAGGTCACTATAACAGGCCCAGCTACAGGGTCACTATAACAGGCCCAGCTACAGGGTCACTATAACAGGCCCAGCTACAGGGTCACTATAACAGGCCCAGCTACAGGTCACTATAACAGGCCCAGCTACAGGGTCACTATAACAGGCCCAGCTACAGGGTCACTATAACAGGCCCAGCTACAGGGTCACTATAACAGGCCCAGCTACAGGGTCACTATAACAGGCCCAGCTACAGGTCACTATAACAGGCCCAGCTACAGGGTCACTATAACAGGCCCAGCTACAGGTCACTATAACAGGTCCAGCTACAGGTCACTATAACAGGTCCAGCTACAGGTCACTATAACAGGCCCAGCTACAGGTCACTATAACAGGCCCAGCTACAGGTCACTATAACAGGTCCAGCTACAGGTCACTATAACAGGCCCAGCTACAGGTCACTATAACAGGCCCAGCTACAGGGTCACTATAACAGGCCCAGCTACAGGTCACTATAACAGGCCCAGCTACAGGTCACTATAACAGGTCCAGCTACAGGTCACTATAACAGGCCCAGCTACAGGTCACTATAACAGGTCCAGCTACAGGGTCACTATAACAGGCCCAGCTACAGGGTCACTATAACAGGCCCAGCTACAGGGTCACTATAACAGGCCCAGCTACAGGGTCACTATAACAGGTCCAGCTACAGGTCACTATAACAGGCCCAGCTACAGGGTCACTATAACAGGTCCAGCTACAGGTCACTATAACAGGCCCAGCTACAGGTCACTATAACAGGCCCAGCTACAGGGTCACTATAACAGGCCCAGCTACAGGGTCACTATAACAGGCCCAGCTACAGGTCACTATAACAGGTCCAGCTACAGGGTCACTATAACAGGTCCAGCTACAGGGTCACTATAACAGGCCCAGCTACAGGGTCACTATAACAGGCCCAGCTACAGGTCACTATAACAGGTCCAGCTACAGGGTCACTATCACAGGCCCAGCTACAGGTCACTATCGCAGGCCCAGCTACAGGGTCACTATAACAGGCCCAGCTACAGGTCACTATAACAGGTCCAGCTACAGGTCACTATAACAGGTCCAGCTACAGGGTCACTATAACAGGTCCAGCTACAGGTCACTATAACAGGCCCAGCTACAGGGTCACTATAACAGGCCCAGCTACAGGTCACTATAACAGGTCCAGCTACAGGGTCACTATAACAGGTCCAGCTACAGGGTCACTATAACAGGCCCAGCTACAGGTCACTATCACAGGTCCAGCTACAGGTCACTATCACAGGTCCAGCTACAGGTCACTATAACAGGCCCAGCTACAGGTCACTATAACAGGTCCAGCTACAGGTCACTATATGAGGCCCAGCTACAGGGTCACTATAACAGGTCCAGCTACAGGGTCACTATAACAGGCCCAGCTACAGGTCACTATAACAGGTCCAGCTACAGGTCACTATAACAGGTCCAGCTACAGGTCACTATAACAGGTCCAGCTACAGGGTCACTATAACAGGTCCAGCTACAGGTCACTATAACAGGCCCAGCTACAGGGTCACTATAACAGGCCCAGCTACAGGTCACTATAACAGGTCCAGCTACAGGGTCACTATAACAGGCCCAGCTACAGGGTCACTATAACAGGTCCAGCTACAGGGTCACTATAACAGGCCCAGCTACAGGGTCACTATAACAGGCCCAGCTACAGGGTCACTATAACAGGCCCAGCTACAGGTCACTATAACAGGCACAGCTACAGGTCACTATAACAGGCCCAGCTACAGGGTCACTATAACAGGCCCAGCTACAGGTCACTATAACAGGCCCAGCTACAGGTCACTATAAAGCCCAGCTACAGGTCACTATAACAGGCCCAGCTACAGGTCACTATAACAGGTCCAGCTACAGGTCACTATAACAGGCCCAGCTACAGGTCACTATAAAGCCCAGCTACAGGTCACTATAACAGGCCCAGCTACAGGTCACTATAACAGGTCCAGCTACAGGGTCACTATAACAGGTCCAGCTACAGGTCACTATAACAGGCCCAGCTACAGGGTCACTATAACAGGCCCAGCTACAGGGTCACTATAACAGGCCCAGCTACAGGGTCACTATAACAGGTCCAGCTACAGGGTCACTATAACAGGCCCAGCTACAGGGTCACTATAACAGGCCCAGCTACAGGGTCACTATAACAGGTCCAGCTACAGGTCACTATAACAGGTCCAGCTACAGGGTCACTATAACAGGTCCAGCTACAGGGTCACTATAACAGGTCCAGCTACAGGGTCACTATAACAGGCCCAGCTACAGGGTCACTATAACAGGCCCAGCTACAGGGTCACTATAACAGGTCCAGCTACAGGTCACTATAACAGGCCCAGCTACAGGTCACTATAACAGGCCCAGCTACAGGTCACTATAACAGGTCCAGCTACAGGGTCACTATAACAGGCCCAGCTACAGGTCACTATAACAGGTCCAGCTACAGGTCACTATAACAGGTCCAGCTACAGGTCACTATAACAGGCCCAGCTACAGGGTCACTATAACAGGCCCAGCTACAGGGTCACTATAACAGGCCCAGCTACAGGGTCACTATAACAGGCCCAGCTACAGGGTCACTATAACAGGCCCAGCTACAGGGTCACTATAACAGGCCCAGCTACAGGTCACTATAACAGGTCCAGCTACAGGGTCACTATAACAGGTCCAGCTACAGGGTCACTATAACAGGCCCAGCTACAGGTCACTATAACAGGCCCAGCTACAGGGTCACTATAACAGGCCCAGCTACAGGTCACTATAACAGGCCCAGCTACAGGGTCACTATAACAGGCGCAGCTACAGGGTCCCTATAACAGGCCCAGCTACAGGGTCACTATAACAGGCCCAGCTACAGGTCACTATAACAGGTCCAGCTACAGGTCACTATAACAGGTCCAGCTACAGGGTCACTATAACAGGCCCAGCTACAGGTCACTATAACAGGTCCAGCTACAGGGTCACTATAACAGGTCCAGCTACAGGTCACTATAACAGGCCCAGCTACAGGTCACTATAACAGGCCCAGCTACAGGGTCACTATAACAGGTCCAGCTACAGGGTCACTATAACAGGCCCAGCTACAGGTCACTATAACAGGCCCAGCTACAGGTCACTATAACAGGCCCAGCTACAGGTCACTATAACAGGCCCAGCTACAGGTCACTATAACAGGTCCAGCTACAGGTCACTATAACAGGTCCAGCTACAGGGTCACTATAACAGGTCCAGCTACAGGTCACTATAACAGGCCCAGCTACAGGGTCACTATAACAGGCCCAGCTACAGGGTCACTATAACAGGTCCAGCTACAGGGTCACTATAACAGGCCCAGCTACAGGTCACTATAACATGGTCACTATAACAGGTCCAGCTACAGGTCACTATAACAGGCCCAGCTACAGGTCACTATAACAGGCCCAGCTACAGGTCACTATAACAGGCCCAGCTACAGGTCACTATAACAGGTCCAGCTACAGGTCACTATAACAGGTCCAGCTACAGGGTCACTATAACAGGTCCAGCTACAGGTCACTATAACAGGCCCAGCTACAGGGTCACTATAACAGGCCCAGCTACAGGGTCACTATAACAGGCCCAGCTACAGGTCACTATAACAGGTCCAGCTACAGGTCACTATAACAGGCCCAGCTACAGGTCACTATAACAGGCCCAGCTACAGGTCACTATAACAGGCCCAGCTACAGGGTCACTATAACAGGTCCAGCTACAGGGTCACTATAACAGGCCCAGCTACAGGGTCACTATAACAGGCCCAACTACAGGGTCACTATAACAGGCCCAGCTACAGGGTCACTATAACAGGCCCAGCTACAGGGTCACTATAACAGGCCCAGCTACAGGTCACTATAACAGGCCCAGCTACAGGTCACTATAACAGGTCCAGCTACAGGTCACTATAACAGGCCCAGCTACAGGGTCACTATACCAGGCCCAGCTACAGGTCACTATAACAGGTCCAGCTACAGGTCACTATAACAGGTCCAGCTACAGGTCACTATAACAGGCCCAGCTACAGGTCACTATAACAGGTCCAGCTACAGGGTCACTATAACAGGCCCAGCTACAGGGTCACTATAACAGGCCCAGCTACAGGGCACTATAACAGGCCCAGCTACAGGTCACTATAACAGGCCCAGCTACAGGGTCACTATAACAGGTCCAGCTACAGGTCACTATAACAGGCCCAGCTACAGGGTCACTATAACAGGCCCAGCTACAGGGTCACTATAACAGGTCCAGCTACAGGGTCACTATAACAGGTCCAGCTACAGGGTCACTATAACAGGCCCAGCTATAGGTCACTATAACAGGCCCAGCTACAGGGTCACTATAACAGGCCCAGCTACAGGTCACTATAACAGGCCCAGCTACAGGGTCACTATATCAGGCCCAGCTACAGGGTCACTATAACAGGTCCAGCTACAGGGTCACTATAACAGGCCCAGCTACAGGTCACTATAACAGGTCCAGCTACAGGGTCACTATAACAGGTCCAGCTACAGGGTCACTATAACAGGTCCAGCTACAGGGCACTATAACAGGTCCAGCTACAGGTCACTATAACAGGCCCAGCTACAGGGTCACTATAACAGGCCCAGCTACAGGGTCACTATAACAGGTCCAGCTACAGGTCACTATAACAGGCCCAGCTACAGGGTCACTATAACAGGCCCAGCTACAGGGTCACTATAACAGGCCCAGCTACAGGGTCACTATAACAGGCCCAGCTACAGGTCACTATAACAGGTCCAGCTACAGGTCACTATAACAGGCCCAGCTACAGGTCACTATAACAGGCCCAGCTACAGGGTCACTATAACAGGCCCAGCTACAGGGTCACTATCACAGGTCCAGCTACAGGTCACTATAACAGGCCCAGCTACAGGTCACTATAACAGGCCCAGCTACAGGTCACTATAACAGGCCCAGCTACAGGTCACTATAACAGGCCCAGCTACAGGTCACTATAACAGGTCCAGCTACAGGGTCACTATAACAGGCCCAGCTACAGGGTCACTATAACAGGCCCAGCTACAGGTCACTATAACAGGCCCAGCTACAGGGTCACTATAACAGGTCCAGCTACAGGTCACTATAACAGGCCCAGCTACAGGTCACTATAACAGGTCCAGCTACAGGGTCACTATAACAGGCCCAGCTACAGGTCACTATAACAGGCCCAGCTACAGGGCACTCTAACAGGCCCAGCTACAGGGCACTATAACAGGCCCAGCTACAGGTCACTATAACAGGCCCAGCTACAGGTCACTATAACAGGCCCAGCTACAGGTCACTATAACAGGCCCAGCTACAGGTCACTATAAAGCCCAGCTACAGGGTCACTATAACAGGCCCAGCTACAGGGTCACTATAACAGGTCCAGCTACAGGTCACTATAACAGGTCCAGCTACAGGTCACTATAACAGGCCCAGCTACAGGTCACTATCACAGGTCCAGCTACAGGTCACTATCACAGGTCCAGCTACAGGGTCACTATAACAGGCCCAGCTACAGGGTCACTATAACAGGTCCAGCTACAGGTCACTATAACAGGTCCAGCTGCAGGTCACTATAACAGGCCCAGCTACAGGTCACTATCACAGGTCCAGCTACAGGTCACTATAACAGGCCCAGCTACAGGGTCACTATAACAGGCCCAGCTACAGGGTCACTATAACAGGCCCAGCTACAGGTCACTATAACAGGCCCAGCTACAGGTCACTATAACAGGCCCAGCTACAGTTCACTATAACAGGCCCAGCTACAGGGTCACTATAACAGGCCCAGCTACAGGGTCACTATAACAGGCCCAGCTACAGGTCACTATAACAGGCCCAGCTACAGGTCACTATAACAGGCCCAGCTACAGGTCACTATAACAGGCCCAGCTACAGGTCACTATAACAGATCCAGCTACAGGGTCACTATAACAGGTCCAGCTACAGGTCACTATAACAGGTCCAGCTACAGGGTCACTATAACAGGCCCAGCTACAGGGCACTATAACAGGCCCAGCTACAGGTCACTATAACAGGCCCAGCTACAGGTCACTATAACAGGCCCAGCTACAGGTCACTATAACAGGCCCAGCTACAGGGTCACTATAAGAGGCCCAGCTACAGGGTCACTATAAGAGGGAGCTCCGTCGTGCGCATGCGCCAGACGCGACGAGCGAAGGAAAGTCCTTCGCTCGTTGTGTCCGATCAAAGGGGGCGTGCTGTCAATGTTGATTGACAGCACGCCCCCTTTGGTGGGCGTGCCGGGGGCGTGCCTCCCTGACGGGGGCGTTCCCACGGGAACGCCTCCCGTCAGAAGCCGGCCCACTGACATCACTAGTGATGTCAGTGGGAGTGATTTTGGCTCTGATAGAGCCAAAATCACTCCGGAGCTTGCGGTTGAAAACCTCAACCGCAGGCTCCGGCTCGCAATTTCGATGGTCGCGATGGTCTCGACCATCGCGGCCATCACAATGCACGCTCGTATAGCCTTTGGGTGGTGACCCACAGCTATACGAGCGTCCAGGAGGACGCTCCATGAAAATGGAGCCCGGCCCTCATTCAGAGTGTGCGCTCTGCTCAGAGCGTACGGCTCTGAATGAGGGCCACTATAAGAGGCCCAGCTACAGGGTCACTATAACAGAAATTAACCAATAAACTTTAAGCTTTCATTTCTCAAATGTCCCTTTCTAAGGGCTCTATTTATTAACATTATTTTGAGTAAAATAAAGTGAAAAAGGGTGTTTTGTGTTTTCACACCCTTTTCACATTATTTTAGTATCACCTGTAGTTATTACAGGGTAATTGGAGTAGAATTCGTAAAATTCTACTCCAACCCCTAATTATCACTTATTTTTAGTAAAGCAGATCGCATTTCCCATAATTGTAATGGGAAATGTGATCTGACCAGAGTTACTAAAAATAAAATGTGAAAGAATATCGGGGAAAGCCCTGTGATAATAACGCCACCAGGAGGTGGCGTTATCCAGGGTCTCCCCCGGTTACCGGCCTCCTACTCTGCTCTAATGGGGAGAGCAGAGCCGGGAGTTGGTCCCAGTAATCAGCTGTGTGGTCTAAACAGACCGCAAGCTGATCACTGTAAAAAAATACTAACCTGACCCCAGGGACCGGTGATCGGGCCTCCGGTGACATCTCCTCTCCGGTCAGCTGGTCTCCCATAGTGCACTGCTGCCCGGTCATCAGGTGATCGAGCCCCAGTGCAGTATGGGAGATCACCTGACCGGAGGAATGGAGAACATCACCGGAGGCCCGGAGCATGCAGGTAAGTGTAATTAAGGGAGAGGGGGTCGTGGGGAGGGGGGGTCATGGGCGGGTCCTTGATCGGGGGCGGGGCTTAGCATTGGGGGCGGGGCTTATCGCCGGGGGGGAGGGAACGGGAAGTGGTCGGCGCATGCACGGGCACTTAATCACGGTATTTTTTGCGAAAATACCGTGATAAGGCTCCGAAGGGGATTTGCAGGGACAGAGTTTATCGCAAGCTCTGTTCCTGTAAGGGATTTGTAGTAAATCCCTGTGATATTGCCTGAATTCGCAATGCAAATTCACTCGGTAATATCACACTACAATCTGCATTCAATATGCGGATTGTAGTAAATAGAGCCCTAAATAAGTTTGTGAATATATATTTGTAAGACAGAGAGGCCTATTCGACATACATAACCACAGTGCTCTACCATACCGCAGTTGTAATCAGTGCTCTACCATACCGCAGCTGTAATCAGCGCCCTACCTTACCGCAGCTGTAATCAGCGCCCTACCTTACCGCAGCTGTAATCAGCGCCCTACCTTACCGCAGCTGTAATCAGCGCCCTACTTACCCCAGCTGTAATCAGCACTCTACCTTACCCCAGCTGTAATCAGAGCTCTACCTTACCCCACCTGTAATCAGTGCTCTACCTTACCCCACCTGTAATCAGTGCTCTACCTTACCCCAGCTGTAATCAGTGTTCTACCTTACCCCACCTGTAATCAGTGCTCTACCTTACCCCAGCTGTAATCAGTGCTCTACCTTACCCCAGCTGTAATCAGTGCTCTACCTTACCCCACCTGTAATCAGCGCTCTACCTTACCCCACCTGTAATCAGTGCTCTACCTTACCCCAGCTGTAATCAGTGCTCTACCTTACCCCACCTGTAATCAGTGCTCTACCTTACCCCAGCTGTAATCAGTGCTCTACCTTACCCCAGCTGTAATCAGCGCTCTACCTTACCCCAGCTGTAATCAGCGCTCTACCTTACCCCAGCTGTAATCAGTGCTCTACCTTACCCCAGCTGTAATCAGTGCTCTACCTTACCCCAGCTGTAATCGGTGCTCTACCTTACCCCAGCTGTAATCGGCGCCCTACCTTACCCCAGCTGTAATCAACGCTCTACCTTACCCCAGCTGTAATCAGCGCTCTACCTTACCGCAGCTGTAATTAGTGCTCTACCTTACCCCAGCTGTAATCAGCGCTCTACCTTACCCCAGCTGTAATCAGTGCTCTACCTTACCCCAGCTGTAATCAGCGCTCTACCTTACCCCAGCTGTAATCAGCGCTCTACCTTACCCCAGCTGTAATCAGTGCTCTACCTTACCCCAGCTGTAATTAGCGCTCTACCTTACCCCAGCTGTAATCGGCGCTCTACCTTACCACAGCTGTAATCGGTGCTCTACCTTACCCCAGCTGTAATTAGTGCTCTACCTTACCCCAGCTGTAATCAGCGCTCTACCTTACCCCAGCTGTAATCAGTGCTCTACCTTACCCCAGCTGTAATCAGCGCTCTACCTTACCCCAGCTGTAATCAGCGCTCTACCTTACCCCAGCTGTAATCAGTGCTCTACCTTACCCCAGCTGTAATCAGCGCTCTACCTTACCCCAGCTGTAATCAGCGCTCTACCTTACCCCAGCTGTAATTAGCGCTCTACCTTACCCCAGCTGTAATCAGCGCTCTACCTTACCCCAGCTGTAATCAGCGCTCTACCTTACCCCAGCTGTAATCAGTGCTCTACCTTACCCCAGCTGTAATCAGCGCTCTACCTTACCCCAGCTGTAATTAGCGCTCTACCTTACCCCAGCTGTAATCGGCGCTCTACCTTACCGCAGCTGTAATCAGCGCTCTACCTTACCCCAGCTGTAATCAGCGCTCTACCTTACCCCAGCTGTAATTAGCGCTCTACCTTACCCCAGCTGTAATCGGCGCTCTACCTTACCCCAGCTGTAATTAGCACTCTACCTTACCCCAGCTGTAATCGGCGCTCTACCTTACCCCAGCTGTAATCAGTGCTGAACATGCGCCGTAACATCCGTAAAAGCAGAGCATGCGCAGCACTACCTACAGCTGCAGTAATTTTGACCCAGTTCCTGAGTAATTAGGGTACTGATTGGATAAGTCCTCCTATTCTATTATATAGATGTATATATTCACTCCCCCAACCTCTTTCTGCTGCTCAGTCTGTACAAATAACATGAAAGATGCAGAACCCCTACTGACCCCCCTCTTATCCTCCTCCCCTCCCTGGTGGCTGTGACATATATGACCGTGTGTATGTACCATTACATGCAGTATCCCCTACTGACCCCTCTCTTATCCTCCTCCCCTCCCTGGTGGCTGTGACATATATGACCGTGTGTATGCACCATTACATGCAGTATCCCCTACTGACCCCTCTCTTATCCTCCTCCACTCCCTGGTGGCTGTGACATATATGACCGTGTGTATGTACCATAACATGCAGTATCCCCTACTGACCCCTCTCTTATCCTCCTCCCCTCCCTGGTGGCTGTGACATATATGACCGTGTGTATGTACCATTACATGCAGTATCCCCTACTGACCCCTCTCTTATCCTCCTCCCCTCCCTGGTGGCTGTGACATATATGACCGTGTGTATGCACCATTACATGCAGTATCCCCTACTGACCCCTCTCTTATCCTCCTCCCCTCCCTGGTGGCTGTGACATATATGACCGTGTGTATGTACCATTACATGCAGTATCCCCTACTGACCCCTCTCTTATCCTCCTCCACTCCCTGGTGGCTGTGACATATATGACCGTGTGTATGTACCATAACATGCAGTATCCCCTACTGACCCCTCTCTTATCCTCCTCCCCTCCCTGGTGGCTGTGACATATATGACCGTGTGTATGTACCATTACATGCAGTATCCCCTACTGACCCCTCTCTTATCCTCCTCCCCTCCCTGGTGGCTGTGACATATATGACCGTGTGTATGCACCATTACATGCAGTATCCCCTACTGACCCCTCTCTTATCCTCCTCCACTCCCTGGTGGCTGTGACATATATGACCGTGTGTATGTACCATAACATGCAGTATCCCCTACTGACCCCTCTCTTATCCTCCTCCCCTCCCTGGTGGCTGTGACATATATGACCGTGTGTATGTACCATTACATGCAGTATCCCCTACTGACCCCTCTCTTATCCTCCTCCCCTCCCTGGTGGCTGTGACATATATGACCGTGTGTATGCACCATTACATGCAGTATCCCCTACTGACCCCTCTCTTATCCTCCTCCCCTCCCTGGTGGCTGTGACATATATGACCGTGTGTATGTACCATTACATGCAGTATCCCCTACTGACCCCTCTCTTATCCTCCTCCACTCCCTGGTGGCTGTGACATATATGACCGTGTGTATGTACCATAACATGCAGTATCCCCTACTGACCCCTCTCTTATCCTCCTCCACTCCCTGGTGGCTGTGACATATATGACCGTGTGTATGTACCATTACATGCAGTATCCCCTACTGACCCCCCTCTTATCCTCCTCCCCTCCCTGGTGGCTGTGACATATATGACCGTGTGTATGTACCATTTCATGCAGTATCCCCTACTGACCCCCCTCTTATCCTCCTCCCCTCCCTGGTGGCTGTGACATATATGACCGTGTGTATGTACCATTTCATGCAGTATCCCCTACTGACCCCCCTCTTATCCTCCTCCCCTCCCTGGTGGCTGTGACATATATGACCGTGTGTACGCACCATTAGATGCAGTATCCCCTACTGACCCCTCTCTTATCTGTCTCCCCTCCCTGGTGGCTGTGACATATATGACCGTGTGTATGTACCATTTCATGCAGTATCCCCTACTGACCCCCCTCTTATCCTCCTCCCCTCCCTGGTGGCTGTGACATATATGACCGTGTGTATGCACCATTACATGCAGTATCCCCTACTGACCCCTCTCTTATCCTCCTCCCCTCCTTGGTGGCTGTGACATATGTGACCGTGTGTATGTACCATTAGATGCAGTATCCCCTACTGACCCCTCTCTTATCCTCCTCCCCTCCCTGGTGGCTGTGACATATATGACCGTGTGTATGCACCATTAGATGCAGTATCCCCTACTGACCCCTCTCTTATCCTCCTCCCCTCCCTGGTGGCTGTGACATATATGACCGTGTGTATGTACCATTACATGCAGTATCCCCTACTGACCCCTCTCTTATCCTCCTCCCCTCCCTGGTGGCTGTGACATATATGACCGTGTGTATGTACCATAACATGCAGTATCCCCTACTGACCCCTCTCTTATCCTCCTCCACTCCCTGGTGGCTGTGACATATATGACCGTGTGTATGTACCATTACATGCAGTATCCCCTACTGACCCCCCTCTTATCCTCCTCCCCTCCCTGGTGGCTGTGACATATATGACCGTGTGTATGTACCATTTCATGCAGTATCCCCTACTGACCCCCCTCTTATCCTCCTCCCCTCCCTGGTGGCTGTGACATATATGACCGTGTGTATGTACCATTTCATGCAGTATCCCCTACTGACCCCCCTCTTATCCTCCTCCCCTCCCTGGTGGCTGTGACATATATGACCGTGTGTACGCACCATTAGATGCAGTATCCCCTACTGACCCCTCTCTTATCTGTCTCCCCTCCCTGGTGGCTGTGACATATATGACCGTGTGTATGTACCATTTCATGCAGTATCCCCTACTGACCCCCCTCTTATCCTCCTCCCCTCCCTGGTGGCTGTGACATATATGACCGTGTGTATGCACCATTACATGCAGTATCCCCTACTGACCCCTCTCTTATCCTCCTCCCCTCCTTGGTGGCTGTGACATATGTGACCGTGTGTATGTACCATTAGATGCAGTATCCCCTACTGACCCCTCTCTTATCCTCCTCCCCTCCCTGGTGGCTGTGACATATATGACCGTGTGTATGCACCATTAGATGCAGTATACCCTACTGACCCCTCTCTTATCCTCCTCCCCTCCCTGGTGGCTGTGACATATATGACCGTGTGTATGTACCATTACATGCAGTATCCCCCACTGACCCCTCTTATCCTCCTCCTCTGCATGGTGGCTGTGACATACAGTATGTGACCGTGTGTATGTACCATTACATGCAGTATCCCCTACTGACCCCTCTCTTATCCGCCTCCCCTCCCTGGTGGCTGTGACATATATGACCGTGTGTATGCACCATTACATGCAGTATCCCCTACTGACCCCTCTCTTATCCTCCTCCCCTCCCTGGTGGCTGTGACATATATGACCGTGTGTATGTACCATTACATGCAGTATCCCCTACTGACCCCTCTCTTATCCTCCTCCCCTCCCTGGTGGCTGTGACATATATGACCGTGTGTATGTACCATTACATGCAGTATCCCCTACTGACCCCTCTCTTATCCTCCTCCACTCCCTGGTGGCTGTGACATATATGACCGTGTGTATGTACCATTACATGCAGTATCCCCTACTGACCCCCCTCTTATCCTCCTCCCCTCCCTGGTGGCTGTGACATATATGACCGTGTGTATGTACCATTTCATGCAGTATCCCCTACTGACCCCCCTCTTATCCTCCTCCCCTCCCTGGTGGCTGTGACATATATGACCGTGTGTATGTACCATTTCATGCAGTATCCCCTACTGACCCCCCTCTTATCCTCCTCCCCTCCCTGGTGGCTGTGACATATATGACCGTGTGTATGTACCATTTCATGCAGTATCCCCTACTGACCCCCCTCTTATCCTCCTCCCCTCCCTGGTGGCTGTGACATATATGACCGTGTGTACGCACCATTAGATGCAGTATCCCCTACTGACCCCTCTCTTATCTGTCTCCCCTCCCTGGTGGCTGTGACATATATGACCGTGTGTATGTACCATTTCATGCAGTATCCCCTACTGACCCCCCTCTTATCCTCCTCCCCTCCCTGGTGGCTGTGACATATATGACCGTGTGTATGCACCATTACATGCAGTATCCCCTACTGACCCCTCTCTTATCCTCCTCCCCTCCTTGGTGGCTGTGACATATGTGACCGTGTGTATGTACCATTAGATGCAGTATCCCCTACTGACCCCTCTCTTATCCTCCTCCCCTCCCTGGTGGCTGTGACATATATGACCGTGTGTATGCACCATTAGATGCAGTATCCCCTACTGACCCCTCTCTTATCCTCCTCCCCTCCCTGGTGGCTGTGACATATATGACCGTGTGTATGTACCATTACATGCAGTATCCCCTACTGACCCCTCTCTTATCCTCCTCCCCTCCCTGGTGGCTGTGACATATATGACCGTGTGTATGTACCATAACATGCAGTATCCCCTACTGACCCCTCTCTTATCCTCCTCCACTCCCTGGTGGCTGTGACATATATGACCGTGTGTATGTACCATTACATGCAGTATCCCCTACTGACCCCCCTCTTATCCTCCTCCCCTCCCTGGTGGCTGTGACATATATGACCGTGTGTATGTACCATTTCATGCAGTATCCCCTACTGACCCCCCTCTTATCCTCCTCCCCTCCCTGGTGGCTGTGACATATATGACCGTGTGTATGTACCATTTCATGCAGTATCCCCTACTGACCCCCCTCTTATCCTCCTCCCCTCCCTGGTGGCTGTGACATATATGACCGTGTGTACGCACCATTAGATGCAGTATCCCCTACTGACCCCTCTCTTATCTGTCTCCCCTCCCTGGTGGCTGTGACATATATGACCGTGTGTATGTACCATTTCATGCAGTATCCCCTACTGACCCCCCTCTTATCCTCCTCCCCTCCCTGGTGGCTGTGACATATATGACCGTGTGTATGCACCATTACATGCAGTATCCCCTACTGACCCCTCTCTTATCCTCCTCCCCTCCTTGGTGGCTGTGACATATGTGACCGTGTGTATGTACCATTAGATGCAGTATCCCCTACTGACCCCTCTCTTATCCTCCTCCCCTCCCTGGTGGCTGTGACATATATGACCGTGTGTATGCACCATTAGATGCAGTATACCCTACTGACCCCTCTCTTATCCTCCTCCCCTCCCTGGTGGCTGTGACATATATGACCGTGTGTATGTACCATTACATGCAGTATCCCCCACTGACCCCTCTTATCCTCCTCCTCTGCATGGTGGCTGTGACATACAGTATGTGACCGTGTGTATGTACCATTACATGCAGTATCCCCTACTGACCCCTCTCTTATCCGCCTCCCCTCCCTGGTGGCTGTGACATATATGACCGTGTGTATGCACCATTACATGCAGTATCCCCTACTGACCCCTCTCTTATCCTCCTCCCCTCCCTGGTGGCTGTGACATATATGACCGTGTGTATGTACCATTACATGCAGTATCCCCTACTGACCCCTCTCTTATCCTCCTCCCCTCCCTGGTGGCTGTGACATATATGACCGTGTGTATGTACCATTACATGCAGTATCCCCTACTGACCCCTCTCTTATCCTCCTCCACTCCCTGGTGGCTGTGACATATATGACCGTGTGTATGTACCATTACATGCAGTATCCCCTACTGACCCCCCTCTTATCCTCCTCCCCTCCCTGGTGGCTGTGACATATATGACCGTGTGTATGTACCATTTCATGCAGTATCCCCTACTGACCCCCCTCTTATCCTCCTCCCCTCCCTGGTGGCTGTGACATATATGACCGTGTGTATGTACCATTTCATGCAGTATCCCCTACTGACCCCCCTCTTATCCTCCTCCCCTCCCTGGTGGCTGTGACATATATGACCGTGTGTACGCACCATTAGATGCAGTATCCCCTACTGACCCCTCTCTTATCTGTCTCCCCTCCCTGGTGGCTGTGACATATATGACCGTGTGTATGTACCATTTCATGCAGTATCCCCTACTGACCCCCCTCTTATCCTCCTCCCCTCCCTGGTGGCTGTGACATATATGACCGTGTGTATGCACCATTACATGCAGTATCCCCTACTGACCCCTCTCTTATCCTCCTCCCCTCCTTGGTGGCTGTGACATATGTGACCGTGTGTATGTACCATTAGATGCAGTATCCCCTACTGACCCCTCTCTTATCCTCCTCCCCTCCCTGGTGGCTGTGACATATATGACCGTGTGTATGCACCATTAGATGCAGTATACCCTACTGACCCCTCTCTTATCCTCCTCCCCTCCCTGGTGGCTGTGACATATATGACCGTGTGTATGTACCATTACATGCAGTATCCCCCACTGACCCCTCTTATCCTCCTCCTCTGCATGGTGGCTGTGACATACAGTATGTGACCGTGTGTATGTACCATTACATGCAGTATCCCCTACTGACCCCTCTCTTATCCGCCTCCCCTCCCTGGTGGCTGTGACATATATGACCGTGTGTATGCACCATTACATGCAGTATCCCCTACTGACCCCTCTCTTATCCTCCTCCCCTCCCTGGTGGCTGTGACATATATGACCGTGTGTATGTACCATTACATGCAGTATCCCCTACTGACCCCTCTCTTATCCTCCTCCCCTCCCTGGTGGCTGTGACATATATGACCGTGTGTATGTACCATTACATGCAGTATCCCCTACTGACCCCTCTCTTATCCTCCTCCACTCCCTGGTGGCTGTGACATATATGACCGTGTGTATGTACCATTACATGCAGTATCCCCTACTGACCCCCCTCTTATCCTCCTCCCCTCCCTGGTGGCTGTGACATATGTGACCGTGTGTATGTACCATTAGATGCAGTATCCCCTACTGACCCCTCTCTTATCCTCCTCCCCTCCCTGGTGGCTGTGACATATATGACCGTGTGTATGTACCATTTCATGCAGTATCCCCTACTGACCCCCCTCTTATCCTCCTCCCCTCCCTGGTGGCTGTGACATATATGACCGTGTGTATGCACCATTACATGCAGTATCCCCTACTGACCCCTCTCTTATCCTCCTCCCCTCCCTGGTGGCTGTGACATATGTGACCGTGTGTATGTACCATTAGATGCAGTATCCCCTACTGACCCCTCTCTTATCCTCCTCCCCTCCCTGGTGGCTGTGACATATATGACCGTGTGTATGCACCATTAGATGCAGTATCCCCTACTGACCCCTCTCTTATCCTCCTCCCCTCCCTGGTGGCTGTGACATATATGACCGTGTGTATGCACCATTACATGCAGTGTCCCCTACTGACCCCTCTTATCCTCCTCCTCTGCATGGTGGCTGTGACATACAGTATGTGACCGTGTGTATGTACCATTACATGCAGTATCCCCTACTGACCCCTCTCTTATCCGCCTCCCCTCCCTGGTGGCTGTGACATATATGACCGTGTGTATGCACCATTACATGCAGTATCCCCTACTGACCCCTCTCTTATCCTCCTCCCCTCCCTGGTGGCTGTGACATATATGACCGTGTGTATGTACCATTACATGCAGTATCCCCTACTGACCCCTCTCTTATCCTCCTCCCCTCCCTGGTGGCTGTGACATATATGACCGTGTGTATGTACCATTACATGCAGTATCCCCTACTGACCCCTCTCTTATCCTCCTCCCCTCCCTGGTGGCTGTGACATATATGACCGTGTGTATGCACCATTACATGCAGTATCCCCTACTGACCCCTCTCTTATCCTCCTCCACTCCCTGGTGGCTGTGACATATATGACCGTGTGTATGTTAGATGCAGTATCCCCTACTGACCCCTCTCTTATCCTCCTCCCCTCCCTGGTGGCTGTGACATATATGACCGTGTGTATGTACCATTACATGCAGTATCCCCTACTGACCCCTCTCTTATCCGCCTCCCCTCCCTGGTGGCTGTGACATATATGACCGTGTGTATGCACCATTACATGCAGTATCCCCTACTGACCCCTCTCTTATCCTCCTCCCCTCCCTGGTGGCTGTGACATATGTGACCGTGTGTATGCACCATTACATGCAGTATCCCCTACTGACCCCCCTCTTATCCTCCTCCCCTCCCTGGTGGCTGTGACATATGTGACCGTGTGTATGCACCATTAGATGCAGTATCCCCTACTGACCCCTCTCTTATCCTCCTCCCCTCCCTGGTGGCTGTGACATATATGACCGTGTGTATGTACCATTACATGCAGTATCCCCTACTGACCCCCCTCTTATCCTCCTCCCCTCCCTGGTGGCTGTGACATATATGACCGTGTGTATGCACCATTAGATGCAGTATCCCCTACTGACCCCTCTCTTATCCTCCTCCCCTCCCTGGTGGCTGTGACATATGTGACCGTGTGTATGTACCATTAGATGCAGTATCCCCTACTGACCCCTCTCTTATCCTCCTCCCCTCCCTGGTGGCTGTGACATATATGACCGTGTGTATGCACCATTACATGCAGTATCCCCTACTGACCCCTCTCTTATCCGCCTCCCCTCCCTGGTGGCTGTGACATATATGACCGTGTGTATGCACCATTACATGCAGTATCCCCTACTGACCCCCCTCTTATCCTCCTCCCCTCCCTGGTGGCTGTGACATATGTGACCGTGTGTATGCACCATTAGATGCAGTATCCCCTACTGACCCCTCTCTTATCCTCCTCCCCTCCCTGGTGGCTGTGACATATATGACCGTGTGTATGTACCATTACATGCAGTATCCCCTACTGACCCCCCTCTTATCCTCCTCCCCTCCCTGGTGGCTGCGACATATATGACCGTGTGTATGCACCATTAGATGCAGTATCCCCTACTGACCCCTCTCTTATCCTCCTCCCCTCCCTGGTGGCTGCGACATATATGACCGTGTGTATGCACCATTAGATGCAGTATCCCCTACTGACCCCTCTCTTATCCTCCTCCCCTCCCTGGTGGCTGTGACATATGTGACCGTGTGTATGTACCATTAGATGCAGTATCCCCTACTGACCCCTCTCTTATCCTCCTCCCCTCCCTGGTGGCTGTGACATATATGACCGTGTGTATGCACCATTAGATGCAGTATCCCCTACTGACCCCTCTCTTATCCTCCTCCCCTCCCTGGTGGCTGTGACATATATGACCGTGTGTATGTACCATTACATGCAGTATCCCCTACTGACCCCTCTCTTATCCTCCTCCCCTCCCTGGTGGCTGTGACATATATGACCGTGTGTATGCACCATTACATGCAGTATCCCCTACTGACCCCTCTCTTATCCTCCTCCACTCCCTGGTGGCTGTGACATATATGACCGTGTGTATGTACCATAACATGCAGTATCCCCTACTGACCCCTCTCTTATCCTCCTCCACTCCCTGGTGGCTGTGACATATATGACCGTGTGTATGTACCATTACATGCAGTATCCCCTACTGACCCCCCTCTTATCCTCCTCCCCTCCCTGGTGGCTGTGACATATATGACCGTGTGTATGTACCATTTCATGCAGTATCCCCTACTGACCCCCCTCTTATCCTCCTCCCCTCCCTGGTGGCTGTGACATATATGACCGTGTGTATGTACCATTTCATGCAGTATCCCCTACTGACCCCCCTCTTATCCTCCTCCCCTCCCTGGTGGCTGTGACATATATGACCGTGTGTACGCACCATTAGATGCAGTATCCCCTACTGACCCCTCTCTTATCTGTCTCCCCTCCCTGGTGGCTGTGACATATATGACCGTGTGTATGTACCATTTCATGCAGTATCCCCTACTGACCCCCCTCTTATCCTCCTCCCCTCCCTGGTGGCTGTGACATATATGACCGTGTGTATGCACCATTACATGCAGTATCCCCTACTGACCCCTCTCTTATCCTCCTCCCCTCCTTGGTGGCTGTGACATATGTGACCGTGTGTATGTACCATTAGATGCAGTATCCCCTACTGACCCCTCTCTTATCCTCCTCCCCTCCCTGGTGGCTGTGACATATATGACCGTGTGTATGCACCATTAGATGCAGTATACCCTACTGACCCCTCTCTTATCCTCCTCCCCTCCCTGGTGGCTGTGACATATATGACCGTGTGTATGTACCATTACATGCAGTATCCCCCACTGACCCCTCTTATCCTCCTCCTCTGCATGGTGGCTGTGACATACAGTATGTGACCGTGTGTATGTACCATTACATGCAGTATCCCCTACTGACCCCTCTCTTATCCGCCTCCCCTCCCTGGTGGCTGTGACATATATGACCGTGTGTATGCACCATTACATGCAGTATCCCCTACTGACCCCTCTCTTATCCTCCTCCCCTCCCTGGTGGCTGTGACATATATGACCGTGTGTATGTACCATTACATGCAGTATCCCCAACTGACCCCTCTCTTATCCTCCTCCCCTCCCTGGTGGCTGTGACATATATGACCGTGTGTATGTACCATTACATGCAGTATCCCCTACTGACCCCTCTCTTATCCTCCTCCACTCCCTGGTGGCTGTGACATATATGACCGTGTGTATGTACCATTACATGCAGTATCCCCTACTGACCCCCCTCTTATCCTCCTCCCCTCCCTGGTGGCTGTGACATATGTGACCGTGTGTATGTACCATTAGATGCAGTATCCCCTACTGACCCCTCTCTTATCCTCCTCCCCTCCCTGGTGGCTGTGACATATATGACCGTGTGTATGTACCATTTCATGCAGTATCCCCTACTGACCCCCCTCTTATCCTCCTCCCCTCCCTGGTGGCTGTGACATATATGACCGTGTGTATGCACCATTACATGCAGTATCCCCTACTGACCCCTCTCTTATCCTCCTCCCCTCCCTGGTGGCTGTGACATATGTGACCGTGTGTATGTACCATTAGATGCAGTATCCCCTACTGACCCCTCTCTTATCCTCCTCCCCTCCCTGGTGGCTGTGACATATATGACCGTGTGTATGCACCATTAGATGCAGTATCCCCTACTGACCCCTCTCTTATCCTCCTCCCCTCCCTGGTGGCTGTGACATATATGACCGTGTGTATGCACCATTACATGCAGTGTCCCCTACTGACCCCTCTTATCCTCCTCCTCTGCATGGTGGCTGTGACATACAGTATGTGACCGTGTGTATGTACCATTACATGCAGTATCCCCTACTGACCCCTCTCTTATCCGCCTCCCCTCCCTGGTGGCTGTGACATATATGACCGTGTGTATGCACCATTACATGCAGTATCCCCTACTGACCCCTCTCTTATCCTCCTCCCCTCCCTGGTGGCTGTGACATATATGACCGTGTGTATGTACCATTACATGCAGTATCCCCTACTGACCCCTCTCTTATCCTCCTCCCCTCCCTGGTGGCTGTGACATATATGACCGTGTGTATGTACCATTACATGCAGTATCCCCTACTGACCCCTCTCTTATCCTCCTCCCCTCCCTGGTGGCTGTGACATATATGACCGTGTGTATGCACCATTACATGCAGTATCCCCTACTGACCCCTCTCTTATCCTCCTCCACTCCCTGGTGGCTGTGACATATATGACCGTGTGTATGTTAGATGCAGTATCCCCTACTGACCCCTCTCTTATCCTCCTCCCCTCCCTGGTGGCTGTGACATATATGACCGTGTGTATGTACCATTACATGCAGTATCCCCTACTGACCCCTCTCTTATCCGCCTCCCCTCCCTGGTGGCTGTGACATATATGACCGTGTGTATGCACCATTACATGCAGTATCCCCTACTGACCCCTCTCTTATCCTCCTCCCCTCCCTGGTGGCTGTGACATATGTGACCGTGTGTATGCACCATTACATGCAGTATCCCCTACTGACCCCCCTCTTATCCTCCTCCCCTCCCTGGTGGCTGTGACATATGTGACCGTGTGTATGCACCATTAGATGCAGTATCCCCTACTGACCCCTCTCTTATCCTCCTCCCCTCCCTGGTGGCTGTGACATATATGACCGTGTGTATGTACCATTACATGCAGTATCCCCTACTGACCCCCCTATTATCCTCCTCCCCTCCCTGGTGGCTGTGACATATATGACCGTGTGTATGCACCATTAGATGCAGTATCCCCTACTGACCCCTCTCTTATCCTCCTCCCCTCCCTGGTGGCTGTGACATATGTGACCGTGTGTATGTACCATTAGATGCAGTATCCCCTACTGACCCCTCTCTTATCCTCCTCCCCTCCCTGGTGGCTGTGACATATATGACCGTGTGTATGCACCATTACATGCAGTATCCCCTACTGACCAATCTCTTATCCGCCTCCCCTCCCTGGTGGCTGTGACATATATGACCGTGTGTATGCACCATTACATGCAGTATCCCCTACTGACCCCCCTCTTATCCTCCTCCCCTCCCTGGTGGCTGTGACATATGTGACCGTGTGTATGCACCATTAGATGCAGTATCCCCTACTGACCCCTCTCTTATCCTCCTCCCCTCCCTGGTGGCTGTGACATATATGACCGTGTGTATGTACCATTACATGCAGTATCCCCTACTGACCCCCCTCTTATCCTCCTCCCCTCCCTGGTGGCTGCGACATATATGACCGTGTGTATGCACCATTAGATGCAGTATCCCCTACTGACCCCTCTCTTATCCTCCTCCCCTCCCTGGTGGCTGTGACATATGTGACCGTGTGTATGTACCATTAGATGCAGTATCCCCTACTGACCCCTCTCTTATCCTCCTCCCCTCCCTGGTGGCTGTGACATATATGACCGTGTGTATGCACCATTAGATGCAGTATCCCCTACTGACCCCTCTCTTATCCGCCTCCCCTCCCTGGTGGCTGTGACATATATGACCATGTGTATGCACCATTACATGTAGTATCCCCTACTGACCCCTCTCTTATCCTCCTCCTCTCCCTGGTGGCTGTGACATATATGACCGTGTGTATGTACCATTACATGCAGTATCCCCTACTGACCCCTCTTATCCTCCTCCTCTCCCTGGTGGCTGTGACATACAGTATGTGACCGTGTGTATGTACCATTACATGCAGTATCCCCTACTGACCCCTCTCTTATCCTCCTCCCCTCCCTGGTGGCTGTGACATATATGACCGTGTGTATGCACCATTAGATGCAGTATCCCCTACTGACCCCTCTCTTATCCTCCTCCCCTCCCTGGTGGCTGTGACATATGTGACCGTGTGTATGTACCATTAGATGCAGTATCCCCTACTGACCCCTCTCTTATCCTCCTCCCCTCCCTGGTGGCTGTGACATATATGACCGTGTGTATGCACCATTACATGCAGTATCCCCTACTGACCCCTCTCTTATCCGCCTCCCCTCCCTGGTGGCTGTGACATATATGACCGTGTGTATGCACCATTACATGCAGTATCCCCTACTGACCCACCTCTTATCCTCCTCCCCTCCCTGGTGGCTGTGACATATGTGACCGTGTGTATGCACCATTAGATGCAGTATCCCCTACTGACCCCTCTCTTATCCTCCTCCCCTCCCTGGTGGCTGTGACATATATGACCGTGTGTATGTACCATTACATGCAGTATCCCCTACTGACCCCCCTCTTATCCTCCTCCCCTCCCTGGTGGCTGCGACATATATGACCGTGTGTATGCACCATTAGATGCAGTATCCCCTACTGACCCCTCTCTTATCCTCCTCCCCTCCCTGGTGGCTGTGACATATGTGACCGTGTGTATGTACCATTAGATGCAGTATCCCCTACTAACCCCTCTCTTATCCTCCTCCCCTCCCTGGTGGCTGTGACATATATGACCGTGTGTATGCACCATTAGATGCAGTATCCCCTACTGACCCCTCTCTTATCCTCCTCCCCTCCCTGGTGGCTGTGACATATGTGACCGTGTGTATGTACCATTAGATGCAGTATCCCCTACTGACCCCTCTCTTATCCTCCTCCCCTCCCTGGTGGCTGTGACATATATGACCGTGTGTATGCACCATTAGATGCAGTATCCCCTACTGACCCCTCTCTTATCCGCCTCCCCTCCCTGGTGGCTGTGACATATATGACCATGTGTATGCACCATTACATGTAGTATCCCCTACTGACCCCTCTCTTATCCTCCTCCTCTCCCTGGTGGCTGTGACATATATGACCGTGTGTATGTACCATTACATGCAGTATCCCCTACTGACCCCTCTTATCCTCCTCCTCTCCCTGGTGGCTGTGACATACAGTATGTGACCGTGTGTATGTACCATTACATGCAGTATCCCCTACTGACCCCTCTCTTATCCTCCTCCCCTCCCTGGTGGCTGTGACATATATGACCGTGTGTATGCACCATTAGATGCAGTATCCCCTACTGACCCCTCTCTTATCCTCCTCCCCTCCCTGGTGGCTGTGACATATGTGACCGTGTGTATGTACCATTAGATGCAGTATCCCCTACTGACCCCTCTCTTATCCTCCTCCCCTCCCTGGTGGCTGTGACATATATGACCGTGTGTATGCACCATTACATGCAGTATCCCCTACTGACCCCTCTCTTATCCGCCTCCCCTCCCTGGTGGCTGTGACATATATGACCGTGTGTATGCACCATTACATGCAGTATCCCCTACTGACCCACCTCTTATCCTCCTCCCCTCCCTGGTGGCTGTGACATATGTGACCGTGTGTATGCACCATTAGATGCAGTATCCCCTACTGACCCCTCTCTTATCCTCCTCCCCTCCCTGGTGGCTGTGACATATATGACCGTGTGTATGTACCATTACATGCAGTATCCCCTACTGACCCCCCTCTTATCCTCCTCCCCTCCCTGGTGGCTGCGACATATATGACCGTGTGTATGCACCATTAGATGCAGTATCCCCTACTGACCCCTCTCTTATCCTCCTCCCCTCCCTGGTGGCTGTGACATATGTGACCGTGTGTATGTACCATTAGATGCAGTATCCCCTACTGACCCCTCTCTTATCCTCCTCCCCTCCCTGGTGGCTGTGACATATATGACCGTGTGTATGCACCATTAGATGCAGTATCCCCTACTTACCCCTCTCTTATCTGCCTCCCCTCCCTGGTGGCTGTGACATATATGACCATGTGTATGCACCATTACATGTAGTATCCCCTACTGACCCCTCTCTTATCCTCCTCCTCTCCCTGGTGGCTGTGACATATATGACCGTGTGTATGCACCATTACATGCAGTATCCCCTACTGACCCCTCTTATCCTCCTCCTCTCCCTGGTGGCTGTGACATACAGTATGTGACCGTGTGTATGTACCATTACATGCAGTATCCCCTACTGACCCCTCTTATCCTCCTCCCCTCCCTGGTGGCTCTGACATATGTGACCGTGTGTATGTACCATTAGATACAGTATCCCCTACTGACCCCTCTCTTATCCTCCTCCTCTCCCTGGTGGCTGTGACATATATGACCGTGTGTATGTACCATTACATGCAGTATCCCCTACTGACCCCTCTTATCCTCCTCCTCTCCCTGGTGGCTGTGACATACAGTATGTGACCGTGTGTATGTACCATTACATGCAGTATCCCCTACTGACCCCTCTCTTATCCTCCTCCCCTCCCTGGTGGCTGTGACATATATGACCGTGTGTATGCACCATTAGATGCAGTATCCCCTACTGACCCCTCTCTTATCCTCCTCCCCTCCCTGGTGGCTGTGACATATGTGACCGTGTGTATGTACCATTAGATGCAGTATCCCCTACTGACCCCTCTCTTATCCTCCTCCCCTCCCTGGTGGCTGTGACATATATGACCGTGTGTATGCACCATTACATGCAGTATCCCCTACTGACCCCTCTCTTATCCGCCTCCCCTCCCTGGTGGCTGTGACATATATGACCGTGTGTATGCACCATTACATGCAGTATCCCCTACTGACCCACCTCTTATCCTCCTCCCCTCCCTGGTGGCTGTGACATATGTGACCGTGTGTATGCACCATTAGATGCAGTATCCCCTACTGACCCCTCTCTTATCCTCCTCCCCTCCCTGGTGGCTGTGACATATATGACCGTGTGTATGTACCATTACATGCAGTATCCCCTACTGACCCCCCTCTTATCCTCCTCCCCTCCCTGGTGGCTGCGACATATATGACCGTGTGTATGCACCATTAGATGCAGTATCCCCTACTGACCCCTCTCTTATCCTCCTCCCCTCCCTGGTGGCTGTGACATATGTGACCGTGTGTATGTACCATTAGATGCAGTATCCCCTACTGACCCCTCTCTTATCCTCCTCCCCTCCCTGGTGGCTGTGACATATATGACCGTGTGTATGCACCATTAGATGCAGTATCCCCTACTTACCCCTCTCTTATCTGCCTCCCCTCCCTGGTGGCTGTGACATATATGACCATGTGTATGCACCATTACATGTAGTATCCCCTACTGACCCCTCTCTTATCCTCCTCCTCTCCCTGGTGGCTGTGACATATATGACCGTGTGTATGCACCATTACATGCAGTATCCCCTACTGACCCCTCTTATCCTCCTCCTCTCCCTGGTGGCTGTGACATACAGTATGTGACCGTGTGTATGTACCATTACATGCAGTATCCCCTACTGACCCCTCTTATCCTCCTCCCCTCCCTGGTGGCTCTGACATATGTGACCGTGTGTATGTACCATTAGATACAGTATCCCCTACTGACCCCTCTCTTATCCTCCTCCTCTCCCTGGTGGCTGTGACATATATGACCGTGTGTATGTACCATTACATGCAGTATCCCCTACTGACCCCTCTTATCCTCCTCCTCTCCCTGGTGGCTGTGACATACAGTATGTGACCGTGTGTATGTACCATTACATGCAGTATCCCCTACTGACCCCTCTCTTATCCTCCTCCCCTCCCTGGTGGCTGTGACATATATGACCGTGTGTATGCACCATTAGATGCAGTATCCCCTACTGACCCCTCTCTTATCCTCCTCCCCTCCCTGGTGGCTGTGACATATGTGACCGTGTGTATGTACCATTAGATGCAGTATCCCCTACTGACCCCTCTCTTATCCTCCTCCCCTCCCTGGTGGCTGTGACATATATGACCGTGTGTATGCACCATTACATGCAGTATCCCCTACTGACCCCTCTCTTATCCGCCTCCCCTCCCTGGTGGCTGTGACATATATGACCGTGTGTATGCACCATTACATGCAGTATCCCCTACTGACCCACCTCTTATCCTCCTCCCCTCCCTGGTGGCTGTGACATATGTGACCGTGTGTATGCACCATTAGATGCAGTATCCCCTACTGACCCCTCTCTTATCCTCCTCCCCTCCCTGGTGGCTGTGACATATATGACCGTGTGTATGTACCATTACATGCAGTATCCCCTACTGACCCCCCTCTTATCCTCCTCCCCTCCCTGGTGGCTGCGACATATATGACCGTGTGTATGCACCATTAGATGCAGTATCCCCTACTGACCCCTCTCTTATCCTCCTCCCCTCCCTGGTGGCTGTGACATATGTGACCGTGTGTATGTACCATTAGATGCAGTATCCCCTACTGACCCCTCTCTTATCCTCCTCCCCTCCCTGGTGGCTGTGACATATATGACCGTGTGTATGCACCATTAGATGCAGTATCCCCTACTTACCCCTCTCTTATCTGCCTCCCCTCCCTGGTGGCTGTGACATATATGACCATGTGTATGCACCATTACATGTAGTATCCCCTACTGACCCCTCTCTTATCCTCCTCCTCTCCCTGGTGGCTGTGACATATATGACCGTGTGTATGCACCATTACATGCAGTATCCCCTACTGACCCCTCTTATCCTCCTCCTCTCCCTGGTGGCTGTGACATACAGTATGTGACCGTGTGTATGTACCATTACATGCAGTATCCCCTACTCACCCCTCTCTTATCCTCCTCCCCTCCCTGGTGGCTGTGACATATATGACCGTGTGTATGCACCATTAGATGCAGTATCCCCTACTGACCCCTCTCTTATCCTCCTCCCCTCCCTGGTGGCTGTGACATATGTGACCGTGTGTATGTACCATTAGATGCAGTATCCCCTACTGACCCCTCTCTTATCCTCCTCCCCTCCCTGGTGGCTGTGACATATATGACCGTGTGTATGCACCATTACATGCAGTATCCCCTACTGACCCCTCTCTTATCCGCCTCCCCTCCCTGGTGGCTGTGACATATATGACCGTGTGTATGCACCATTACATGCAGTATCCCCTACTGACCCACCTCTTATCCTCCTCCCCTCCCTGGTGGCTGTGACATATGTGACCGTGTGTATGTACCATTAGATGCAGTATCCCCTACTGACCCCTCTCTTATCCTCCTCCCCTCCCTGGTGGCTGTGACATATATGACCGTGTGTATGCACCATTACATGCAGTATCCCCTACTGACCCCTCTCTTATCCGCCTCCCCTCCCTGGTGGCTGTGACATATATGACCGTGTGTATGCACCATTACATGCAGTATCCCCTACTGACCCCCCTCTTATCCTCCTCCCCTCCCTGGTGGCTGCGACATATATGACCGTGTGTATGCACCATTAGATGCAGTATCCCCTACTGACCCCTCTCTTATCCTCCTCCCCTCCCTGGTGGCTGTGACATATGTGACCGTGTGTATGTACCATTAGATGCAGTATCCCCTACTGACCCCTCTCTTATCCTCCTCCCCTCCCTGGTGGCTGTGACATATATGACCGTGTGTATGCACCATTAGATGCAGTATCCCCTACTGACCCCTCTCTTATCCTCCTCTCCTCCCTGGTGGCTGTGACATATATGACCGTGTGTATGCACCATTAGATGCAGTATCCCCTACTGACCCCTCTCTTATCCGCCTCCCCTCCCTGGTGGCTGTGACATATATGACCATGTGTATGCACCATTACATGTAGTATCCCCTACTGACCCCTCTCTTATCCTCCTCCTCTCCCTGGTGGCTGTGACATATATGACCGTGTGTATGTACCATTACATGCAGTATCCCCTACTGACCCCTCTTATCCTCCTCCTCTCCCTGGTGGCTGTGACATACAGTATGTGACCGTGTGTATGTACCATTACATGCAGTATCCCCTACTGACCCCTCTCTTATCCTCCTCCCCTCCCTGGTGGCTGTGACATATATGACCGTGTGTATGCACCATTAGATGCAGTATCCCCTACTGACCCCTCTCTTATCCTCCTCCCCTCCCTGGTGGCTGTGACATATGTGACCGTGTGTATGTACCATTAGATGCAGTATCCCCTACTGACCCCTCTCTTATCCTCCTCCCCTCCCTGGTGGCTGTGACATATATGACCGTGTGTATGCACCATTACATGCAGTATCCCCTACTGACCCCTCTCTTATCCGCCTCCCCTCCCTGGTGGCTGTGACATATATGACCGTGTGTATGCACCATTACATGCAGTATCCCCTACTGACCCACCTCTTATCCTCCTCCCCTCCCTGGTGGCTGTGACATATGTGACCGTGTGTATGCACCATTAGATGCAGTATCCCCTACTGACCCCTCTCTTATCCTCCTCCCCTCCCTGGTGGCTGTGACATATATGACCGTGTGTATGTACCATTACATGCAGTATCCCCTACTGACCCCCCTCTTATCCTCCTCCCCTCCCTGGTGGCTGCGACATATATGACCGTGTGTATGCACCATTAGATGCAGTATCCCCTACTGACCCCTCTCTTATCCTCCTCCCCTCCCTGGTGGCTGTGACATATGTGACCGTGTGTATGTACCATTAGATGCAGTATCCCCTACTGACCCCTCTCTTATCCTCCTCCCCTCCCTGGTGGCTGTGACATATATGACCGTGTGTATGCACCATTAGATGCAGTATCCCCTACTTACCCCTCTCTTATCTGCCTCCCCTCCCTGGTGGCTGTGACATATATGACCATGTGTATGCACCATTACATGTAGTATCCCCTACTGACCCCTCTCTTATCCTCCTCCTCTCCCTGGTGGCTGTGACATATATGACCGTGTGTATGCACCATTACATGCAGTATCCCCTACTGACCCCTCTTATCCTCCTCCTCTCCCTGGTGGCTGTGACATACAGTATGTGACCGTGTGTATGTACCATTACATGCAGTATCCCCTACTGACCCCTCTTATCCTCCTCCCCTCCCTGGTGGCTCTGACATATGTGACCGTGTGTATGTACCATTAGATACAGTATCCCCTACTGACCCCTCTCTTATCCTCCTCCTCTCCCTGGTGGCTGTGACATATATGACCGTGTGTATGTACCATTACATGCAGTATCCCCTACTGACCCCTCTTATCCTCCTCCTCTCCCTGGTGGCTGTGACATACAGTATGTGACCGTGTGTATGTACCATTACATGCAGTATCCCCTACTGACCCCTCTCTTATCCTCCTCCCCTCCCTGGTGGCTGTGACATATATGACCGTGTGTATGCACCATTAGATGCAGTATCCCCTACTGACCCCTCTCTTATCCTCCTCCCCTCCCTGGTGGCTGTGACATATGTGACCGTGTGTATGTACCATTAGATGCAGTATCCCCTACTGACCCCTCTCTTATCCTCCTCCCCTCCCTGGTGGCTGTGACATATATGACCGTGTGTATGCACCATTACATGCAGTATCCCCTACTGACCCCTCTCTTATCCGCCTCCCCTCCCTGGTGGCTGTGACATATATGACCGTGTGTATGCACCATTACATGCAGTATCCCCTACTGACCCACCTCTTATCCTCCTCCCCTCCCTGGTGGCTGTGACATATGTGACCGTGTGTATGCACCATTAGATGCAGTATCCCCTACTGACCCCTCTCTTATCCTCCTCCCCTCCCTGGTGGCTGTGACATATATGACCGTGTGTATGTACCATTACATGCAGTATCCCCTACTGACCCCCCTCTTATCCTCCTCCCCTCCCTGGTGGCTGCGACATATATGACCGTGTGTATGCACCATTAGATGCAGTATCCCCTACTGACCCCTCTCTTATCCTCCTCCCCTCCCTGGTGGCTGTGACATATGTGACCGTGTGTATGTACCATTAGATGCAGTATCCCCTACTGACCCCTCTCTTATCCTCCTCCTCTCCCTGGTGGCTGTGACATATGTGACCGTGTGTATGCACCATTACATGCAGTATCCCCTACTGACCCCTCTTATCCTCCTCCCCTCCCTGGTGGCTCTGACATATGTGACCGTGTGTATGTACCATTAGATACAGTATCCCCTACTGACCCCTCTCTTATCCTCCTCCTCTCCCTGGTGGCTGTGACATATATGACCGTGTGTATGTACCATTACATGCAGTATCCCCTACTGACCCCTCTCTTATCCGCCTCCTCTCCCTGGTGGCTGTGACATACAGTATGTGACCGTGTGTATGTACCATTACATGCAGTATCCCCTACTGACCCCTCTTATCCGCCTCCCCTCCCTGGTGGCTGTGACATATATGACCGTGTGTATGCACCATTAGATGCAGTATCCCCTACTGACCCCTCTCTTATCCTCCTCCCCTCCCTGGTGGCTGTGACATATATGACCGTGTGTATGCACCATTAGATGCAGTATCCCCTACTGACCCCTCTCTTATCCTCCTGCCCTCCCTGGTGGCTCTGACATATATTTGACCGTGTGTATGCACCATTAGATGCAGTATCCCCTACTGACCCCTCTCTTATCCTCCTTCCCTCCCTGGTGGCTGTGACATATATGACCGTGTGTATGCACCATTACTTGCAGTATCCCCTACTGACCCCTCTCTTATCCGCCTCCCCTCCCTGGTGGCTCTGACATATATGACCTTGTGTATGCACCATTACATGCAGTATCCCCTACTGACCCCTCTCTTATCCTCCTCCCCTCCCTGGTGGCTGTGACATATATGACCGTGTGTATGTACCATTACATGCAGTATCCCCTACTGACCCCTCTCTTATCCGCCTCCTCTCCCTGGTGGCTGTGACATACAGTATGTGACCGTGTGTATGTACCATTACATGCAGTATCCCCTACTGACCCCTCTTATCCGCCTCCCCTCCCTGGTGGCTGTGACATATATGACCGTGTGTATGCACCATTAGATGCAGTATCCCCTACTGACCCCTCTCTTATCCTCCTCCCCTCCCTGGTGGCTCTGACATATGTGACCGTGTGTATGTACCATTACATGCAGTATCCCCTACTGACCCCTCTCTTATCCTCCTCCCCTCCCTGGTGGCTGTGACATATATGACCGTGTGTATGCACCATTAGATGCAGTATCCCCTACTGACCCCTCTCTGACCCCTCTCTTTTCCTCCTCCCCTCCCTGGTGGCTGTGACATATGTGACCGTGTGTATGTACCATTATATGCAGTATCCCCTACTGACCCCTCTCTTATCCTCCTCCCCTCCCTGGTGGCTCTGACATATATGACCGTGTGTATGCACCATTACATGCAGTATCCCCTACTGACCCCTCTCTTATCCGCCTCCGCTCCCTGGTGGCTCTGACATATATGACCGTGTGTATGCACCATTACATGCAGTATCCCCTTCTGACCCCTCTCTTATCCGCCTCCGCTCCCTGGTGGCTCTGACATATATGACCGTGTGTATGCACCATTACATGCAGTATCCCCTACTGACCCCTCTCTTATCCTCCTCCCCTCCCTGGTGGCTCTGACATATGTGACCGTGTGTATGTACCATTAGATGCAGTATCCCCTACTGACCCCTCTCTTATCCTCCTCCCCTCCCTGGTGGCTGTGACATATGTGACCGTGTGTATGCACCATTACATGCAGTATCCCCTACTGACCCCTCTCTTATCCTCCTCCCCTCCCTGGTTGCTCTGACATATGTGACCGTGTGTATGTACCATTAGATGCAGTATCCCCTACTGACCCCTCTCTTATCCGCCTCCCCTCCCTGGTGGCTGTGACATATGTGACCGTGTGTATGCACCATTACATGCAGTATCCCCTACTGACGCCTCTCTTATCCTCCTCCCCTCCCTGGTGGCTGTGACATATATGACCATGTGTATGCACCATTACATGTAGTATTCCCTACTGACCCCCCTCTTATCCTCCTTCCCTCCCTGGTGGCTCTGACATATGTGACCGTGTGTATGTACCATTAGATACAGTATCCCCTACTGACCCCTCTCTTATCCTCCTCCCCTCCCTGGTGACTGTGACATACAGTATGTGACCGTGTGTATGCACCATTAGATGCAGTATCCCCTACTGACCCCTCTCTTATCCGCCTCCCCTCCCTGGTGGCTGTGACATATATGACCGTGTGTATGCACCATTACATGCAGTATCCCCTACTGACCCCTCTCTTATCCGCCTCCCCTCCCTGGTGGCTGTGACATATATGACCGTGTGTATGCACCATTACATGCAGTATCCCCTACTGACCCCTCTCTTATCCGCCTCCCATCCCTGGTGGCTGTGACATATATGACCGTGTGTATGCACCTTTAGATACAGTATCCCCTACTGACCCCTCTTATCCTCCACCCCTCCCTGGTGGCTGTGACATATATGACCATGTGTATGTACCATTAGATGCAGTATCCCCTACTGACCCCTCATTTTCCGCCTCCCCTCCCTGGTGGGTCTGACATATATGACCGTGTCTATGCACCATTATATGCAGTATCCATTACTGACCCCTCTTATCCTCCTCCCCTCCCTGGTGGCTCTGACATATATGACCGTGTGTATTTCACCATTACATGCAGTATCCCCTACTGACCCCTCTCTTATCCGCCTCCCCTCCCTGATGGCTCTGACATATATGACCGTGTGTATGCACCATTACATGCAGTATCCCCTACTGACCCCTCTCTTATCCTCCTCCCCTCCCTGGTGGCTGTGACATATATGACCGTGTGTATGCACCATTACATGCAGTATCCCCTACTGACCCCTCTCTTATCCGCCTCCTCTCCCTGGTGGCTGTGACATATGTGACCGTGTGTTTGTACCATTACATGAAGTATCCCCTACTGACCCCTCTTATCCTCCTCCGCTCCCTGGTGGCTGTGACATATATGACCGTGTGTATGTACCATTACATGCAGTATCCCCTACTGACCCCTCTCTTATCTGCCTCCCTCCCTGGTGGCTGTGACATATGTGACCGTGTGTATGCACCATTACATGCAATATCCCCCTACTGACCCCTCTCTTATCCGCCTCCTCTCCCTGGTGGCTGTGACATATATGACCGTGTGTATGTACCATTAGATGCAGTATCCCCTACTGACCCCCCTCTTATCCTCCTCCCCTCCCTGGTGGCTGTGACATATATGACCGTGTGTATGTACCATTACATGCCGTATCCCCTACTGACCCCTCTCTTATCTGTCTCCCCTCCCTGGTGGCTGTGACATATGTGACCGTGTGTATGCACCATTACATGCAATATCCCCCTACTGACCCCTCTCTTATCCGCCTCCTCTCCCTGGTGGCTGTGACATATATGACCGTGTGTATGTACCATTAGATGCAGTATCCCCTACTGACCCCCCTCTTATCCTCCTCCCCTCCCTGGTGGCTGTGACATATATGACCGTGTGTATGTACCATTACTTGCCGTATCCCCTACTGACCCCTCTCTTATCTGCCTCCCCTCCCTGGTGGCTGTGACATATATGACCGTGTGTATGCACCATTACATGCAGTATCCCCTACTGACCCCTCTCTTATCCGCCTCCTCTCCCTGGTGGCTGTGACATATATGACCGTGTGTATGCACCATTACATGCAGTATCCCCTACTGACCCCCCTCTTATCCTCCTCCCCTCCCTGGTGGCTGTGACATATATGACCGTGTGTATGTACCATTACATGCAGTATCCCCTACTGACCCCCCTCTTATCCTCCTCCCCTCCCTGGTGGCTGTGACATATGTGACCGTGTGTATGCACCATTAGATGCAGTATCCCCTACTGACCCCTCTCTTATCCGCCTCCCCTCCCTGATGGCTCTGACATATATGACCGTGTGTATGCACCATTACATGCAGTATCCCCTACTGACCCCTCTCTTATCCTCCTCCCCTCCCTGGTGGCTGTGACATATATGACCGTGTGTATGCACCATTACATGCAGTATCCCCTACTGACCCCTCTCTTATCCGCCTCCTCTCCCTGGTGGCTGTGACATATGTGACCGTGTGTTTGTACCATTACATGAAGTATCCCCTACTGACCCCTCTTATCCTCCTCCGCTCCCTGGTGGCTGTGACATATATGACCGTGTGTATGTACCATTACATGCAGTATCCCCTACTGACCCCTCTCTTATCTGCCTCCCTCCCTGGTGGCTGTGACATATGTGACCGTGTGTATGCACCATTACATGCAATATCCCCCTACTGACCCCTCTCTTATCCGCCTCCTCTCCCTGGTGGCTGTGACATATATGACCGTGTGTATGTACCATTAGATGCAGTATCCCCTACTGACCCCCCTCTTATCCTCCTCCCCTCCCTGGTGGCTGTGACATATATGACCGTGTGTATGTACCATTACATGCCGTATCCCCTACTGACCCCTCTCTTATCTGTCTCCCCTCCCTGGTGGCTGTGACATATGTGACCGTGTGTATGCACCATTACATGCAATATCCCCCTACTGACCCCTCTCTTATCCGCCTCCTCTCCCTGGTGGCTGTGACATATATGACCGTGTGTATGTACCATTAGATGCAGTATCCCCTACTGACCCCCCTCTTATCCTCCTCCCCTCCCTGGTGGCTGTGACATATATGACCGTGTGTATGTACCATTACTTGCCGTATCCCCTACTGACCCCTCTCTTATCTGCCTCCCCTCCCTGGTGGCTGTGACATATATGACCGTGTGTATGCAGTTATGCACCATTACATGCAGTATCCCCTACTGACCCCTCTCTTATCCGCCTCCTCTCCCTGGTGGCTGTGACATATATGACCGTGTGTATGCACCATTACATGCAGTATCCCCTACTGACCCCCCTCTTATTCTCCTCCCCTCCCTGGTGGCTGTGACATATATGACCGTGTGTATGTACCATTACATGCAGTATCCCCTACTGACCCCCCTCTTATCCTCCTCCCCTCCCTGGTGGCTGTGACATATGTGACCGTGTGTATGCACCATTAGATGCAGTATCCCCTACTGACCCCTCTCTTATCCGCCTCCCCTCCCTGATGGCTCTGACATATATGACCGTGTGTATGCACCATTACATGCAGTATCCCCTACTGACCCCTCTCTTATCCTCCTCCCCTCCCTGGTGGCTGTGACATATATGACCGTGTGTATGCACCATTACATGCAGTATCCCCTACTGACCCCTCTCTTATCCGCCTCCTCTCCCTGGTGGCTGTGACATATGTGACCGTGTGTTTGTACCATTACATGAAGTATCCCCTACTGACCCCTCTTATCCTCCTCCGCTCCCTGGTGGCTGTGACATATATGACCGTGTGTATGTACCATTACATGCAGTATCCCCTACTGACCCCTCTCTTATCTGCCTCCCTCCCTGGTGGCTGTGACATATGTGACCGTGTGTATGCACCATTACATGCAATATCCCCCTACTGACCCCTCTCTTATCCGCCTCCTCTCCCTGGTGGCTGTGACATATATGACCGTGTGTATGTACCATTAGATGCAGTATCCCCTACTGACCCCCCTCTTATCCTCCTCCCCTCCCTGGTGGCTGTGACATATATGACCGTGTGTATGTACCATTACATGCCGTATCCCCTACTGACCCCTCTCTTATCTGTCTCCCCTCCCTGGTGGCTGTGACATATGTGACCGTGTGTATGCACCATTACATGCAATATCCCCCTACTGACCCCTCTCTTATCCGCCTCCTCTCCCTGGTGGCTGTGACATATATGACCGTGTGTATGTACCATTAGATGCAGTATCCCCTACTGACCCCCCTCTTATCCTCCTCCCCTCCCTGGTGGCTGTGACATATATGACCGTGTGTATGTACCATTACTTGCCGTATCCCCTACTGACCCCTCTCTTATCTGCCTCCCCTCCCTGGTGGCTGTGACATATATGACCGTGTGTATGCAGTTATGCACCATTACATGCAGTATCCCCTACTGACCCCTCTCTTATCCGCCTCCTCTCCCTGGTGGCTGTGACATATATGACCGTGTGTATGCACCATTACATGCAGTATCCCCTACTGACCCCCCTCTTATCCTCCTCCCCTCCCTGGTGGCTGTGACATATATGACCGTGTGTATGTACCATTACATGCAGTATCCCCTACTGACCCCCCTCTTATCCTCCTCCCCTCCCTGGTGGCTGTGACATATGTGACCGTGTGTATGCACCATTAGATGCAGTGTCCCCTACTGACCCCTCTCTTATCCGCCTCCTCTCCCTGGTGGCTGTGACAGGTTAGTAGCAGTGATTATGTCCTTCATGTCTGGAGGGGCTGGTAATGATGTTGCACATGTGATAATTATCACTCACAGCTGAAGAATGTACTAGCCTCAGCCTCCGGGCTGGGCTGACCTTTGTAGTGGGAGCTGTGCCTTTGCCTGTCCATGACCCGCCTCTTATTGCGGTAGATGTATGAAGCTCTGGGAAGTGATCAGCCACTCAGCTCCCTACTGTCATTTTTCAAACACAGCCTGTGACATGTCAGGTGGGAGCTGATTGGTTGGTCATTTATCACTCTGCACTTTATCACTTTCCAGAGCTACATACATCTGCCCCATTATGAGGTATCTGGCAGCTGTCCACCCACCCACCACGAGCTTACAGCCGGCCTCCGTCACTGCTGGGTTCTGCCTCCTGTATCTCCGTCACGGGGAGAACCTCCGACAGTCGCCTCCGTTCCTGGGATATGCCTCACGCGGGCTCCACCTCCTATTCCTCCGGCTGCCGCTTACCACTGACCGCACCGGTGAGTGAATAGGGAGGAGCGCTGCTGAGGGGATCCGCAGACTGGCGCGAGCGCCAATGTGTCCTGGTTATATACGCTCGGTCCTCTCCTTCCCGCTCACTGCACGAGCCTCACAGGTAGCTCGCGCCATTTCTAGTCATTTGTAAAGGCCTTAAGCTACTATTAGCCCATACCAGGTACCCCCCAGCCCCTTACCCTGGATGCAGCAATGAAATCCTTCTACGGCTTCTGCCTCACAAATAGTCCTTATCATAATACACCTTTTACCTTCAATAATAAACATATTCATCATTTACATAAGACATATATTAAATAATGCTACATATTATACATAAAGATTGTATAAATGAATGTAAACTTATATACAAGTCATCTCAACAAACAAAATAGTTACATAAAATACCACATTTTACCTCAGGAATGTGCAAAACATGAAATATGTACATACAAAGTAACTGTCATCCTCAGGGTTTGTCACACACCTATTTTAATTAGAACTGTCGTTACCCCAGGCCCTAACCAAGGCTACACTACACATATAGGTAGACGAAAGCTAGGGTGAGGCACTTAATGTCCGACCTAGGGTTACACTCATTGGGGTAGATGTACGAAGCCCAGAAGCGGTATCAGCGCACGTTATGTGCACTGATACCGCTTCTCCCCGATGTATGATCGGGGGTCTGGGCTGTAAATGATAACAGGATAGCAGCGCCGATAGCCTGGGCTATGTACGAACGGTCATACCGCATGACCATTCGGCCGGCTGTGGCTGTCTGTATCGACAGCCACAGCCTGGCGCTAGCCTATCCCCACAGCAGGGACAGCGCTGTCCCTGTATAACACATTATGTCACACGCAGTAATGCCCTGTATAACACATTATGTCACACGCAGTAATGCCCTGTATAACACATTATGTCACACGCAGTAATGCCCTGTATAACACATTATGTCACACACAGTAATGCCCTGTATAACACATTATGTCACACGCAGTAATGCCCTGTATAACACATTATGCCACACGCAGTAATGCCCTGTATAACACATTGTCACACGTAGTAATGCCCTGTATAACACATTATGCCACACGCAGTAATGTCCTGTATAACACATTATACCACACGCAGTAATGTCCTTTATAACACATTATACCACACGCAGTAATGCCCTGTATAACACATTATGTCACACGCAGTAATGCCCTGTATAACACATTATGTCACACGCAGTAATGCCCTGTATAACACATTATGTCACACGCAGTAATGCCCTGTATAACACATTATGTCACACGCAGTAATGCCCTGTATAACACATTATGTCACACGCAGTAATGCCCTGTATAACACATTATGTCACACACAGTAATGCCCTGTATAACACATTATGTCACACGCAGTAATGCCCTGTATAACACATTGTCACACGTAGTAATGCCCTGTATAACACATTATGCCACACGCAGTAATGTCCTGTATAACACATTATACCACACGCAGTAATGTCCTTTATAACACATTATACCACACGCAGTAATGCCCTGTATAACACATTATCCCACACGCAGTAATGCCCTGTATAACACATTATACCACACGCAGTAATGCCCTGTATAACACATTATCCCACACGCAGTAATGTCCTGTATAACACATTATACCACACGCAGTAATGCCCTGTATAACACAGTATACCACACGCAGTAATGCCCTGTATAACACATTATACCACACGCAGTAATGCCCTGTATAACACATTATACCACACGCAGTAATGCCCTGTATAACACATTATACCACACGCAGTAATGCCCTGTATAACACATTATACCACACGCAGTAATGCCCTGTATAACACATTATACCACACGCAGTAATGCCCTGTATAACACATTATACCACACGCAGTAATGCCCTGTATAACACATTATGCCACACGCAGTAATGCCCTGTATAACACATTATGCCACACGCAGTAATGCCCTGTATAACACATTATGCCACACGCAGTAATGCCCTGTATAACACATTATGCCACACGCAGTATTGCCCTGTATAACATTATACCACACGCAGTAATGCCCTGTATAACATTATACCACACGCAGTAATGCCCTGTATAACACATTATACCACACGCAGTAATGCCCTGTATAACACATCACGCCACACGCAGTAATGCCCTGTATAACACATTATGCCACACGCAGTAATGCCCTGTATAACACATTATGTCACACGCAGTAATGCCCTGTATAACACATTATGTCACACGCAGTAATGCCCTGTATAACACATTATGTCACACGCAGTAATGCCCTGTATAACACATTATACCACACAGTAATGCCCTGTATAACACATTATACCACACGCAGTAATGCCCTGTATAACACATTATGTCACACGCAGTAATGCCCTGTATAACACATCACGCCACATGCAGTAATGCCCTGTATAACACATTATGCCACACGCAGTAATGCCCTGTATAACACATTATACCACACACAGTAATGCCCTGTATAACACATTATGTCACACGCAGTAATGCCCTGTATAACACATTATGCCACACGCAGTAATGCCCTGTATAACACATTATACCACACGCAGTAATGCCCTGTATAACACATTATGTCACACGCAGTAATGCCCTGTATAACACATTATGTCACACGTAGTAATGCCCTGTATAACACATTATGCCACACACAGTAATGCCCTGTATAACACATTATGTCACACGTAGTAATGCCCTGCATAACACATTATGTCACACACAGTAATGCCCTGTATAACACATTATGCCACACACAGTAATGTCCTGTATAACACATTATACCACACACAGTAATGCCCTGTATAACACATTATGCCACACGCAGTAATGCCCTGTATAACACATTATGTCACACGCAGTAATGCCCTGTATAACACATTATGCCACACGCAGTAATGCCCTGTATAACACATTATACCACACACATTATACCACACGCAGTAATGTCCTGTATAACACATTATACCACACACAGTAATGCCCTGTATAACACATTATGTCACACGCAGTAATGCCCTGTATAACACATTATGCCACACGCAGTAATGCCCTGTATAACACATTATGCCACATGCAGTAATGCCCTGTATAACACATTATGCCACACGCAGTAATGCCCTGTATAACACATTATGCCACACGCAGTAATGCCCTGTATAACACATTATGCCACACGCAGTAATGCCCTGTATAACACATGATGCCACACGCAGTAATGCCCTGTATAACACATGATGCCACACGCAGTAATGCCCTGTATAACACATGATGCCACACGCAGTAATGCCCTGTATAACACATGATGCCACACGCAGTAATGCCTTGTATAAAACATTATGCCGCACGCAGTAATGCCCTTTATAACACATAATGGGCTCTATTTACTACAATCCGCATATTGAATGCGGATTGTAGTGTGATATTACCGAGTGAATTCGCATTGCCTTGCAGGGACAGAGCTTGCGATAAAGCGATGTCCCTGCGGATCCCATCCCATCCCATTTTCGGAAACAATACTGCGACTAAGAGCCTGTGCATGCGCCGAACCACCGTCGCTGCTACCCCCCACGACGCTAAGCCCCACCTCCCCGGCACTAAGCCCCGCCCCCGCGATCGCGGACCCCCGCGACCCCCCCCCCCCTCCCTTCATTACACTTGCTTGCATCCTCCTGGCCTCCGGTGATCTTCTCCGGGCTTCCCGATCAGGTGATCTCCCATACTGCACTGGGGCCCGATCACCTGATGACCGGGCAGCAGTGCACTGTGGGAGACCAGCTGACCGGAGAGGAGCCATCACCGGAGGCCCGATCACCGGTCCATGGATTCAGGTAAGTAAAAAAAAAATGTTTCATTTGGTTTTTTTGGGGTTTTTTTACAGCATTCAGCTTGCGGTCTGTTTAGACCACATAGCTGATTACTGGTACCGGTTCCCGACTCTGCTCTCCCCGTTAGAGCAGAGTGGGAGCCCGGTAACTGAGGGAGACCCTGGATAACGCCACCTCCTGGTGGCGTTATTATCACAGGGCTTCCCCCGGTATTTTTTTACAATTTATTTTTAGTAACTATGGTCGGATCACATTTCCCATTACAATTTTGGGAAATGCGATCTGCTTTACTAAAAATAAGTGATACTGGGGGTTGGAGTAGAATTTTACTAATTCTACTCCAATTGCCCTATAGTAACTACAGGTGAAACTAAAATAATGTGAAAAGGGTGTGAAAACACCCTTTTTAACTTTATTTTAGTAAAAATAATGTTAATAAATAGAGCCCAATGTCACACGCATTAATGCCCTGTATAACACATATTGTCACTCGCAGTAATGCCCTGTATAATACATTATCCCCAATTCAAATTACACCACACAGTAGTCCCTTATTCATGTTATGACACACAGTGGTTCCTCTTTTACACAATGCCCAAATTAGTGCCCCTTATACACAATGCCCACAGTAGTAGTGCCCCTAATACAATGCCCACAGTAGTAGTGCCCCTTATACAGTGCCCACAGCAGTGGTGCTCCTTACACAATGGCCCCAGTACTGGTACCCCCCATGTAGTGCCCCCAGTGGTAATGCCCCCTATAGTAGTTCCCCCATTAGTAACACTCCCCAGTAGTAATCCCCTCATTAGTAATGCCCCCTATAGTAGTGCCCCCAGAAGTTATGCCCTCTATAGTAGTGCCACCAGTAGTAATGCCCTTTAGTAATGCTCCCCATTAGTAGTGCCCCCATTACTAGTGCATAATGGTGGGTTTCATTCTGATCGAAATTAATAGTACACACACGTGACCATATCAGTGAGTACAAATGAACACACTTTATTTACAAGAAACAAACGAACAATTAACACTCAAAGTATACAGTATACTCAACTTTTGTCTCTGTATTCAGATGACACCGGTAATTCATCTTCAACATAAGATATACTTCATCTTTATCTGGGGAGCCCTCGTTTCAATAACACCCAGGTAGTTCAATTTACATTGCAGGCACCATATACTGCAGTCTCAGGTCCATGCACGAGCCAAGAGCCTTTGTCTAGCTCTTGATTTATATACCCTAGTATGGGTTGTTGGCATTCCGGATATTAACCCATATTAGTTACATACTAGGTATCCACTGATTGGTACAGCATAGCATTAGCCAAACTTATCTCTCTTGCACATGCTCTGTAAGCACTAAGATATATTCAGACAAAGAAATACAGTAATGACGTATCCTAGTATGTCTGGAGATAAACTCTATTTCTACCTCAGGGTCCTTAGGGATCCACAGGGATACCTTGGGGTATAGGGCTTGGCTCCAGCCATGGGCACCACAGAGTTAAAAGTTTTCTCCCAGGATGCACCGGGCCGCCTCCTATACCCCGCCCCCAGGCCAAGGCACCCCAGTTTTCAGTAGGTGCCCGGCCGGGAAGCTGGGTCATCGCAGAGGGGGGATGTGTTACAGCCCCTGAAGATCTTCAAGAGCGGTAGCATAGGACTGTCCAGCAGACGTCCATGCTACTGCTCTGACACCCCCACCGGCGCCGACCACCGGAAGCGATCCGGGGAGCTCGGCGGGCTCTTGGGGGTTCCAGCTAGTGGAACCCCCGGGGGCCTTGGACTGTGGCCGGATGTACGGGGGGCCACTTAAGGTAAGCAGCGGGCGTCTGCGGTAGGTGCCCGCTGAATCACAGTCCGGCGTCCCCAGGGCTGGGGGCTCCCTGGGGACGGCAGTATAGTGGAGCCAGGCGGATGCCTGCGCTCTAGACTAGACCACCAGGGATACGGGGCTGGAGCGTTGCGGAACACGCTCCAGCATCCCGGGGGGTTAATGGCCTGCCAGGGGAGGATGCCTTCCCTGTAGCGCACAGGAGGCTCCACCCCATCACTACTGTCGGCGCCTTACGTTGAGGGTTTGGCGGGGTGAGGCAGTGGTCCTCCCCAGGCCCGCCTCCCTTCATCCTCCGGCGGCCATTTTATGTGACAAGATGCTGTGGGGACAGGGTGCGGAGCCCGGGGTGCCCCCTTACATACCTCTCCTCCAGATAAAGGTCAGCGTATGTAGCGCTATCACTGCCAGGCTGTAGTCAGTGTATGTGATAGTGCACTTAGTGCAGGGTTTTCTGCATTGTATGTGACTTTATGCTAGCGCTGTGTGCCTGATCTTTTCTCTTGTCAGCCAATTTACTATCCCTATTTCTTCCTCCTGACCAGCCCTCTCAGTGCCAGTACTGTCAGGGAAGGAATTTACCTCAGTTTTAGATTTATTTCTGTGAGAGGAGTCACATACCACTATGTCCAGTGAGGACTCTGCTAGAGGAGCACCTCTCCTATTTTCCTGCTCCAGATGTAAAGCAGGTGTGGGGGAGGGGGCAGTACTTCAGGATGGGTTATGTCAGACTTGCCTACCTTTAGGCTGCCCTTCCGGGAGGGGACAGCCTGGACCACGCTCTTTACACATCAGGTGGGCGGAGCGGGGGGCGTGGCGGCTCAAAACGTCATCGTGGCCCCGCCCCCCGCTGTGCAGAGCCCGTAATACAGACACTGTACTGCGGGGGGCGGGGCTTCGATGACGCATTTTAACGCGAATCGCGTCATCTGATCCCCCGGGCTGCATACTATGTGGCCGCCAATGGGGGGGTGCGGGATGGCTGCGGCTGGTTCCGGGAGACTTGCCTGCCTTCCCGGGAGGTCGGGAGCGGCACCCGATTTTCGGGAGGCTCCCGACCAAATCGGGAGGGTAGGCAAGTATGGGTTATGTGCTGCATGTTTGGCCATCCCTGGTACCTCTGCTGTACCCAGCACCTCTCAGGAACCACCTTGGGCTTGTTTTGCACAAGCCCTGACTGTTCTTGTAAATAGGCTTGCAGCCCCTCCTACGTTTCCACAATTGGGGTTTGCACAGCAGGCGGTAGTCCCCGCCTCCTGTTCTGGGAGTTCCGGGACCGATAGTAATGCAGTGCCCCCCGCAACAGGTCCTTAATCAGGCTGACCCAGGTTTGTCTGATTCCGGGGTGCGGGGCTCTCAGCAGGATCAATCTAGACCTGCTAAAAGACCATTAGTGTCATATCCATCCGCTCAGGATGACTAAGATGATGGTTTGTCTGATGAGGGCAAAATTGTAGATTTGTCTGACACTGACACTCCTCAAGCAGAGGCTAAGTCTAGTATTTACATTCCAGGCCTCATACGGGCAGTCCGTGCGGCCATGGTAATTACTGACAACAACTTACCGGCAGCGCCTACTCATTCTTATTTTAAAGAGGTTAAAGGAGCTGCAGCAGTTTTCCCTCTATCTGGTCAGCTAGTTGATCACATGGAGGAGGCCTGGAAATCTCTGGGAAAAAGATTTCGACCTCACAAGCGTCTGGCACGTACTTATCCCTTTGCGGAAGATTATTTCACTAAATGGGAGTCTCCTCCTCAGGTGGATTCTCATGTGACACGCTTAGTAAAGAGCGCAACTTTGCCTATGCTATCTATGTCTTCTCTGACGGATACTACAGACCGTAAGGTGGAGGTTTGCCTAAAGTCTCTCTATTCCCTTGCTGGAGGAGCATCTAGACCAGCTATGGCTGTCTGCTGGGTGGCCCAGGCTATGAAAAGGTGGGCGGACGCTTCGGAAGTATCATTTGCTTCTGAGGGTACCAGCGAACAGGTTATGTTGGTGGGTAACCTTCGGGATTCCGCTGCGTACATTAACGAAGCAGCTTTGGATTTGAGCCTGCTTACTTCTAGGATTTCTGCGGCGGCTGTGGCCGGTCGACGCTCCTTGTGGTTACGTTCGTGGAGGGCGGACGCTGAATCCAAGAAAGGCTTGGAATGCTTACCCTACAATGGACAGGTCCTGTTTGGACCAGCCTTGGACAAAATAGTAGACACGTTGGCGGCTGCCAAATCTGTGTGTCTACCCTCAGCCCCGACTCCGTCTGGGTCTAAAAATCCATCCTTTCGACCCTATCGCCCTCCGGGAAAACCTAAGATTCAGTCCTTTCCGAGACCTTCAGGTCCCAAAAAGACCTCTAAGACCAAGAAGCAAGTTTGGAGTACCAGACGTCCAGCTGCTAAGCCGGACGACAAACCCTCAGCCTGACGGGTTGGGCCTCCCCTTGGGGGATCCCAGGGTGCGAGGCCGACTTCTGCAATACGCCCAGTGTTGGTTCAAAACCTCCACAGACACTTGGGTACGGGAGGTGGTATCTCAAGAATATGCCCTCTCCTTCCGCAGAAGGCCTCCTCATCAGTTAATTGTAACAGCATGTCCTTCAGATCCATCGAAGGCTCTAGCGATCCAAGAGTTGGTGCGTTCTATGCTTCAAATGGGAGTAATAGAACCTGTTCCGTTATCCCTGAGAGGGACCGGATATTACTCCAACCTTTTTCTGGTTCAAAAACCAAATGGATCATACCGACCTATACTCAACCTCAAGTCCCTGAACAAGTTTTTAAGGGTCCCTCGGTTCCGAATGGAGACTCTGCGTTCTATTGTTTTAGCTATGCAGCCTGGGGATTTTATGGTGTCCCTGGATATTCAGGATGCTTACCTGCATATCCCCATTGCCAGGGTTCATCAGCGTTACCTCAGATTTACAGTGTCGGACCACCATTACCAGTTTCAGGCCCTACCGTTTGGCCTTTCCACGGCTCCTCGGGTGTTCACAAAAGTAATGGCGGTCATGGCGGCACACCTGCGGTTGCAGGGAGTTCGCCTATTACCTTACTTGGACGACCTTCTGTTGTTGGCAGGGTCGCCACAAGTCCTTTGCAGCCATCTACAACTGACAATATCTGTATTGCAGGCTTACGGCTGGATAGTGAATTGGAAGAAGTCCTCTCTAATTCCTTCTCAGAGAATGGTCCATCTCTGGGCATTGTTGGACTCTCAGCAACAGAGGATCTTCTTGACGGAGGAAAAGATAGCCCTGTTGCAGTCCAAGATACGCAATGTTCTAAGCAGTCGCCGAGTGTCTCTTCTCTCGGCGATTAAGTTACTGGGATCCATGGTGTCAACGTTCGACATGGTGGAGTATGCCCAGTTCCATTCCAGGCCTCTACAAATGTTGATCCTGTCCAGATGGGACAGAAATCCCCGTCGAATAAAGACGCAGTTGATCAGGCTCACTCCGGAAGTGCGCGTGTCTTTGACGTGGTGGTTACAAAAGTCTCATCTCAGCAGGGGACGTCCGTTTTGGATTTCGGATTCGGTCCTTCTAACAACGGATGCCTGTCTTCGGGGCTGGGGCGCTGTGACAGGCCCACACGTCTTCCAGGGCCGGTGGACGTCGAAGGAATCGGACCTGCCAATCAATATATTGGAAATTTGAGCAGTGTTCAGGGCGCTGCAGCATGCAAGACCGTTCCTGCTGGGGAAACCCGTGCAGGTTCAGTCAGACAACGCCACCACGGTGGCTTACCTAAATCGTCAGGGAGGAACTCGAAGCCAAGCGGCTCTAAGGGAGGTGTCCCCCCTTCTGACTTGGGCAGAAGGCAATCTGCCGGCCATTTCGGCCGTCTTCATTCCGAGTGTGCTCAACTGGGAGGCGGACTTCCTCAGCCGCCACGATGTACACCCGGGGGAATGTTCTCTTCACCAGGAGGTGTTCCAACTCCTGGTGGACAAGTGGGGTCTTCCCGAAATAGACCTCATGGCCTCCAGACACAACCGCAAGCTGTGGGCATACGGATTCCGAACAAGAGACGCAGGAGCTCTCCTGGTGGACGCTCTGTCGGCACGATGGAACTTCCAATTCGCGTACCTGTTCCCTCCATTCTCCCTGCTGCCTCGAGTAATTCAAAAGTTCAGGCAGGAAGGAGGCAAAATCCTCCTGGTGGCCCCTGCGTGGCCCAGAAGGAGTTGGTACTCGGATCTCCAGTGTCTATCCATCGACACTCCTTGGCTGTTGCCTCAGAGGCTGGACCTATTGTCTCAGGGTCCTTGTCTCTACCCGGACCTGAGTCGGCTATCTTTGACGGCGTGGCTCTTGAGACTTCCCTCTTGAGGTCCAAGGGTTTCTCTAGAGCAGTGGTCAATACCATGTTACATGCTCGTAAGCCGGCTTCAGCTAGAATTTACCACAGGGTGTGGCATACCTATTTTGAGTGGTCGCCCTAAAGCGTACGATCCTCACGAGTTTAGAATATCTAGAGTGTTGGCTTTCCTTCAGGTGGGCTTGGATTTAGGTCTATGCCTTGCTTCACTGAGGGTACATGTTTCTGCCCTGTCGGTTTTGTTTCAACAAAGGATTGCTACGCGGCCTGATATCCATACCTTTATGCAGGGTGTCCTTTGCATCCAGCCTCCCTATGTCCATCCGGTAGCTCCATGGGATCTGGCTGTGGTCCTGAAGGTGCTACAGGATCCTCCATTTGAACCTTTGGGGGCTCTTTCGTGTCGTCCCCCATTTCTAATTTTTCATTCGGATAGGGCGGTACTTCGTACCCGTCCTGAATTCCTTCCTAAAGTAGTGTCTAGTTTCCACATTAACGAGGAAATTGTGGTCCCAGCCTTTTAATTCATCTGATCTCTCAGCTGGCGAGGCTTCTTTGGATGTGGTATGGGCTCTGCGGATATAAGTGGACCGCACCAGTTCTTTGAGAAAATCAGACTCTTTGTTTGTCCTATATGGATTTCATAGGAGGGGTTGGCCTGCCAATAAACAGACTTTGGCACGCTGGATCTGCATGGCGATCTCTGAGGCATACACTCACGAGGGACTTCCAGTGCCACCCTCGGTGAAAGCTCATTCTACATGATCTGTGGGACCTTCGTGGGCAGCTCGATGTGGCGCATCAGCTCTTCAGCTATGTAAGGCGGCCACGTGGTCCTTTGTCCATACTTTCGTCAAGCATTACGCCTTTGACACATTTGCTTCTCAGGATGCTTCCTTCGGGCGGCGGATTCTCCTCTCGGCACAGGAGCATCACCTCCCTTGAAGGACACTGCTTTGGGACATCCCCAAGGTATCCCTGTGGATCCCTAAGGACCCTGAGGTAGAAAACAGGAGATATGGTAAGAACTTACCTTTGTTATCTCTGTTTCTATGAAGTCCTTAGGGTCCACAGGGCGCCCGCCCTGACGCCCTGTGCTTCCGTAGGGTGTTGTTCTGGTCACCAGTTTCTGTCTCCCTTTTCTATGAGAATGTGAATCTTGTGTGTTCCAGACTTTCTTCTTCCTTTTTCCTCTCTCCCGGCCTATGGCTTGATACTAAAACTGGGGTGCCTTGGCCTGGGGGCGGGGTATAGGAGAGGGCCCGGTGCATCCTGGGAGAAAACTTTTAACTCTGTGGTGCCCATGGCTGGAGCCAAGCCCTATACCCCAAGGTATCCCTGTGGACCCTAAGGACTTCGTAGAAACGGAGATAACAAAGGTAAGTTTCTTACCATGTCTCCTGTTTTCAAAATTCCTTTGTATAGAGTCTCAGAATACCCATAATGATTAGCGTCTCTACACATTTTACAATGGAATGTGGCTGTCATATAAGCTATGAATGGCTCATTATACATTTCTGATAATAACAGGTACAAGCTAGGACCCCTCAATTTATGTCTTGTTTGACCTCAAGGTGTTTTGACCATTCTATGAAAAGACTGCAACTACAATATCTTTCCAAACCTCAATGCGGCCTAGCACAGGTTGTGTGTTACAACTTATATGCCTATGTAGAAATCCATTATTTAGCCCACTGGTTACATTCCACCCTTTGATTTCTACATCAAATCTAAGGAACGGGCCTGATTCAGAGCCGGATGCTCTGAACGAGCGCCTGCTCTGATTCAGGGCATTTTTTTTTTTTTTGGTGCGTCCTCCTGGACGCTCGCATAGCTGTGGGTTATGTGAGCGTCCATGATGATGGTTTGCGATGGTCAAGACCATTGCGACCATCGGGCTTGCGACGAGACCCTGCGGTAGGGTCTCTCTGCCGCAAGCCCTGGAGTGATTTTGGCTCTATCAGAGCCAAAATCACTCCCACTGACATCACTAGTGATGTCAGTGGGGCCGGACCCAGACGGTAGGCGTTCCCATGGGAACGCCTCCGTCTGTGCAGCCACGCCCTGGCACGCCCACCAAAGGGGGCGTGCTGTCACTCACCATCGACAGCACGCCCCCTTTGGTGCGAGACCCCGGGCGACTGCTTCCCCGTCGCTTGCCGGGTCTTGCGTATGTGCACGACGGAGCAGCCTCCATCATGCGCATGCGCATTTGGGTACCATCGACCCACTTGCGAGCGTCCTGCGCTCGCGAGCGGGTCTGAATGAGACCCTTAATCCCCATTGTATAAACTAAACCACTATTGTACTTTCACCACTTGTCCTTACACATAATATAACAACATATAATATAATATAAAATCACACTAAAACAACATTTCCATTTAGGACTTGGCCACTCTGGCTGCATTGCAGAACCTGTCAATACGCATCACTGAGCTTTTGGAGGAAGCCCAGCCAGTGACGTAGTGCTGGGCTTTACCCCGAGCCTGACATTATTTGGAGGTGTGCCATGCGGGCACGCCTCAAAATAACGGCGCACAGGGGGTGTGACCTATGGTAATTAGGCCACGCCCCCAAATTCGGTCGCGCGGCAAAGCCGCGTGCGATTTTAGGGCGCCTTCTCAAGGTCCAGTACAGGGTGCTCCGAACCCTGGAGCCGGCCCTGCTGTATAATCTGCCCCATACTGAAGCTATAACAATAATATGTACTGTATAATCTGCCCCATACTGAAGCTATAACAATAATATGTACTGTATAATCTGCCCCATACTGAAGCTATAACAATAATATGTACTGTATAATCTGCCCCATACTGAAGCTATAACAATAATATGTACTGTATAATCTGCCCCATACTGAAGCTATAACAATAATATGTACTGTATAATCTGCCCCATACTGAAGCTATAACAATAATATGTACTGTATAATCTGCCCCATACTGAAGCTATAACAATAATATGTACTGTATAATCTGCCCCATACTGAAGCCATAACAATATGTACTGTATAATCTGCCCCATACTGAAGCTATAACAATATGTACTGTATAATCTGCCCCATACTGAAGCCATAACAATAATATGTACTGTATAATCTGCCCCATACTGAATCCATAACAATAATATGTACTGTATAATCTGCCCCATACCGAAGCTATAACAATAATATGTACTGTATAATCTGCCCCATACTGAAGCTATAACAATATGTACTGTATAATCTGCCCCATACTGAAGCTATAACAATAATATGTACTGTATAATCTGCCCCATACCGAAGCTATAACAATAATATGTACTGTATAATCTGCCCCATACCGAAGCTATAACAATAATATGTACTGTATAATCTGCCCCATACCGAAGCCATAACAATAATATGTACTGTATAATCTGCCCCATACCGAAGCCATAACAATAATATGTACTGTATAATCTGCCCCATACCGAAGCTATAACAATAATATGTACTGTATAATCTGCCCCATACCGAAGCTATAACAATAATATGTACTGTATAATCTGCCCCATACCGAAGCTATAACAATAATATGTACTGTATAATCTGCCCCATACCGAAGCTATAATCTGCCCCATACTGAAGCTATAACAATAATATGTACTGTGTAATCTGCCCCATACTGAAGCTATAACAATAATATGTACTGTGTAATCTGCCCCATACTGAAGCTATAACAATAATATGTACTGTGTAATCTGCCCCATACTGAAGCCATAACAATAATATGTACTGTGTAATCTGCCCCATACTGAAGCCATAACAATAATATGTACTGTGTAATCTGCCCCATACTGAAGCCATAACAATAATAAGTACTGTATAATCTGCCCCATACTGAAGCTATAACAATATGTACTGTATAATCTGCCCCATACTGAAGCTATAACAATAATATGTACTGTATAATCTGCCCCATACTGAAGCTATAACAATAATAAGTACTGTATAATCTGCCCCATACTGAAGCTATAACAATAATATGTACTGTATAATCTGCCCCATACTGAAGCTATAACAATAATATGTACTGTATAATCTGCCCCATACTGAAGCTATAACAATAATATGTACTGTATAATCTGCCCCATACTGAAGCTATAACAATAATATGTACTGTATAATCTGCCCCATACTGAAGCTATAACAATAATATGTACTGTATAATCTGCCCCATACTGAAGCTATAACAATATGTACTGTATAATCTGCCTTTCCTTCCGTGCTAGAATAGTTTAGATTAAAAGAAAAAAAAATCTAAATTTTTTTCTATAAGCGTCTATGACACATCCCTAGCCAGTGCTGCACATTAATAAATCACTGCCGTCTTCACTGTAGCCTTTTTTGAAAAAAAAAATAAAATATATATATATATATATATATATGTGTATATATATATATATATATATATATATATATATATATATATATATTAAGGGTGTGCACCGGCCACTTTTCGTGTTTTGTGTTTTGGTTTGGATCTGGATCTTTCTTCGTGTTTTGGATCTGGATTGGTTTTGCCAAAACCACCCTTCCGTGTTTTGGGTTCTGGGTTTTGTGTTTTGGATCTGGATTTTTTCTTAAGAAATAAAAAAAAACGCTAAAATCACATAAAATGGGCCTTTTTTTGTTCCTACGCTATTAATAACCCCAATAACATTAATTTCCACTCATTTCCACTCTATTCTGAACACCTCACACCTCACACCTCACAATATTGTTTTTAGGCCAAAAGGTTGCACCGAGGTAGCTGGATGACTATGCTAAGCGACACAAGTGGGCGGCACAAACACGTGGCCCATCTAGGAGTGGCACTGCAGTGGCAGACAGGAAGCCAATCAGCGTTATGATGCCCATTTGCATGTAGCACGAACCCGGGAGATCCGTGCTACATGCATCTGTGTGATTGGCACAGAGCAATGACAGGTCCGTGAGACCCGTCTGTGCTGCTGTGGTAAAAAAAAAAAAAAAAACCTGTGTAAAAAAAGATAAAAATGGCGTGCACCCCCCCAAAAAAGAGCAACCAGCCCCGGGCATTAGTAACCCAGTGCTGGGTGTGCTTAAATACAGGGGACAAACGACGTAGGGGTCCCCTGTACTTAAGCACAACCAGCACCGGGCTAGTCAGAACCAGCGCTGGGTGCCAAAATACGGGGGACAAACGACGTAGGGGTCCCCCGTATTCTGCGCAACCAGCTCTGGGCTCTGATCCGGTCCTGGTTCTGGAAATACAGGGGACAAAAAATGAGTAGGGTTCCCCTGTATGTTCCAGAACCAGCACTGGACTTTTTCTAGCGGGGGGCTGATGCCACAGCCAGGGGAGCCCTTTCACCGGGCCCCCCTGCCGCAGCATCAACCCTGACCGCTAGTCAGCCCAGGCTGGGGATCCCTGGAGAGTTGGGGACCCCCGCAATAAAGGGGTCACCCTCTCCAGGGCACCCCAGGCCCAGGCTGATAGCCCGGGGCTATCCCCGCCACCCCTGGTGGCGGTGGGTGGCGGGTTGATTGTGTGGTGTGGTGTAAATAAAGAATATCAAACATTGTCTTTACAAGTAGAACTGCAAGTCCCAGCTAGCCTGCCCCGCATGCTGGTACTTGGAGAACCACAAGTACCAGCATGCAGGGCATTAAGGGCCCACTAGTACCTGTAGTTCACCTGTAAAAAAAAATGTTTAAAAAAACACAGGGCACACACACACCGTGACAGTATAAGTTTATTAAACATACATACACACACACACACATGTACACATACTCACCTATGTAACCTGTAGCATCGGTCCACTTGTCCGGTAAAGTATCCATAGGGGACCAGTGAAAAAAAACATACTCACCATCTCCTATGCGAGGTTCTGTCCTCTTCGTTCCAAAGTAGGCATCCCCGGACTTGGCAAAAAAAAAAAACGAAAACGCGATCAACGAACTTAGTACCGTTCTATAGAACGGTACTTCCCGAATGAGAGCTTAGCGGCGGGGTATCACCATGGAAACCCCGCTGCTAAGCGTTCATTGGCAGCAATACAGGACCGGACAGCAAGGAGTAATTTACTGTTGGCTGGGATTATCAGTTTTACTTATTAATGACAAAATACAAATACAGTTTGTGCTCACGCTGCACATCCGCAAAGTAGTTACTTATCATTTACCCACCTAGCTCAGTACTCTCATTGCTGTTACTTATCATTTACCCACCTAGCTCAGTATTGTCATTGCTGTTACTTATCATTTACCCACCTAGCTCAGTATTGTCATTGCTGTTACTTATCATTTACCCACCTATCTCAGTACTGTCATTGCTGTTACTAATCATTTACCCACCTAGCTTAGTATTGTCATTGCTGTTACTTATCATTTACCCACCTAGCTCAGTACTGTCATTGCTGTTACTTATCATTTACCCACCTAGCTCAGTATTGTCATTGCTGTTACTTATCATTTACCCACCTAGCTCAGTACTGTCATTGCTGTTACTTATCATTTACCCACCTAGCTCAGTATTGTCATTGCTGTTACTTATCATTTACCGACCTAGCTCAGTACTCTCATTGCTGTTACTTATCATTTACCGACCTAGCTCAGTACTGTCATTGCTGTTACTTATCATTTACCCACCTAGCTCAGTATTGTCATTGCTGTTACTTATCATTTACCCACCTAGCTCAGTATTGTCATTGCTGTTACTTATCATTTACAGCTCAGTATTGTCATTGCTGTTTCTTATCATTTACCCACCTAGCTCAGTATTGTCATTGCTGTTACTTATCATTTACCCACCTAGCACAGTATTGTCATTGCTGTTACTTATCATTTACCCACCTAGCTCAGTATTGTCATTGCTGTTACTTATCATTTACCCAACTAGCTCAGTATTGTCATTGCTGTTACTTATCATTTACCCACCTAGCTCAGTACTGTCATTGCTGTTACTTATCATTTACCCACCTAGCTCAGTATTGTCATTGCTGTTACTTATCATTTACCCACCTAGCTCAGTACTGTCATTGCTGTTACTTATCATTTACCCACCTAGCTCAGTACTGTCATTGCTGTTACTTATCATTTACCGACCTAGCTCAGTACTGTCATTGCTGTTACTTATCATTTACCAACCTAGCTCAGTACTGTCATTGCTGTTACTTATCATTTACCCACCTAGCTCAGTATCGTCATTGCTGTTACTTATCATTTACCCACCTAGCTCAGTATTGTCATTGCTGTTACTTATGACTTACCCACCTAGCACAGTACTGTCATTGCTGTTACTTATCATTTACCCACCTAGCTCAGTATTGTCATTGCTGTTACTTATCATTTACCCACCTAGCTCAGTATTGTCATAGCTGTTACTTATCATTTACCCACCTAGCTCAGTATTGTCATTGCTGTCACTTATCAGTTACCCACCTAGCTCAGTACTCTCATTGCTGTTACTTATCATTTACCCACCTAGCTCAGTACTGTCATTGCTGTTACTTATCATTTACCCACCTAGCTCAGTATTGTCATTGCTGTTACTTATCATTTACCCACCTAGCTCAGTATTGTCATTGCTGTTACTTTTCATTTACAGCTCAGTACTGTCATTGCTGTTACTTATCATTTACCGACCTAGCTCAGTATTGCCATTGCTGTTACTTATCATTTACCCACCTAGCTCAGTATTGTCATTGCTGTTACTTATGATTTACCGACCTAGCTCAGTACTCTCATTGCTGTTACTTATCATTTACCCACCTAGCTCAGTATTGTCATTGCTGTTACTTATCATTTACCGACCTAGCTCAGTACTGTCATTGCTGTTACTTATCATTTACCGACCTAGCTCAGTACTGTCATTGCTGTTACTTATCATTTACCCACCTAGCTCAGTATTGTCATTGCTGTTACTTATCATTTACCGACCTAGCTCAGTATTGTCATTGCTGTTACTTATCATTTACCCACCTAGCTCAGTACTGTCATTGCTGTTACTTATCATTTACCCACCTAGCTCAGTATTGTCATTGCTATTACTTATCATTTACCCACCTAGCTCAGTATTGTCATTGCTGTTACTTATCATTTACCCACCTAGCTCAGTACTGTCATTGCTGTTACTTATCATTTACCCACCTACCTCAGTATTGTCATTGCTGTTACTTATCATTTACCCACCTAGCTCAGTATTGTCATTGCTGTTACTTATCATTTACAGACCTAGCACAGTATTGTCATTGCTGTTACTTATCATTTACAGCTCAGTACTGTCATTGCTTTTACTTATCATTTACCGACCTAGCACAGTATTGTCATTGCTGTTACTTATCATTTACCCACCTAGCTCAGTATTGTCATTGCTGTTACTTATCATTTACCGACCTAGTACTGTCATTGCTGTTACTTATCATTTACCCACCTAGCTCAGTATTGTCATTGCTGTTACTTATTTACAGGTCAGTACTGTCATTGCTGTTACTTATCATTTACCGACCTAGCTCAGTACTCTCATTGCTGTTACTTATCATTTACCCACCTAGCTCAGTACTGTCATTGCTGTTACTTATCATTTACCCACCTAGCTCAGTATTGTCATTGCTGTTACTTATCATTTGCCGACCTAGCTCAGTACTCTCATTGCTGTTACTTATCATTTACCCACCTAGCTCAGTATTGTCATTGCTGTTACTTATCATTTACCGACCTAGCTCAGTACTGTCATTGCTGTTACTTATCATTTACCCACCTAGCTCAGTATTGTCATTGCTGTTACTTATCATTTACCGACCTAGCTCAGTACTGTCATTGCTGTTACTTATCATTTACCCACCTAGCTCAGTACTGTCATTGCTGTTACTTATCATTTACCCACCTAGCTCAGTATTGTCATTGCTGTTACTTATCATTTACCCACCTAGCTCAGTACTGTCATTGCTGTTACTTATCATTTACCCACCTAGCTCAGTATTGTCATTGCTGTTACTTATCATTTACAGCTCAGTACTGTCATTGCTGTTACTTATCATTTACCCACCTAGCTCAGTACTGTCATTGCTGTTTCTTATCATTTACCCACCTACCTCAGTATTGTCATTGCTGTTACTTATCATTTACCCACCTAGCTCAGTATTGTCATTGCTGTTACTTATCATTTACCGACCTAGTACTGTCATTGCTGTTACTTATCATTTACCCACCTAGCTCAGTATTGTCATTGCTGTTACTTATCATTTACCCACCTAGCTCAGTATTGTCATTGCTGTTACTTATCATTTACCCACCTAGTACTGTCATTGTTGTTACTTATCATTTACCCACCTAGCACAGTATTGTCATTGCTGTTACTTATCATTTACCGACCTAGTACTGTCATTGCTGTTACTTATCATTTACCCACCTAGCTCAGTACTGTCATTGCTTTTACTTATCATTTACCCACCTAGCTCAGTACTGTCATTGCTGTTACTTATCATTTACCCACCTAGCTCAGTACTGTCATTGCTGTTACTTATCATTTACCCACCTAGCTCAGTATTATCATTGCTGTTACTTATCATTTACCCACCTAGCTCAGTATTGTCATTGCTGTTACTTATCATTTACCGACCTAGCACAGTATTGTCATTGCTGTTACTTATCATTTACCCGCTTAGCACAGTATTGTCATTGCTGTTACTTATCATTTACCCGCTTAGCACAGTATTGTCATTGCTGTTACTTATCATTTACCCACCTAGCTCAGTATTGTCATTGCTGTTACTTATCATTTACCCACCTAGCTCAGTATTGTCATTGCTGTTACTTATCATTTGCCCACCTAGCTCAGTACTGTCATTGCTGTTACTTATCATTTACCCACCTAGCACAGTATTGTCATTGCTGTTACTTATCATTTACCCACCTAGCTCAGTATTGTCATTGCTGTTACTTATCATTTACCCTCCTAGCTCTGTATTGTCATTGCTGTTACTTATCATTTACCCACCTAGCTCAGTATTGTCATTGCTGTTACTTATCATTTACCGACCTAGCTCAGTATTGTCATTGCTGTTACTTATCATTTACCGACCTAGCACAGTATTGTCATTGCTGTTCCTTATCATTTACAGCTCAGTACTGTCATTGCTGTTACTTATCATTTACCGACCTAGCTCAGTATTGTCATTGCTGTTACTTATCATTTACCCACCTAGCTTAGTATTGTCATTGCTGTTACTTATCATTTACCTACCTAGCTCAGTACTCTCATTGCTGTTACTTATCATTTACCCACCTAGCTCAGTATTGTCATTGCTGTTACTTACCATTTACCGACCTAGCTCAGTACTGTCATTGCTGTTACTTATCATTTACCCACCTAGCTCAGTACTGTCATTGCTGTTACTTATCATTTACCCACCTAGCTCAGTATTGTCATTGCTGTTACTTATCATTTACCCACCTAGCTCAGTATTGTCATTGCTGTTACTTATCATTTACCGACCTAGCACAGTATTGTCATTGCTGTTACTTATCATTTACCCGCTTAGCACAGTATTGTCATTGCTGTTACTTATCATTTACCCACCTAGCTCAGTATTGTCATTGCTGTTACTTATCATTTACCCACCTAGCTCAGTATTGTCATTGCTGTTACTTATCATTTACCCACCTAGCTCAGTACTGTCATTTCTGTTACTTATCATTTACCCACCTAGCACAGTATTGTCATTGCTGTTACTTATCATTTACCCACCTAGCTCAGTATTGTCATTGCTGTTACTTATCATTTACCCTCCTAGCTCTGTATTGTCATTGCTGTTACTTATCATTTACCCACCTAGCTCAGTATTGTCATTGCTGTTACTTATCATTTACCCACCTAGCTCAGTACTGTCATTGCTTTTACTTATCATTTACCCTCCTAGCTCAGTATTGTCATTGCTGTTACTTATCATTTACCGACCTAGCTCAGTATTGTCATTGCTGTTACTTATCATTTACCCACCTAGCTCAGTACTGTCATTGCTGTTACTTATCATTTACCCACCTAGCTCAGTATTGTCATTGCTGTTACTTATCATTTACCCACCTAGTACTGTCATTGCTGTTACTTATCATTTACCCACCTAGCTTAGTATTGTCATTGCTGTTACTTATCATTTACCCACCTAGCTCAGTATTGTCATTGCTGTTACTTATCATTTACCCACCTAGTACTGTCATTGCTGTTACTTATCATTTACCCACCTAGCACAGTATTGTCATTGCTGTTACTTATCATTTACCGACCTAGTACTGTCATTGCTGTTACTTATCATTTACCCACCTAGCTCAGTATTGTCATTGCTGTTACTTATCATTTACCGACCTAGCACAGTATTGTCATTGCTGTTACTTATCATTTACCCGCCTAGCACAGTATTGTCATTGCTGTTACTTATCATTTACCCACCTAGCTCAGTATTGTCATTGATGTTACTTATCATTTACCCACCTAGCACAGTATTGTCATTGCTGTTACTTATCATTTACCGACCTAGTACTGTCATTGCTGTTACTTATCATTTACCGACCTAGCTCAGTATTGTCATTGATGTTACCTATCATTTACCCACCTAGCTCAGTATTGTCATTGCTGTTACTTATCATTTACCCTCCTAGCTCAGTATTGTCATTGCTGTTACTTATCATTTACCCACCTAGCTCAGTATTGTCATTGCTGTTACTTATCATTTACCCACCTAGCTCAGTATTGTCATTGCTGTTACTTATCATTTACCCACCTAGCTCAGTATTGTCATTGCTGTTACTTATCATTTACCCACCTAGTACTGTCATTGCTGTTACTTATCATTTACCCACCTAGCACAGTATTGTCATTGCTTTTACTTATCATTTACCGACCTAGTACTGTCATTGCTGTTACTTATCATTTACCCACCTAGCTCAGTACTGTCATTGCTGTTACTTATCATTTACCCACCTAGCTCAGTACTGTCATTGCTGTTACTTATCATTTACCCACCTAGCTCAGTATTGTCATTGCTGTTACTTATCATTTACCGACCTAGCTCAGTATTGTCATTGCTGTTACTTATCATTTACCCACCTAGCTCAGTACTGTCATTGCTGTTACTTATCATTTACCCACCTAGCTCAGTATTGTCATTGCTGTTACTTATTATTGTCATTGCTGGTAATTATTTGAAAAAATGCTGATGTACAGTATGCTAGTATGGGACTGATTCAGAGATGGACGGGATTGCACAGCGGCACACACACGCGGCACACACACGCTGCACACAAACGCGGCACACACACGCGGCACGGTAATTCCGTCCATCTAAAATGCAAATGCAGAAGGAAGTGTCAGACACCTCTTTGCTGCATCTGCGTGATCCCAGCGTGGAGACCGAGGTCACAGCCTGGGGTCACCATCGGAACAATCGCGACCATCTGTCGCCATTGTTGTCCCTTTGGCCAGGCAGATCTTAAACACTTCCCTAAGCTGGGTACACGCTGGCAGATATATTGGGTGCCTGTCGGACAGTGTGTACCAGCGATATTCAAGAAAGGAAGAAGAAAAGTATCGTCTCTGTTGGCGCACATATAATTAAATAAAATATAACTTTTATTATATAAATATTTAAAATTCTCAAAATTCACTTTGTCTTGTTAGTGAAATATTTATTAAAGGAAAATGTATTAAACAGGGTAAACATATATCATAATCTTTGTTAATTATATTAATTTTTAATCAACAAACTTGTCTCCGTGTCTGCATTAAGTTGTGCTTTTAATCATTAAAAACTATGTGATAATATTTGGAGTTTAATGTCTTTATTATTTATAATGCACTCTTTATTGGGCCAAATTGGGTATGTTACATACAGGGATAATACTATTACTATAATCTGTTTCTCTAATGATAGTACAATAGTCAAATATATTTCTAACGTTGAGCATAATAAATCTGAAATGATATTTGCATTCACCTTTTAGTATCACAGTGCCCTCTATTGGATATAAACTGCAATACAGCTGTATGGATTTTGTATCTACAGGCAACTCAAGCTAATTTATAGTAAATCAGACATAGCGTCCTCTGTAGGGGTAAAGTATTTATAACAACAGAATTTTGCCACATGGGAACATGTATCCAGTATCTAAAGTAAAATGCAGAGCCTCCTATTGTGATAAATTATATTCAGCCTTAGGGGTAAATTTACTAAGATTCGAGATGGTCCCGATCTTCAAAGTGATTTATCTCGCTGGAATTTGCCAAAATTCGGGTGATTTAATCCCTGATCTTTTACCAAATTTACCAACAGGCGAATTGAGGCTAAACGAGTTTGCCGATGGTGAAGCAGAACGAGATATCTCTCCCGAGTAACTCGTTTTGCAGGAGCTTACTCACCCGAGATTGCAGTGTTTTCTCTCTGCAAATCTCTCCCGAGCTAGCAGCCAGCACGTACGGTATCAGTGAGATATGTGCTTGCTGCTTGTGTGTTTTCTCTTTTAAATTAGAAAAATGTCTAAAATAAAAAATTACGTGAGGTCCCCCCCCCCAAAAAAAAAAACCACTAACCAGCTCTGGACTTTCCAGCCTGTCCAGGTTCTTAACATTACAGGGAAAAAAATGTGTAGGGATCCCCAGTAATGTAAAAACCAGCACCAGGCATCAGGGACAGAGCTGGTTTTAAATATACGGAGAAAAAAATGACGTGAGTTCCACTGTATGTTTAAAACCAGCCCTGGACCCTTTCTAACGGGGGGCTGACGCCACAGCCAGGGGTGCCCTTTCACCGGGCCCCCCAGCCGCAGCATCAGCCCTGACAGTTAGTCAGCCCAGGCCAGGGATCCCTGGGGAGTTGGTGACCCCCCCCAATAAAGGGGCCACCCTCTCCAGGGCACCCCTGGCCTAGGCTGATAGCCCGGGGCTATCCCCACCACCCCTGGGTGGTGGGTGGCAGGTTGTTAGTGTTTGATGTAGTGTAAAAAATATATTTATCATCATTGTCTTTACAGTGGAACTACAGGTCCCAGCAAGCCTCCCCCGCATGCTGGTACTTGGAGAACCACAAGCACCAGCATGCAGGTCATTAAGGGCCGACTAGGACCTGTAGTTCGCCTGTAAAGAAATGGTTAAAAAACACACAACACACCGTGATAATAAAGCTTTAATGCATACATACATACATACATACATACATACATACATACTTTCACATACTCACCTGTGTCCAGATGTTCACGTCCACTTCTCAGTTTTATGAGTGAGATGAGAGAAATCTTTCTCTAACTCACCCGACTTTGCCTTTAGTAAATTTGCAAGCAGGGAAAAAAATCAATAAATCACCCGAGATGGTCATCTCCACCTATCTCTATTCTTAGTAAATTTACCCCTTATAGTTGAATATGTCACAACTATAATTGATGCCCCCTATATGATCAAAAAATCACTTCATTTGTGTATTAAATACAACTAGTAGATGTCATGCTGCATATTATATTTTACCATCAGAAATGTCTTATTGCAGCACCTCCTATAGGGATACACAGGCTATATTTATTGGATGTTAAGTATATAGAGCCCCCTGTAGTTAATTCCTACCTCATGTGCTAAATACAGCTAATAAATATCATGCTGAATATAATCAATAATATAATATAGCTCCACATACCTGTCCCACATCATTTACACCCAGTGGCGTAACTAGGGTATTTGGAGCCCAGGGCAAATTTGAAAACGGAGGGCCCCCACCCCCTAACACACCGATATGCACGCGCACGCCAAAAAATGGGCGTGGTCACTTAAAAATGGGGCATGTCAACATGAAACACCCCTTTATTTTCACGCTGACATTCCTATCCATATGCACCTTAACCCCAGTAGTACCCCTTATACAGTACCCCCAGTATGCAGTTGTGGTCCCTCTTATGCAGGCCCATAGTAGTGCCCCTTATACAGTACCCCCAGTAGTGGCCCCCCAAATGCAGTGCCCCACGTAGTGTTCCCCTTATGCAGTGCCCCCAGTAGCAGTCCCCACAATGCAGTGCGCCCAGTAGCAGTATCCCCTTATGCAGTGCCCTTTATATGGTGCCCCCAGTAGTAGTCCCCCCCCCTATGCAGTGCCCTTTATATAGTGCCCCAGCAGTAGTCCCCCCAATGCAGTTTTCCCAGTAGTGGTCCCCTTATGCAGGCACCCTGTAGTGATCCCCCCTATCCAGTGCCCCCTGTAGTGGCCCTTCCTATTATTGCCCCCAGTAGTGGTCCCCCGAGTGCAGTGCCTCTAGTAGGCAACTTTCATAATGCCCCCACTGGTAGTTCCCCCCCAAGTAGTAGTCCCCAGTAGAGTAGATGCTCCCAATGGTGCCCCCAGTAGTAGCCACCCCTCCCCCAGTAGAGGTCCCCCCGGTAGTAGCCACCCCCCTCCCCCATTGTGCAGATAGGTTACAAATATATATATATATATATATATATATATATTAGGGGTGTGCACCGGACACTTTTCGTGTTTTGTGTTTTGGTTTTGGATCTGGATCTTTCTTCGTGTTTTGGATCTGGATTGGTTTTGCCAAAACCACCCTTCCGTGTTTTGGGTTCTGGGTTTTGTGTTTTGGATCTGGATTTTTTCTTAAAAAATAAAAAAAACCCGCTAAAATCACATAAATGGGCCTTTTTTTGTTCCTACGCTATTAATAACCCCAATAACATTAATTTCCACTCATTTCCACTCTATTCTGAACACCTCACACCTCACAATATTGTTTTTAGGCCAAAAGGTTGTACCGAGGAAGCTGGATGACTATGCTAAGCGACACAAGGGGGCGGCACAAACACGTGGCCCATCTAGGAGTGGCACTGCAGTGGCAGACAGGAAGCCAATCAGCGTTATGGTGCCCATTTGCATGTAGCACGAACCCGGGAGATCCGTGCTACATGCATCTGTGTGATTGGCACAGAGCAATGACAGGTCCGTGAGACCCGTCTGTGCTGCTGTGGTAAAAAAAAAACCTGTGTAAAAAAAGAAAAAAATGGCGTGCACCCCCCCAAAAAAGAGCAACCAGCCCCGGGCATTAGTAACCCAGTGCTGGGTGTGCTTAAATACAGGGGACAAACGACGTAGGGGTCCCCTGTACTTAAGCACAACCAGCACCGGGCTAGTCAGAACCAGCGCTGGTTGCCAAAATACGGGGGACAAACGACGTAGGGGTCCCCTGTATTCTGCGCAACCAGCTCTGGGCTCTGATCCGGTCCTGGTTCTGGAAATATAGGGGACAAAAAATGAGTAGGGTTCCCCTGTATGTTCCAGAACCAGCACTGGACTTTTTCTAGCGGGGGGCTGATGCCACAGCCAGGGGAGCCCTTTCACCGGGCCCCCCAGCCGCAGCATCAACCCTGACCGCTAGTCAGCCCAGGCCGGGGATCCCTGGAGAGCTGGGGACCCCCCCAATAAAGGGGTCACCCTCTCCAGGGCACCCCAGGCCCAGGCTGATAGCCCGGGGCTATCCCCGCCACCCCTGGTGGCGGTGGGTGGCGGGTTGATTGTGGTGTGGTGTAAATAAAGAATATCAAACATTGTCTTTACAAGTAGAACTGCAAGTCCCAGCTAGCCTGCCCCGCATGCTGGTACTTGGAGAACCACAAGTACCAGCATGCAGGGCATTAAGGGCCCACTAGTACCTGTAGTTCACCTGTAAAAAAAATGTTTAAAAAAACACAGGACACACACACCGTGACAGTATAAGTTTATTAAACATACACACACACACACATGTACACATACTCACCTATGTAACCTGTAGCATCGGTCCACTTGTCAGGTAAAGTATCCATAGGGGACCTGTGAAAAAAAACATACTCACCATCTCCTATGCGAGGTTCTGTCCTCTTCGTTCCAAAGTAGGCATCCCCGGACTTGGCAAAAAAAAAAAACGAAAACGCGATCCACGAACTTAGTACCGTTCTATAGAACGGTACTTCCCGAATGAGAGCTTAGCGGCGGGGTATCACCATGGAAACCCCGCTGCTAAGCGTTCATTGGCTGAGAGAGGTCATCTCCCGTCTCTCAGCCAATGAACGGCTCCCTCCATTGTAGTCAATGGTGGGAACCGCAGGGTAAACTTTAATAACCTTGCGGCTCCCAGCATTGACTACAATGGAGGGAGCCGTTCATTGGCTGAGAGAGACGGGAGATGGCCTCTCTCAGCCAATGAACGCTTAGCAGCGGGGTTTCCATGGTGATACCCCGCCGCTAAGCTCTCATTCGGGAAGTACCGTTCTATAGAACGGTACTAAGTTCGTGGATCGCGTTTTCGTTTGGTTTTTTTTGCCAAGTCCGGGGATGCCTACTTTGGAACGAAGAGGACAGAACCTCGCATAGGAGATGGTGAGTATGTTTTTTTTCACAGGTCCCCTATGGATACTTTACCGGACAAGTGGACCGATGCTACAGGGTTACATAGGTGAGTATGTGTACATGTGTGTGTGTGTATGTATGTTTAATAAACTTATACTGTCACGGTGTGTGTCCTGTGTTTTTTTTAAACATTTTTTTACAGGTGAACTACAGGTACTAGTGGGCCCTTAATGCCCTGCATGCTGGTACTTGTGGTTCTCCAAGTACCAGCATGCGGGGCAGGCTTGCTGGGACTTGCAGTTCTACTTGTAAAGACAATGTTTGATATTCTTTATTTACACCACACCACACAATCAACCCGCCACCCACCGCCACCAGGGGTGGCGGGGATAGCCCCGGGCTATCAGCCTGGGCCTGGGGTGCCCTGGAGAGGGTGACCCCTTTATTGGGGGGGTCCCCAGCTCTCCAGGGATCCCCGGCCTGGGCTGACTAGCGGTCAGGGCTGATGCTGCGGCTGGGGGGCCCGGTGAAAGGGCTCCCCTGGCTGTGGCATCAGCCCCCCGCTAGAAAAAGTCCAGTGCTGGTTCTGGAACATACAGGGGAACCCTACTCATTTTTTCCCCCTGTATTTCCAGAACCAGGACCGGATCAGAGCCCAGAGCTGGTTGCGCAGAATACGGGGGACCCCTACGTCGTTTGTCCCCCGTATTTTGGCAACCAGCTCTGGTTCTGACTAGCCCGGTGCTGGTTGTGTTTAAGTACAGGGGACCCCTATGTCGTTTGTCCCCTGTATTTAAGCACACCCAGCACTGGGTCACTAATGCCCGGGGCTGGTTGCTCTTTTTTTGGGGGGGAGGACGACATTTTTTTCTCTTTTTACACAGGTTTTTTTTTTTTTATTTACCACAGCAGCACAGACGGGTCTCACGGACCCGTTAGTGCTCTGTGTCAATGACACAGATGCAAGTAGCACGGATCTCCTGGTCCGTGCGTGCATCTGTGTCATTGAAATACACAGCAGCACAGACGGGTCTCACTGACCCATCTGTGCTCTGTGTCACTGTCAATCACACAGATGCATGTAGCACGGATCTCACGAGTCCGTGCTACATGCAAATGAGCACCATAATGCTGATTGGCTGAGAGCCGTGACAGACGGCTCTGTCAGCCAATCAGCACTTTGCCCATTAAAGGCAAAGGCATTTTTTTTTAAATGGCCGCTCGAGGCAAAACCTCGAGATCCGACAGCAGATCTCGAGGTTTTGCCTCGGGAGAGGGATCCGGGGCAGACAGGGAGATCCGAGCTTGGGCTCGGATCGCCCCGGATCCCCAAAGTTCGGGTGGGTTCGGTTCTCAGGGAACCGAACCCGCTCATCCCTAATATATATATATTTGTAACCTATCTATAAAAATATACTTACCTGAATCTCTGCTCCTGGTCCTGATCGCGACGCCGCTCCTGCCCGGACGGGCGCACTCAGCATTATGGGACAGACGTCATGACGTCAGTCCCATTACCCACTGCAGGAGCCAGACGGAAGTCCGGATCTTGCAGTGGGCGCTGCAGCAGTCAATGAGAGTCTATCTGACTCTCATTGGCTGCTGTTTAACATATGCATCGCCGCCAGCGCTGGCGGCGATGCGTGTGTTATGCACAGCCTGAGCCGGCCTCCTGGGGGAGGGAACGGGCTCAGGCGTGCAGCACAGGACTGGCGCTGGAAGCCTAGCACTGGTCCTGTGTAAATGTGTAGCGCTGACCGCACTCATTGCGGTCGGCGCTACACTGGCTAGCTAGGGCGGGTCTGTACCGTGGCCAGCGGCGCCCCCCGTGCCGCCGGTCCAACGGCGCCCAGGGCACGAACCCCGCCCGCCCTGCCCTAGTTACGCCACTGTTTACACCTCCACATACCTGTCCCATATCATTTACACCTCCACATACCTGTCCCACATCATTTACATCTCCACATACCTGTCCCCCATCATTTACACTTCCACACACCTGTCCCACATCATTTACACCTCCACATACCTGTCCCACATCATTTACACCTCCACACACCTGTCCCACATCATTTACATCTCCACATACCTGTCCCACATCATTTACACCTCCACACACCTGTTCCACATCATTTACACCTCCACATACATGTCGTACATGATTTACATGTCCCACATCATTTACACCCCCACATACCTGTCCCACATCATTTACACCTCCACATACCTGTCCCACATCATTTACACCTCCACACACCTGTCCCACATCATTTACACCTCCACACACCTGTCCCACATCATTTACACCTCCACACACCTGTCCCACATCATTTACACCTCCACATACCTGTCCCACATCATTTACACCTCCACACACCTGTCCCACATCATTTACACCTCCACACACCTGTCCCACATCATTTACACCTCCACACACCTGTTCCACATCATTTACACCTCCACACACCTGTTCCACATCATTTACACCTCCACATACATGTCCCACATCATTTACATGTCCCACATCATTTACACCTCCACATACCTGTCCCACATCATTTACACCTCCACACACCTGTCCCACATCATTTACACCTCCACACACCTGTCCCACATCATTTACACCTTCACATACCTGTCCCACATCATTTACACCTCCGCACACCTGTTCCACATCATTTACACCTCCACATACTTGTCCCACATCATTTACATGTCCCACATCATTTACACCTCCACATACCTGTCCCACATCATTTACACCTCCACATACCTGTCCCACATCATTTACACCTCCACATACCTGTCCCACATCATTTACACCTCCACATACCTGTCCCACATCATTTACACCTCCACATACCTGTCCCACATCATTTACACCTCCACACACCTGTCCCACATAATTTACACCTCACCATACCTGTCCTACATCATTTACACCTCACCATACCTGTCCTACATCATTTACACCTCACCATACCTGTCCTACATCATTTACACCTCCACACACCTGTACCCATCATTTACACCTCCACACACCTTCCCCACATCACTTACACCTCCACATACCTGTACCCCATCATTTACATCCCCACATACCTGTCCCACATAATTTACAAATGTTGTGTGTGTGTGTGTGTGACCTGGCTTACATGTGACCCCCCTCCATTTTGTGTGTGACCCCCCCCATTGTGTGTGTGTGACCCGGCTTACATCTGACCCCCCCCCATTGTGTGTGTGTGACCCGGCTTACATCTGACCCCCCCCCATTGTGTGTGTGTGACCCGGCTTACATCTGACCCCCCCCATTGTGTGTGTGACCTGGCTTACATCTGACCCCCCCCATTGTGTGTGTGTGGCCCGGCTTACATCTGACCCCCCCCCATTGTGTGTGTGTGACCTGGCTTACATCTGACCCCCCCATTGTGTGTGTGTGACCTGGCTTACATCTGACCCCCCCCCATTGTGTGTGTGTGACCCGGCTTACATCTGACCCCCCCCATTGTGTGTGTGACCCGGCTTACATCTGACCCCCCCATTGTGTGTGTGTGACCCGGCTTACATCTGACCCCCCCCCCATTGTGTGTGTGTGACCTGGCTTACATCTGACCCCCCCCCATTGTGTGTGTGTGACCCGGCTTACATCTGATCCCCCCCCATTGTGTGTGTGTGACCCGGCTTACATCTGACCCCCCCATTGTGTGTGTGTGACCCGGCTTACATCTGACCCCCCCATTGTGTGTGTGTGACCCGGCTTACATCTGACCCCCCCATTGTGTGTGTGTGACCCGGCTTACATCTGAACTCCCCCCCCCCCATTGGTAGCAGCGCCGATGCAGCAGCAGCAAGTAATGGCAGGGAGGAAAATACAAGCAGGGCGGCCGCAAGCCAGCCTGAGATCACGTAATGGCAGCCTATCTGTTGTGGCCACTCCTGATTGGCTGCCAGTCCGCAAGCTGTGATTGGCTCGCTTCCCGAATGCAATAAACTCCAATATTTGAAATGCCGTCAGGCTCTGCAAATGTCAGCATCCTAGTCTATCACTTCTCTCCCTGCCGCCCTGTCTGCCACCCGGGGCCACATCTCTCTCCATACTTCAGAAGCAGCCAGAGCGGATTCTACCTGGCTGGCTGCACCACCACTAACCAGGTACTCCCTGACCTTTACATGCTACCCCCTAGTTCAGCCAGCCTTCCCTGTACTCCCCCCTGTTCCAGCCAGCCTTCAATGCCCTATGCCTCCCCCCCCTATCCAGTCAGCCTTCTCTGCACTGTCCCCCCCTGTTACAGCCTTCTCTGCCCTGTACCTCCCCCTGTAGTTCAGCCAGCCTTCCCTGTACCCCCAATAGTTCTGCCAGCCTTCCCTGCCCAGTGCCCCCCAGTCCAGCCAGCCTTCTCTACCCTGTGCCTCCCCCATAGTTCAGCCAGCCTTTCCTGTCCTCCCCCCCCCCCCATCCAATCAGCCTTTTCTGCACTGCCCAGTGGCGTAACTACTGCCCCCGCAGCCCACGCGGTGGCTTGGAGGCGCTGGGTAGCTTGGGGGCGACAGGGCTAGTAGTTACACCACTCAGTGGCGGAACTCCTGTAACTACGGAGGGTGCAGGGGGTGCGGTCGCATTACTGTGTGGCATAATGTGTTGTATGTGGCATTACTGTGTGGCATAATGTGTTGTATGTGGCATTACAGTGTGGCATAATGTGAAATAGGGGCATTACAGCATGGCCTAAATTTGTTATAAGGGCTTTACTGTATGTCATGTGTTTTACGTGGCATTATTGTGTGGCATGTGTAAGGGGCATTGCTGTGTTGCATAATGTGTTGTAAGGGGCATTACTTGGTGTGTCATAATGTGTAAGGCACGTCGCTGTATCATGTAACCACACACCTTAAACGTCGTCTTTGGGTGTGTTTGATCTTTGGGCGGGAGGGGGGGGCACCAGAAACTTTTTTGGCATGGGGGAGCAAAATTTATAGTTACGCAACTGGCACTGCCCCCCCTGTTACAGCCTTCTCTGCACTGTCCCCCATGTTACAGCCTTCTCTGCACTGTCCCCCATGTTACAGCCTTCTCTGCACTGTCCCCCCCATTACAGCCTTCTCTGCACTATCCCCCGTGTTACAGCCTTCTCTGCCCTTGCCCCCCTGTTACCACCTTCTCTGCCCTTCCCCCCCTGTTACAGCCTTCTCTGCCCTTCCCCCCCCTGTTACAGCCTTCTCTGCACTACCCCCCTGTTACAGCCTTCTCTGCACTGTCCCCCCTGTTACAGCCTTCTCTGCACTGTCCCCCCTGTTACAGCCTTCTCTGCACCGCCCCCCCTGTTACAGTCTTCTCCGCACTGTCCCCCCTGTTACAGCCTTCTCTGCACCGCCCCCCCTGTTACAGCCTTCTCTGCCCTTCCCCCCCCTGTTACAGCCTTCTCTGCCCTCCCCCCCCCGTTACAGCCTTCTCTGCACTGTCCCCCCTGTTACAGCCTTCTCTGCACTGTCCCCCCCTGTTACAGCCTTCTCTGCACTGTCCCCCCCTGTTACAGCCTTCTCTGCACTGTCCCCCCCTGTTACAGCCTTCTCTGCACTGTCCCCCCTGTTACAGCCTTCTCTGCACTGTCCCCCCCTGTTACAGCCTTCTCTGCACTGTCCCCCCCCTGTTACAGCCTTCTCTGCACTGTCCCCCCTGTTACAGCCTTCTCTGCACTGTCCCCCCTGTTACAGCCTTCTCTGCACTGTCCCCCCTGTTACAGCCTTCTCTGCACTACCCCCGTTACAGCCTTCTCTGCACTGTCCCCCCTGTTACAGCCTTCTCTGCACTGTCCCCCCTGTTACAGCCTTCTCTGCACTGCCCCCCCTGTTACAGCCTTCTCTGCCCTTCCCCCCCCCCTGTTACAGCCTTCTCTGCACTGCTCCCCCCCATGTTAGACTTCCCTGCACTGTCCTCCCCCCTGTTACTGCATTCTCCTACCTGTACCTCCCCCCCCCCGTAGTTCTGCCAGCATTCCCTGTCGTCCCCCCCCCCCTTCCTTTTCCCTGCCCTGTGTCCTGCACTCACCCTGGCTTCTGGCTTTTTATATGGATCTGGCTTTTTTAGTTTATTTTTATGTGGGTCTGATATACTGTATATAGACTTTGGCAGGGCCGCAACAAGGAGGGGGCTGGAGGTGTACGTTCTTCGGCGCCAGTGTCCTCCAGCCTGGCGCCGCAGGGAGACTCTAAGCCGGACGCCCACTGAGATGTTATTATCAGCGGGCGCCCGGCTCCTACCCTTTAGCGCTGTGCTGGTCGGAGGCTGGGGTCCTCTCCTGAACTCCAGCTTCCGGCTCTCCCCACAGGCACTATGGGAGAGACGTCATGACGATCTCAGGAGCTGGGTTTTAAGGTAAGTATTGTGTGTGTGTGTAAGCAGCGCTACGGGGGCATTACCTGGGGGCACTACAGGGGCATTACTAAATGGGCACTACTAAGGGTATTACTACAGGCGCATTACTATGGGGCATACTTGCCGACATTCAGCTCCCTCCTTCCCGCCCCCAAAACGGCTATGATGCCGTTTTGGGGGCGGGGCCGGGGCGTGACCGCACGATCGCGTCATCGTGGCCCCGCCCCCTCTTCACAATGCCGGAAAAAAGGTATTGTGAAGCAGGGGGCGGAGCCACGATGACGCGATTCAGCGCGAATCGCGTCATCGGGCCCCCCGGCACCGGGGGTTTTTGCTAGCAGTCTGGGGGGGTAGGCAGCAGCCGGGAGGCTTGCCTGCCTTTCCGGGGGATCGGGAGCGGCACCCGATATTCGGGAGGCTCCCGACCAAATCGGGAGGGTAGGCAAGCCTGCTATGGGGGCATTACCATATGGGCACTACAGGGGCATTACTATGGGGACATTACCATATGGGCACTACAGGGGCATTACTATGGGGGCATTACCATATGGCCACTAGTACAGGGGCATTAATACGTTGCATTATCTCAGCGAGCATTAGTGTAGGTGCACTGCTGCAGGGGCCATTACTATGGGGGCACTGCTGCAGGGGCCATTACTATGGGGGCACTGCTGCAGGGGGCATTACTATGGGGGAATTACCAGGGGAGGGCAGCAAATTACTGTCTTGCCCCGGGTGACAAAAACCCTAGTTTCGGTCCTGATTTTGGTTTTATGTGTGTGTGAATTTTACAGCAATTTTTAACTGGTATAAGCAGCAAATAATGTCCCAACCCCCCCTCTCCCACACACACACCTCTGCTCCATCCATTTTGGGTGGGGAGGGAGCCCTGTCTATTTTGCCAGTACGGGGCCCCACAATTTCTGATGGCAACCCTGCCCGGCTTACAGGTGACCCCCCCCATCTGTCTCCCTGCTGTGTGTGTAATCTGACCTACATCTGTCTCCCCGCTGTATGTGTGTATGTGTGACCTGGCTTACATCTGACCCCCCCTCACTATGTGTGTGTGACCCGACTTATATCTGACCCCCCTCACTGTATGTGTAAGTGACCTGGCTTACATGTGACCCCCCCCCCTCACTGTGTGTGTGTGACCCGAATTACATCTGACCCCCCCTCACTGTATGTGTAAGTGACCTGGCTTACATGTGTCCCCCTCGCCGTGTGTATGACCTGGTTTACATGTGACCCCCCTCGCTGTGTGTGTGACCTGTCTTACATGTGACCCCCTCGCTGTATGTGTGTGTGACCTGGCTTACATGTGACCCCCCTCGCTGTATGTGTGTGTGACCTGGCGTATATGTGACCCCCTTCGCTGTGTGTGTGTGTGTGTGTGACCTGGCTTACATGTGACCCACCTCACTTTATGTATGTGACCTGGCTTACATGTGACCTCCCGCTGTGTGTGTGTGTGTGTCACCCAGCTTACATGTGACCCCCTGCTGTGTGTGTGACCTGGCTTACATGTGACCCTCCATGCTGTATGTGTGTGTGTGTGTGTGTGTGACCCAGCTTACATGTAACCCCCCCGCTGTGTGTGTGCGACCCGGCTTACATCTGAACCCCCCGCTGTGTGTGACCTGACTTACATCTGTCTCCTCACTGTATGTGTGTGTGTGACCTGGCTTACATCTGTCTCCTCACTGTATGTGTGTGTGTGACCTGGCTTACATCTGTCTCCTCACTGTATGTGTGTGTGTGACCTGACTTACATCTGTCTCCTCACTGTATGTGTGTGTGTGACCTGGCTTACATCTGTCCCCCCACTGTATGTGTGTATGTGACCTGGCTTACATCTGACCCCCTGCTGTGTGTGTGTGTATGTGACCCGGCTTACAATAGACCCCTTTGTTGTGTGTGTGACCCAGCTTACATGTGACCCCCCCCTGCTGTGTGTGTGACCCAGCTTACATGTGACCCCTCTGCTGTGTGTGTGACCTGGCTTACATGTGACCCTCCACGCTGTATGTGTGTGTGTGCGACCCGGCTTACATCTGAACCCCCCCGCTGTGTGTGACCTGACTTACATCTGTCTCCCAGCTATATGTGTGTGTGTGACCTGGCTTACATGTGACCTCCCGCTGTGTGTGTGTGTGTGTGTGTGTGTGTGTGTGTGTGTGTGTATCCCAACTTACATGTAACCCCCCGCTGTGTGTGTGCGACCCGGCTTACATCTGAACCCCCTGCTGTGTGTGACCTGACTTACATCTGTCTCCTCACTGTATGTGTGTGTGTGACCTGACTTACATCTGTCTCCTCACTGTATGTGTGTGTGTGACCTGACTTACATCTGTCTCCCCGCTGTGTGTGTGTGTGTGACCTGGCTTACATCTGTCTCCTCACTGTATGTGTGTGTGTAGCCTGACTTACATCTGTCTCCTCACTGTATGTGTGTGTGACCTGGCTTACATCCACCCCCCACTGTATGTGTGTGTGTGACCTGACTTACATCTGTCTCCTCACTGTATGTGTGTGTGACCTGGCTTACATCTGTCTCCTCGCTATATGTGTGTGTGTGACCTGACTTACATCTGTCTCCCCGCTGTATGTGTGTGTGTGACCTGGCTTACATCTGACCCCCCGCTATATGTGTGTGTGTGTGACCTGGCTTTCATCTGTCTCCTCACTGTATGTGTGTGTGTGACCTGGCTTACATATGACCTCCCGCTATATGTGTGTGTGTGACCTGACTTACATCTGTCTCCTCACTGTATGTGTGTGTGTGACCTGGCTTACATCTGTCCCCCCACTGTATGTGTGTATGTGACCTGGCTTACATCTGACCCCCTGCTGTGTGTGTGTGTATGTGACCCGGCTTACAATAGACCCCTTTGTTGTGTGTGTGACCCAGCTTACATGTGACCCCCCCCTGCTGTGTGTGTGACCCAGCTTACATGTGACCCCTCTGCTGTGTGTGTGACCTGGCTTACATGTGACCCTCCACGCTGTATGTGTGTGTGTGCGACCCGGCTTACATCTGAACCCCCCCGCTGTGTGTGACCTGACTTACATCTGTCTCCCAGCTATATGTGTGTGTGTGACCTGGCTTACATGTGACCTCCCGCTGTGTGTGTGTGTGTGTGTGTGTGTGTGTGTGTATCCCAACTTACATGTAACCCCCCGCTGTGTGTGTGCGACCCGGCTTACATCTGAACCCCCTGCTGTGTGTGACCTGACTTACATCTGTCTCCTCACTGTATGTGTGTGTGTGACCTGACTTACATCTGTCTCCTCACTGTATGTGTGTGTGTGACCTGGCTTACATCTGTCTCCCCGCTGTGTGTGTGTGTGTGACCTGGCTTACATCTGTCTCCTCACTGTATGTGTGTGTGTAGCCTGACTTACATCTGTCTCCTCACTGTATGTGTGTGTGACCTGGCTTACATCCACCCCCCACTGTATGTGTGTGTGTGACCTGGCTTACATCCACCCCCCACTGTATGTGTGTGTGTGACCTGACTTACATCTGTCTCCTCACTGTATGTGTGTGTGACCTGGCTTACATCTGTCTCCTCGCTATATGTGTGTGTGTGACCTGACTTACATCTGTCTCCCCGCTGTATGTGTGTGTGTGACCTGGCTTACATATGACCCCCCGCTATATGTGTGTGTGTGTGACCTGACTTACATCTGTCTCCCCGCTGTATGTGTGTGTGTGACCTGACTTACATCTGACCCCCCGCTATATGTGTGTGTGTGTGACCTGGCTTTCATCTGTCTCCTCACTGTATGTGTGTGTGTGACCTGGCTTACATATGACCTCCCGCTATATGTGTGTGTGTGACCTGACTTACATCTGACCCCCCGCTGTATGTGTATGTGACCTGGCTTTCATCTGTCTCCTCACTGTATGTGTGTGTGTGACCTGGCTTACATATGACCTCCCGCTATATGTGTGTGTGTGACCTGACTTACATCTGACCCCCCGCTGTATGTGTATGTGACCTGGTTTACATCTGTCCCCCCGGCTGTGTGTGTCCTGACTTACATCTGTCTCCTCGCTGTATGCGTGTGTGTGACCGGGCTTACATCTGTCTCCCAGCTATATGTGTGTGTGTATGACCTGACTTACATCTGTCTCTCCGCTGTGTGTGTGTGTGTGTGACCTGACTTACATCTGTCTCCTCGCTGTATGCGTGTGTGTGACCGGGCTTACATCCATCCCCCTGCTGTGTGTGTGTGACCTGACTTACATCTGTCTCCCCGCTGTGTGTGTGTGTGACCTGACTTACATCTGTCTCCCCGCTATATGTGTGTGTGTGTGACCTATTTTACATATGACCCCCCGCTGTATGTGTGCGACCCGGCTTACATCTGACCCCCCTGCTGTGTGTGTGTGTGTAATCTGACCTACATCTGTCTCCCCGCTGTATGTGTGTGTGTGTGTGTGTATGTGTGACCTGGCTTACATCTGACCCCCCTTCACTGTGTGTGTGTGACCCGACTTATATCTGACCCCCCTCACTGTATGTGTAAGTGACCTGGCTTACATGTGACCCCCCCCCCCTCACTGTGTGTGTGTGACCCGACTTACATCTGACCCCCCCTCACTGTATGTGTAAGTGACCTGGCTTACATGTGTCCCCCTCGCCGTGTGTATGACCTGGTTTACATGTGACCCCCCTCGCTGTGTGTGTGTGACCTGGCTTACATGTGACCCCCTCGCTGTATGTGTGTGTGACCTGCCTTACATGTGACCCCCTCGCTGTATGTGTGTGTGACCTGGCGTATATGTGACCCCTTTCGCTGTGTGTGTGTGTGTGACCTGGCTTACATGTGACCCCCCTCACTTTATGTATGTGACCTGGCTTACATGTGAACTCTCGCTGTGTGTGTGTGTGTGTGTGTGACCCAGCTTACATGTGACCCCCCCGCTGTATGTGTGTGTGTGTGACCCAGCTTACATGTAACCCCCCCGCTGTGTGTGTGCGACCCGGCTTACATCCACCCCCCGCTGTATGTATGTGTGTGACCTGACTTACATCTGTCTCCCAGCTATATGTGTGTCTGTGACCTGGCTTACATGTGACCCCCCCTCACTTTATGTAAGTGACCTGGCTTACATGTGACCTCCCGCTGTGTGTGTGTGTGTGTGTGTGTGTGTGTGTATCCCAACTTACACGTAACCCCCCGCTGTGTGTGTGCGACCCGGCTTACATCTGAACCCCCTGCTGTGTGTGACCTGACTTACATCTGTCTCCTCACTGTATGTGTGTGTGTGACCTGACTTACATCTGTCTCCTCACTGTCTGTGTGTGTGTGACCTGGCTTACATCTGTCTCCCCGCTGTGTGTGTGTGTGTGACCTGGCTTACATCTGTCTCCCCGCTGTATGTGTGTGTGTGACCTGACTTACATCTGTCTCCTCACTGTATGTGTGTGTGTGACCTGACTTACATCTGTCTCCTCACTGTATGTGTGTGTGACCTGGCTTACATCTGTCTCCTCACTGTATGTGTGTGTGACCTGGCTTACATCTGTCTCCTCACTGTATGTGTGTGTGTGACCTGGCTTACATCTGTCTCCTCACTGTATGTGTGTGTGTGACCTGGCTTACATCTGTCTCCTCACTGTATGTGTGTGTGTAGCCTGACTTACATCTGTCTCCTCACTGTATGTGTGTTTGACCTGACTTGCATCTGTCTCCCCGCTACATGTGTGTGTGTGACCTGGCTTACATCTGTCTCCTCGCTATGTGTGTGTGTGACCCGGCTTACATCCACCCCCCACTGTATGTGTGTGTGTGACCTGGCTTACATCTGTCTCCTCACTGTATGTGTGTGTGACCTGGCTTACATCTGTCTCCTCACTGTATGTGTGTGTGTTTGACCTGACTTGCATCTGTCTCCCCGCTACATGTGTGTGTGTGACCTGGCTTACATCTGACCCCCCGCTGTATGTGTATGTGACCTGGCTTTCATCTGTCTCCTCACTGTATGTGTGTGTGACCTGGCTTACATATGACCTCCCGCTATATGTGTGTGTGTGACCTGACTTACATCTGTCTCCTCACTGTATGTGTGTGTGTGACCTGACTTACATCTGTCTCCCCGCTGTATGTGTGTGTGTGACCTGGCTTACATCTGACCCCCCGCTATATGTGTGTGTGTGTGACCTGACTTACATCTGTCTCCCCGCTGTATGTGTGTGTGTGACCTGGCTTACATCTGACCCCCCGCTATATGTGTGTGTGTGTGACCTGGCTTTCATCTGTCTCCTCACTGTATGTGTGTGTGTGACCTGGCTTACATATGACCTCCCGCTATATGTGTGTGTGTGACCTGACTTACATCTGACCCCCCGCTGTATGTGTATGTGACCTGGCTTTCATCTGTCTCCTCACTGTATGTGTGTGTGACCTGGCTTACATATGACCTCCCGCTATATGTGTGTGTGTGACCTGACTTACATCTGACCCCCCGCTGTATGTGTATGTGACCTGGTTTACATCTGTCCCCCCGGCTGTGTGTGTCCTGACTTACATCTGTCTCCTCGCTGTATGCGTGTGTGTGACCGGGCTTACATCTGTCTCCCAGCTATATGTGTGTGTGTATGACCTGACTTACATCTGTCTCTCCGCTGTGTGTGTGTGTGTGTGACCTGACTTACATCTGTCTCCTCGCTGTATGCGTGTGTGTGACCGGGCTTACATCCATCCCCCTGCTGTGTGTGTGTGACCTGACTTACATCTGTCTCCCCGCTATATGTGTGTGTGTGTGACCTATTTTACATATGACCCCCCGCTGTATGTGTGCGACCCGGCTTACATCTGACCCCCCTGCTGTGTGTGTGTGTGTAATCTGACCTACATCTGTCTCCCCGCTGTATGTGTGTGTGTGTGTGTGTATGTGTGACCTGGCTTACATCTGACCCCCCTTCACTGTGTGTGTGTGACCCGACTTACATCTGACCCCCCCTCACTGTATGTGTAAGTGACCTGGCTTACATGTGTCCCCCTCGCCGTGTGTATGACCTGGTTTACATGTGACCCCCCTCGCTGTGTGTGTGTGACCTGGCTTACATGTGACCCCCTCGCTGTATGTGTGTGTGACCTGCCTTACATGTGACCCCCTCGCTGTATGTGTGTGTGACCTGGCGTATATGTGACCCCTTTCGCTGTGTGTGTGTGTGTGACCTGGCTTACATGTGACCCCCCTCACTTTATGTATGTGACCTGGCTTACATGTGAACTCTCGCTGTGTGTGTGTGTGTGTGTGTGACCCAGCTTACATGTGACCCCCCCGCTGTATGTGTGTGTGTGTGACCCAGCTTACATGTAACCCCCCCGCTGTGTGTGTGCGACCCGGCTTACATCCACCCCCCGCTGTATGTATGTGTGTGACCTGACTTACATCTGTCTCCCAGCTATATGTGTGTCTGTGACCTGGCTTACATGTGACCCCCCCTCACTTTATGTATGTGACCTGGCTTACATGTGACCTCCCGCTGTGTGTGTGTGTGTGTGTGTGTGTGTATCCCAACTTACATGTAACCCCCCGCTGTGTGTGTGCGACCCGGCTTACATCTGAACCCCCTGCTGTGTGTGACCTGACTTACATCTGTCTCCTCACTGTATGTGTGTGTGTGACCTGACTTACATCTGTCTCCTCACTGTATGTGTGTGTGTGACCTGGCTTACATCTGTCTCCTCACTGTATGTGTGTGTGTGACCTGGCTTACATCTGTCTCCCCGCTGTATGTGTGTGTGTGACCTGACTTACATCTGTCTCCTCACTGTATGTGTGTGTGTGACCTGGCTTACATCTGTCTCCCCGCTGTATGTGTGTGTGTGACCTGACTTACATATGTCTCCCCGCTGTATGTGTGTGTGTGACCTGACTTACATCTGTCTCCTCGCTGTATGTGTGTGTGTGACCTGACTTACATCTGTCTCCTCACTGTATGTGTGTGTGTGTGTGACCTGACTTGCATCTGTCTCCCCGCTACATGTGTGTGTGTGACCTGACTTACATCTGTCTCCTCACTATGTGTGTGTGTGTGACCCGGCTTACATCCACCCCCCGCTGTATGTGTGTGTGTGACCTGACTTACATCTGTCTCCTCACTGTATGTGTGTGTGACCTGGCTTACATCTGTCTCCTCACTGTATGTGTGTGTGACCTGGCTTACATCTGTCTCCACACTGTATGTGTGTGTGACCTGGCTTACATCTGTCTCCTCACTGTATGTGTGTGTGTGACCTGGCTTACATCTGTCTCCCCGCTGTATGTGTGTGTGTGACCTGGCTTACATCTGTCTCCCCGCTGTATGTGTGTGTGTGACCTGACTTACATCTGTCTCCTCACTGTATGTGTGTGTGTGACCTGACTTACATCTGTCTCCTCACTGTATGTGTGTGTGTGTGTGTGTGTGTGTGACCTGACTTACATCTGTCTCCTCACTGTATGTGTGTGTGTGACCTGACTTACATCTGTCTCCTCACTATATGTGTGTGTGTTTGACCTGACTTGGATCTGTCTCCCCGCTACATGTGTGTGTGTGACCTGGCTTACATCTGACCCCCCGCTGTATGTGTGTGACCTGGCTTACATCTGTCTCCTCGCTATGTGTGTGTGTGACCCGGCTTACATCCACCCCCCGCTGTATGTGTGTCTGTGACCTGGCTTACATCTGTCTCCTCACTGTATGTGTGTGTGTTACCTGGCTTACATCTGTCTCCCCGCTGTATGTGTGTGTGTGTGACCTGGCTTACATCTGTCTCCTCGCTGTATGTGTGTGTGTGACCTGGCTTACATCTGTCTCCTCACTGTATGTGTGTGTGTGACCTGGCTTACATCTGTCTCCTCACTGTATGTGTGTGTGTGACCTGGCTTACATCTGTCTCCCCGCTGTATGTGTGTGTGTGACCTGACTTACATCTGTATCCTCACTGTATGTGTGTGTGTGACCTGGCTTACATCTGTCTCCCCGCTGTATGTGTGTGTGTGACCTGACTTACATCTGTCTCCCCGCTGTATGTGTGTGTGTGACCTGGCTTACATCTGTCTCCTCACTGTATGAGTGTGTGTGACCTGGCTTACATCTGTCTCCTCACTGTATGTGTGTGTGTGACCTGGCTTACATCTGTCTCCCCGCTGTATGTGTGTGTGTGACCTGGCTTACATCTGTCTCCTCACTGTATGTGTGTGTGTGACCTGACTTACATCTGTCTCCTCACTGTATGTGTGTGTGTGACCTGACTTACATCTGTCTCCTCACTGTATGTGTGTGTGTGTGTGACCTGACTTACATCTGTCTCCTCACTGTATGTGTGTGTGTTTGACCTGACTTGCATCTGTCTCCCCGCTACATGTGTGTGTGTGACCTGGCTTACATCTGACCCCCCGCTGTATGTGTGTGACCTGGCTTACATCTGTCTCCTCGCTATGTGTGTGTGTGACCCGGCTTACATCCACCCCCCGCTGTATGTGTGTGTGTGACCTGACTTACATCTGTCTCCTCACTGTATGTGTGTGTGACCTGGCTTACATCTGTCTCCTCACTGTATGTGTGTGTGTGACCTGGCTTACATCTGTCTCCTCACTGTATGTGTGTGTGTGACCTGGCTTACATCTGACCCCCCGCTGTATGTGTGTGTGTGACCTGACTTACATCTGTCTCCTCACTGTATGTGTGTGTGACCTGGCTTACATCTGTCTCCTCACTGTATGTGTGTGTGTGACCTGACTTACATCTGTCTCCTCACTGTATGTGTGTGTGTGACCTGACTTACATCTGTCTCCTCACTGTATGTGTGTGTGTGTGTGACCTGACTTACATCTGTCTCCTCACTGTATGTGTGTGTGACCTGACTTACATCTGTCTCCTCACTGTATGTGTGTGTGACCTGACTTACATCTGTCTCCTCACTGTATGTGTGTGTGTGACCTGGCTTACATCTGACCCCCCGCTGTATGTGTGTGTGTGACCTGACTTACATCTGCCTCCTCACTGTATGTGTGTGTGACCTGGCTTACATCTGTCTCCTCACTGTATGTGTGTGTGTGACCTGGCTTACATCTGACCCCCCGCTGTATGTGTGTGTGTGACCTGACTTACATCTGTCTCCTCACTGTATGTGTGTGTGTGACCTGGCTTACATCTGACCCCCCGCTGTATGTGTGTCTGTGACCTGGCTTACATCTGTCTCCTCACTGTATGTGTGTGTGTGACCTGGCTTACATCTGTCTCCTCACTGTATGTGTGTGTGTGACCTGACTTACATCTGTCTCCTCGCTATATGTGTGTGTGTGACCTGACTTACATCTGTCTCCTCACTGTATGTGTGTGTGTGACCTGACTTACATCTGTCTCCTCACTGTATGTGTGTGTGTGACCTGACTTACATCTGTCTCCTCACTGTATGTGTGTGTGTGACCTGGCTTACATCTTACCCCCCGCTGTATGTGTATGTGACCTGGCTTACATCTGTCTCCTCGCTGTATGTGTGTGTGACCTGGTTTACATCTGTCCCCCCGGCTGTGTGTGTCCTGACTTACATCTGTCTCCTCGCTGTATGCGTGTGTGTGACCGGGCTTACATCTGTCTCCCAGCTATATGTGTGTGTGTATGACCTGACTTACATCTGTCTCCCCGCTATATGTGTGTGTATGACCTGACTTACATCTGTCTCTCCGCTGTGTGTGTGTGTGTGTGTGTGTGTGTGTGTGTGTGTGTGTGTGACCTGACTTACATCTGTCTCCTCGCTGTATGCGTGTGTGTGACCGGGCTTACATCCATCCCCCTGCTGTGTGTGTGTGACCTGACTTACATCTGTCTCCCCGCTGTGTGTGTGTGTGACCTGACTTACATCTGTCTCCCCGCTATATGTGTGTGTGTGACCTGTTTTACATATGACCCCCCGCTGTATGTGTGCGACTCGGCTTACATCTGACCCCCCTGCTGTGTGTGTGTGTGTAATCTGACCTACATCTGTCTCCCCGCTGTATGTGTGTGTGTGTGTGTGTATGTGTGACCTGGCTTACATCTGACCCCCCCTCACTGTGTGTGTGTGACCCGACTTATATCTGACCCCCCTCACTGTATGTGTAAGTGACCTGGCTTACATGTGACCCCCCCCCCTCACTGTGTGTGTGTTACCCGACTTACATCTGACCCCCCCTCACTGTATGTGTAAGTGACCTGGCTTACATGTGTCCCCCTCGCCGTGTGTATGACCTGGTTTACATGTGACCCCCCTCGCTGTGTGTGTGTGACCTGGCTTACATGTGACCCCCTCGCTGTATGTGTGTAAGACCTGGCTTACATGTGACCCCCTCGCTGTATGTGTGTGTGACCTGGCGTATATGTGACCCCCTTCGCTGTGTGTGTGTGTGTGACCTGGCTTACATGTGACCCCCCTCACTTTATGTATGTGACCTGGCTTACATGTGAACTCTCGCTGTGTGTGTGTGTGTGTGTGACCCAGCTTACATGTGACCCCCCTGCTGTGTGTGTGACCAGGCTTACATGTGACCCCCCCGCTGTATGTGTGTGTGTGTGTGACCCAGCTTACATGTAACCCCCCCGCTGTGTGTGTGCGACCCGGCTTACATCCACCCCCCGCTGTATGTGTGTGTGTGACCTGACTTACATCTGTCTCCCAGCTATATGTGTGTCTGTGACCTGGCTTACATGTGACCCCCCCTCACTTTATGTATGTGACCTGGCTTACATGTGACCTCCCGCTGTGTGTGTGTGTGTGTATCCCAACTTACATGTAACCCCCCGCTGTGTGTGTGCGACCCGGCTTACATCTGAACCCCCTGCTTTGTGTCACCTGACTTACATCTGTCTCCTCACTGTATGTGTGTGTGTGACCTGACTTACATCTGTCTCCTCACTGTATGTGTGTGTGTGACCTGGCTTACATCTGTCTCCCCGCTGTATGTGTGTGTGTGACCTGACTTACATCTGTCTCCTCACTGTATGTGTGTGTGTGACCTGGCTTACATCTGTCTCCCCGCTGTATGTGTGTGTGTGACCTGGCTTACATCTGTCTCCTCACTGTATGTGTGTGTGTGACCTGACTTACATCTGTCTCCTCACTGTATGTGTGTGTGTGACCTGGCTTACATCTGTCTCCCCGCTGTATGTGTGTGTGTGACCTGACTTACATATGTCTCCTCACTGTATGTGTGTGTGTGACCTGGCTTACATCTGTCTCCCCGCTGTATGTGTGTGTGTGACCTGACTTACATATGTCTCCCCGCTGTATGTGTGTGTGTGACCTGACTTACATCTGTCTCCTCACTGTATATGTGTGTGTGACCAGACTTACATCTGTCTCCTCACTGTATGTGTGTGTGTGACCTGACTTACATCTGTCTCCTCACTGTATGTGTGTGTGTGTGTGACCTGACTTGCATCTGTCTCCCCGCTACATGTGTGTGTGTGACCTGGCTTACATCTGACCCCCCGCTGTATGTGTGTGACCTGACTTACATCTGTCTCCTCGCTATGTGTGTGTGTGACCTGGCTTACATCTGTCTCCTCACTGTATGTGTGTGTGTGACCTGGCTTACATCTGTCTCCTCACTGTATGTGTGTGTGACCTGGCTTACATCTGTCTCCACACTGTATGTGTGTGTGACCTGGCTTACATCTGTCTCCTCACTGTATGTGTGTGTGTGACCTGGCTTACATCTGTCTCCCCGCTGTATGTGTGTGTGTGACCTGGCTTACATCTGTCTCCTCACTGTATGTGTGTGTGTGACCTGGCTTACATCTGTCTCCTCACTGTATGTGTGTGTGTGACCTGGCTTACATCTGTCTCCTCACTGTATGTGTGTGTGTGACCTGACTTACATCTGTCTCCTCACTGTATGTGTGTGTGTGTGTGTGTGTGACCTGACTTACATCTGTCTCCTCACTGTATGTGTGTGTGTGACCTGACTTACATCTGTCTCCTCACTGTATGTGTGTGTGTGACCTGACTTACATCTGTCTCCCCGCTGTATGTGTGTGTGTGACTTGACTTACATCTGTCTCCTCACTGTATGTGTGTGTGTGACCTGACTTACATCTGTCTCCTCACTGTATGTGTGTGTGTGTGTGTGTGTGACCTGACTTACATCTGTCTCCTCACTGTATGTGTGTGTGTGACCTGACTTACATCTGTCTCCTCACTGTATGTGTGTGTGTTTGACCTGACTTGGATCTGTCTCCCCGCTACATGTGTGTGTGTGACCTGGCTTACATCTGACCCCCGCTGTATGTGTGTGACCTGGCTTACATCTGTCTCCTCGCTATGTGTGTGTGTGACCCGGCTTACATCCACCCCCCGCTGTATGTGTGTGTGTGACCTGGCTTACATCTGTCTCCTCACTGTATGTGTGTGTGTGACCTGGCTTACATCTGTCTCCCCGCTGTATGTGTGTGTGTGTGACCTGGCTTACATCTGTCTCCTCACTGTATGTGTGTGTGTGACCTGGCTTACATCTGTCTCCTCACTGTATGTGTGTGTGTGACCTGGCTTACATCTGTCTCCCCGCTGTATGTGTGTGTGTGACCTGACTTACATCTGTCTCCTCACTGTATGTGTGTGTGTGACCTGGCTTACATCTGTCTCCCCGCTGTATGTGTGTGTGTGACCTGACTTACATCTGTCTCCTCACTGTATGTGTGTGTGTGTGTGACCTGACTTACATCTGTCTCCTCACTGTATGTGTGTGTGTTTGACCTGATTTGCATCTGTCTCCCCGCTACATGTGTGTGTGTGACCTGGCTTACATCTGTCTCCTCGCTATGTGTGTGTGTGACCAGGCTTACATCCACCCCCCGCTGTATGTGTGTGTGTGACCTGACTTACATCTGTCTCCTCACTGTATGTGTGTGTGTGACCTGACTTACATCTGTCTCCTCACTGTATGTGTGTGTGACCTGGCTTACATCTGTCTCCTCACTGTATGTGTGTGTGTGACCTGACTTACATCTGTCTCCTCACTGTATGTGTGTGTGTGACCTGACTTACATCTGTCTCCTCACTGTATGTGTGTGTGTGACCTGGCTTACATCTGACCCCCCACTATAAGTGTGTGTGTGTGACCTGGCTTTCATCTGTCTCCTCACTGTATGTGTGTGTGTGACCTGACTTACATCTGACCCCCTGCTATATGTGTGTGTGTGACCTGACTTACATCTGACCCCCCACTGTATGTGTATGTGACCTGGCTTACATCTGTCTCCTCGCTGTATGTGTGTGTGACCTGGTTTACATCTGTCCCCCCGGCTGTGTGTGTCCTGACTTACATCTGTCTCCTCGCTGTATGCGTGTGTGTATGACCTGACTTACATCTGTCTCCCCGCTATATGTGTGTGTATGACCTGACTTACATCTGTCTCTCCGCTGTGTGTGTGTGACCTGACTTACATCTGTCTCCCCGCTGTGTGTGTGTGTGACCTGACTTACATCTGTCTCCTCGCTGTATGCGTGTGTGTGACCGGGCTTACATCCATCCCCCTGCTGTGTGTGTGTGACCTGACTTACATCTGTCTCCCCGCTGTGTGTGTGTGTGACCTGACTTACATCTGTCTCCCCGCTATATGTGTGTGTGTGACCTGTTTTACATATGACCCCCCGCTGTATGTGTGCGACCCGGCTTACATCTGACCCCCCTGCTGTGTGTGTGTGTGTAATCTGACCTACATCTGTCTCCCCGCTGTATGTGTGTGTGTGTGTGTGTATGTGTGACCTGGCTTACATCTGACCCCCCCTCACTGTGTGTGTGTGACCCGACTTATATCTGACCCCCCTCACTGTATGTGTAAGTGACCTGGCTTACATGTGACCCCCCCCCTCACTGTGTGTGTGTGACCCGACTTACATCTGACCCCCCCTCACTGTATGTGTAAGTGACCTGGCTTACATGTGTCCCCCTCGCCGTGTGTATGACCTGGTTTACATGTGACCCCCCTCGCTGTGTGTGTGTGACCTGGCTTACATGTGACCCCCTCGCTGTATGTGTGTGTGACCTGGCTTACATGTGACCCCGTCGCTGTGTGTGTGTGTGTGACCTGGCTTACATGTGACCCCCCTCACTTTATGTATGTGACCTGGCTTACATGTGAACTCTCGCTGTGTGTGTGTGTGTGTGTGTGACCCAACTTACATGTGACCCCCCCGCTGTATGTGTGTGTGTGTGTGACCCAGCTTACATGTAACCCCCCTGCTGTGTGTGTGCGACCCGGCTTACATCCACCCCCCGCTGTATGTGTGTGTGTGACCTGACTTACATCTGTCTCCCAGCTATATGTGTGTCTGTGACCTGGCTTACATGTGACCCCCCCCTCACTTTATGTATGTGACCTGGCTTACATGTGACCTCCCGCTGTGTGTGTGTGTGTGTGTGTGTGTATCCCAACTTACATGTAACCCCCCGCTGTGTGTGTGCGACCCGGCTTACATCTGAACCCCCTGCTGTGTGTGACCTGACTTACATCTGTCTCCTCACTGTATGTGTGTGTGTGACCTGACTTACATCTGTCTCCTCACTGTATGTGTGTGTGTGACCTGGCTTACATCTGTCTCCTCACTGTATGTGTGTGTGTGTGACCTGGCTTACATCTGTCTCCCCGCTGTATGTGTGTGTGTGACCTGACTTACATCTGTCTCCTCACTGTATGTGTGTGTGTGTGACCTGGCTTACATCTGTCTCCCCGCTGTATGTGTGTGTGTGACCTGACTTACATATGTCTCCCCGCTGTATGTGTGTGTGTGACCTGACTTACATCTGTCTCCTCACTGTATGTGTGTGTGTGTGACCTGGCTTACATCTGTCTCCCCGCTGTATGTGTGTGTGTGACCTGACTTACATCTGTCTCCTCACTGTATGTGTGTGTGTGACCTGGCTTACATCTGTCTCCTCACTGTATGTGTGTGTGTGACCTGGCTTACATCTGTCTCCTCACTGTATGTGTGTGTGTGACCTGGCTTACATCTGTTTCCTCACTGTATGTGTGTGTGTGACCTGGCTTACATCTGTCTCCCCGCTGTATGTGTGTGTGTGACCTGACTTACATATGTCTCCCCGCTGTATGTGTGTGTGTGACCCGACTTACATCTGTCTCCTCAATGTATGTGTGTGTGTGACCTGACTTGCATCTGTCTCCCCGCTACATGTGTGTGTGTGACCTGGCTTACATCTGACCCCCCGCTGTATGTGTGTGACCTGACTTACATCTGTCTCCTCGCTATGTGTGTGTGTGACCCGGCTTACATCCACCCCCCGCTGTATGTGTGTGTGTGACCTGACTTACATCTGTCTCCTCACTGTATGTGTGTGTGACCTGGCTTACATCTGTCTCCTCACTGTATGTGTGTGTGTGACCTGGCTTACATCTGTCTCCTCACTGTATGTGTGTGTGACCTGGCTTACATCTGTCTCCACACTGTATGTGTGTGTGTGACCTGGCTTACATCTGTCTCCACACTGTATGTGTGTGTGTGACCTGACTTACATCTGTCTCCTCACTGTATGTGTGTGTGTGACCTGGCTTACATCTGTCTCCCCGCTGTATGTGTGTGTGTGACCTGGCTTACATCTGTCTCCTCACTGTATGTGTGTGTGTGACCTGGCTTACATCTGTCTCCTCACTGTATGTGTGTGTGTGACCTGGCTTACATCTGTCTCCCCGCTGTATGTGTGTGTGTGACCTGACTTACATCTGTCTCCTCACTGTATGTGTGTGTGTGACCTGACTTACATCTGTCTCCTCACTGTATGTGTGTGTGTGTGTGTGTGTGTGTGTGTGTGACCTGACTTACATCTGTCTCCTCACTGTATGTGTGTGTGTGACCTGACTTACATCTGTCTCCTCACTGTATGTGTGTGTGTTTGACCTGACTTGCATCTGTCTCCCCGCTACATGTGTGTGTGTGACCTGGCTTACATCTGTCTCCTCGCTATGTGTGTGTGTGACCCGGCTTACATCCACCCCCCGCTGTATGTGTGTGACCTGGCTTACATCTGTCTCCTCGCTATGTGTGTGTGTGACCCGGCTTACATCCACCCCCCGCTGTATGTGTGTGTGTGACCTGACTTACATCTGTCTCCTCACTGTATGTGTGTGTGACCTGGCTTACATCTGTCTCCTCACTGTATGTGTGTGTGTGACCTGACTTACATCTGTCTCCTCACTGTATGTGTGTGTGTGACCTGGCTTACATCTGTCTCCCCGCTGTATGTGTGTGTGTGACCTGACTTACATCTGTCTCCTCACTGTATGTGTGTGTGTGACCTGACTTACATCTGTCTCCTCACTGTATGTGTGTGTGTGTGTGACCTGACTTACATCTGTCTCCTCACTGTATGTGTGTGTGTTTGACCTGACTTGCATCTGTCTCCCCGCTACATGTGTGTGTGTGACCTGGCTTACATCTGACCCCCCGCTGTATGTGTGTGTGTTTGACCTGACTTGCATCTGTCTCCCCGCTACATGTGTGTGTGTGACCTGGCTTACATCTGTCTCCTCGCTATGTGTGTGTGTGACCCGGCTTACATCTGTCTCCTCACTGTATGTGTGTGTGTTTGACCTGACTTGCATCTGTCTCCCCGCTACATGTGTGTGTGTGACCTGGCTTACATCTGTCTCCTCGCTATGTGTGTGTGTGACCCGGCTTACATCCACCCCCCGCTGTATGTGTGTGTGTGACCTGACTTACATCTGTCTCCTCACTGTATGTGTGTGTGACCTGGCTTACATCTGTCTCCTCACTGTATATGTGTGTGACCTGGCTTACATCTGTCTCCTCACTGTGTGTGTGTGACCTGGCTTACATCTGACCCCCCGCTGTATGTGTGTGTGTGACCTGACTTACATCTGTCTCCTCACTGTATGTGTGTGTGACCTGGCTTACATCTGTCTCCTCACTGTATGTGTGTGTGTGACCTGGCTTACATCTGTCTCCTCACTGTATGTGTGTGTGTGACCTGACTTACATCTGTCTCCTCGCTATATGTGTGTGTGTGACCTGACTTACATCTGTCTCCTCGCTATATGTGTGTGTGTGACCTGACTTACATCTGTCTCCTCACTGTATGTGTGTGTGCGACCTGGCTTACATCTGTCTCCTCACTGTATGTGTGTGTGTGACCTGACTTACATCTGTCTCCTCACTGTATGTGTGTGTGTGACCTGGCTTACCTCTGACCCCCCGCTATATGTGTGTGTGTGTGACCTGGCTTTCATCTGTCTCCTCACTGTATGTGTGTGTGTGACCTGGCTTACATCTGACCCCCCGCTATATGTGTGTGTGTGTGACCTGGCTTTCATCTGTCTCCTCACTGTATGTGTGTGTGTGACCTGACTTACATCTGACCCCCCGCTGTATGTGTATGTGACCTGGCTTACATCTGTCTCCTCGCTGTATGTGTGTGTGACCTGGTTTACATCTGTCCCCCCGGCTGTGTGTGTCCTGACTTACATCTGTCTCCTCGCTGTATGCGTGTGTGTGACCTGACTTACATCTGTCTCTCCGCTGTGTGTGTGTGTGTGTGTGTGACCTGACTTACATCTGTCTCCTCGCTATATGTGTGTGTGTGACCTGACTTACATCTGTCTCCTCACTGTATGTGTGTGTGCGACCTGGCTTACATCTGTCTCCTCACTGTATGTGTGTGTGTGACCTGGCTTACATCTGACCCCCCGCTATATGTGTGTGTGTGTGACCTGGCTTTCATCTGTCTCCTCACTGTATGTGTGTGTGTGACCTGACTTACATCTGACCCCCCGCTGTATGTGTATGTGACCTGGCTTACATCTGTCTCCTCGCTGTATGTGTGTGTGACCTGGTTTACATCTGTCCCCCCGGCTGTGTGTGTCCTGACTTACATCTGTCTCCTCGCTGTATGTGTGTGTGACCTGACTTACATCTGTCTCCCCGCTATGTGTGTGTGTGACCTGTTTTACATATGACCCCCCGCTGTATGTGTGCGACCCGGCTTACATCTGACCCCCCTGCTGTGTGTGTGTGTGTGTGTAATCTGACCTACATCTGTCTCCCCGCTGTATGTGTGTGTGTGTGTGTGTGTATGTGTGACCTGGCTTACATCTGACCCCCCCTCACTGTGTGTGTGTGACCCGACTTATATCTGACCCCCCTCACTGTATGTGTAAGTGACCTGGCTTACATGTGACCCCCCCCCCCCCTCACTGTGTGTGTGTGACCCGACTTACATCTGACCCCCCCTCACTGTATGTGTAAGTGACCTGGCTTACATGTGTCCCCCTCGCCGTGTGTATGACCTGGTTTACATGTGACCCCCCTCGCTGTGTGTGTGTGACCTGGCTTACATGTGACCCCCTCGCTGTATGTGTGTGTGACCTGGCTTACATGTGACCCCCTCGCTGTATGTGTGTGTGACCTGGCGTATATGTGACCCCCTTCGCTGTGTGTGTGTGTGACCTGGCTTACATGTGACCCCCCTCACTTTATGTATGTGACCTGGCTTACATGTGAACTCTCGCTGTGTGTGTGTGTGTGTGTGTGACCCAGCTTACATGTGACCCCCCCGCTGTATGTGTGTGTGTGTGACCCAGCTTACATGTAACCCCCCCGCTGTGTGTGTGCGACCCGGCTTACATCCACCCCCCGCTGTATGTGTGTGTGTGTGACCTGACTTACATCTGTCTCCCAGCTATATGTGTGTGTGTGACATGGCTTACATGTGACCCCCCCTCACTTTATGTATGTGACCTGGCTTACATGTGACCTCCCGCTGTGTGTGTGTGTGTGTGTGTGTGTGTGTGTGTGTGTGTGTATCCCAACTTACATGTAACCCCCCGCTGTGTGTGTGCGACCCGGCTTACAGCTGAACCCCCTGCTGTGTGTGACCTGACTTACACCTGTCTCCCCGCTGTATGTGTGTGTGTGACCTGACTTACATCTGTCTCCTCACTGTATGTGTGTGTGTGACCTGACTTACATCTGTCTCCTCACTGTATGTGTGTGTGTGACCTGGCTTACATCTGACCCCCCACTATAAGTGTGTGTGTGTGACCTGGCTTTCATCTGTCTCCTCACTGTATGTGTGTGTGTGACCTGACTTACATCTGTCTCCTCACTGTATGTGTGTGTGTGACCTGGCTTACATCTGTCTCCTCACTGTATGTGTGTGTGACCTGACTTACATCTGTCTCCTCACTGTATGTGTGTGTGACCTGACTTACATCTGTCCCCCCACTGTTTGTGTGTGTGTGTGACCTGACTTACATCTGTCTCCCCGCTGTATGCGTGTGTGTGTCCGGGCTTATATCTGTCTCCCCGCTATATGTGTGTGTATGACCTGACTTACATCTGTCTCCCCGCTATATGTGTGTGTATGACCTTACTTACATCTGTCTCCACGCTGTATGTGTGTGTGTGTGTGTGTGACCTGACTTACATCTGACCCCCCTGCTGTGTGTGACCAGGCTTACATTTCACCCCCCACTGTATGTATGTGTGTGACCTGACTTACATCTGTCTCCCCGCTGTATGTGTGTATGTGACCTGGCTTACATCTGACCCCCACGCTGTGTGTGTGTGTATGTGACCCGGCTTACAATAGACCCCCCTGTTGTGTGTGTGACGCAGCTTACATGTGACCCCCCCCCCCCCTGCTGTGTGTGTGACCCAGCTTACATGTGACCCCTCTGCTGTGTGTGTGACCTGGCTTACATGTGACCCTCCACGCTGTATGTGTGTGTGTGTGACCCAGCTTATATGTAACCCCCCGCTGTTTGTGTGTGCGACCCGGCTTACATCTGAACCCCCCCGCTGTGTGTGACCTGACTTACATCTGTCTCCCAGCGATATATGTGTGTGTGTGTGACCTGGCTTACATGTGACCCCCCTCACTTTATGTATGTGACCTGGCTTACATGTGACCTCCCGCTGTGTGTGTGTGTGACCCAGCTTACATGTAACCCCCCGCTGTGTGTGTGCGACCCGGCTTACATCTGAACCCCCTGCTGTGTGTGACCTGACTTACATCTGTCTCCCCGCTATATGTGTGTGTGTGACCTGGCTTACATCTGTCTCCCCGCTATATGTGTGTGTGTGACCTGGCTTACATCCACCCTCCGCTGTATGTGTGTGTGTGACCTGGCTTACATCTGTCTCCTCACTGTATGTGTGTGTGTAACCTGGCTTACATCTGACCCCTCGGCTGTGTGTTACCTGGCTTACATCTGTCTCCCCGCTGTATGCGTGTGTATGACCTGACTTACATCTGTCTCCCCGCTGTAATTGTGTGTATGACCTGACTTACATCTGTCTCCCCGCTGTAATTGTGTGTATGACCTGACTTACATCTGTCTCCCCGCTGTATGTGTGTGTATGACCTGACTTACATCTGTCTCCCCGCTATATATGTGTGTATGACCTGACTTACATCTGTCTCCCCGCTGTAATTGTGTGTATGACCTGACTTACATCTGTCTCCCCGCTGTATGTGTGTGTATGACCTGACTTACATCTGTCTCCCCGCTGTATGTGTGTGTATGACCTGACTTACATCTGTCTCCCCGCTGTATGTGTGTGTGTGACCGGACTTACATCTGTCTCCCCGCTATATGTGTGTGTATGACCTGACTTACATCTGTCACCCCGCTATATCTGTGTGTATGACCTGACTTACATCTGTCTCCCCGCTATATGTGTGTGTATGACCTGACTTACATCTATCTCCCCGCTATGTGTGTATGACCTGACTTACATCTGTCTCTCCGCTGTATGCGTGTGTGTGACCTGACTTACATCTGTCTCCCCGCTGTGTGTGTGTGTGTGTGTGACCTGACTTACATCTGTCTCCCCGCTATATGTGTGTGTGTGACCCGGCTTACATCTGACCCCCCGCTGTATGTGTATGTGACCTGGCTTACATCTGTCTCCCCGCTATATGCGTGTGTGTGACCTGACTTACATCTGTCTCCCCGCTGTGTGTGTGTGTGTGACCTGACTTACATCTGTCTCCCCGCTGTATGTGTGTGTGTGACCTGGCTTACATCTGTCTCCCCGCTATATGTGTGTGTGTGACCTGGCTTACATCCACCCCCCGCTGTATGTGTGTGTGTGACCTGGCTTACATCTGTCTCCCCGCTGTGTGTGTGTGTGTGTGTGTGACCTGGCTTACATCTGTCTCCCCGCTGTATGTGTGTGTGTGACCTGACTTACATCTGTCTCCCCGTTGTGTATGTGTGTGTGTGTGTGACCTGGCTTACATCTGTCTCCCCGCTGTATGTGTGTGTGTGACCTGACTTACATCTGTCTCCCCGCTGTGTGTGTGTGTGTGTGTGTGTGTGACCTGGCTTACATCTGTCTCCCCGCTGTATGTGTGTGTGTGACCTGACTTACATCTGTCTCCCCGCTGTGTATGTGTGTGTGTGTGTGACCTGGCTTACATCTGTCTCCCCGCTGTATGTGTGTGTGTGACCTGACTTACATCTGTCTCCCCGCTATATGTGTGTGTGTGACCCGGCTTACATCTGTCTCCCCGCTGTATGTGTGTGTGTGACCCGGCTTACATCTGACCCCCCGCTGTATGTGTATGTGACCTGGCTTACATCTGTCTCCCCGCTATATGCGTGTGTGTGACCTGACTTACATCTGTCTCCCCGCTATATGTGTGTGTGTGACCCGGCTTACATCTGACCCCCTGCTGTATGTGTGTGTGACCTGTTTTACATCTGACCCGGCACTGTGTGTGTGTATGTGTGTGTGTGTGTGTGTATGTGTGTGTGTGTGTGTGTGTGTGAGACCTGGCTTACATCTGTCCCCCCGCTCTGTGTGTGTGTGTGTGTGTGTGTGTGACCCAGCTTACATCTGACCCCCCCCTCACTACGTGTGTGTGTGACAGCTATATGAATATTTGTAGATACTTTTTTGGACATTAGTCTATTTTCAGAATAATGACACATGTTTTTTTTTATCTGATTTTATTACATGTTTAAACAGTGGCTCCATCTTCCAGTTACTGACTCCCAGCTGCAGTGCGCCCCTAGCTGCCATCTCAGGCATTGCACGATGATGTCTGGCAGCAGGTGAAAACTTTTCTGTTGTGCTCATATTGGACTTTGGCAGCTTTAGCTTTAGCGGATTCAGCATCACACTTCTTCTTTGTGGTGCAGGAGCGTCCCCAGACTGCAGGAGAGAGAGGGAGAGTCAGAGGGTGAGGACCCCGCAGGTGCAGGAGGGAGAGTGTGAGGACCTCGCAGGTGCAGGAGGGAGAGTCAGAGGGTGAGGAGCGTCCCCAGACTGCAGGAGAGAGAGGGAGAGTCAGAGGGTGAGGACCCCGCAGGTGCAGGAGGGAGAGTCAGAGGGTGAGGACCCCGCAGGTGCAGGAGGGAGAGGGAGAGTCAGAGGGTGAGGACCCCACAGGTAGAGGAGAGAGAGTGTGAGGACCTCGCAGGTGCAGGAGGGAGAGTCAGAGGGTGAGGAGCCCGCAGGTGCAGGAGAGAGAGGGAGAGTCAGAGGGTGAGGACCCCGCAGGTGCAGGAGGGAGAGTCAGAGGGTGAGGACCCCGCAGGTGCAGGAGGGAGAGTCAGAGGGTGAGGAGCCCGCAGGTGCAGGAAAGAGGAAGAGTCAGAGGGTGAGGACCCCGCAGGTGCAGGAGAGAGAGGAAGAGTCAGAGGGTGAGGACCCCGCAGGTGCAGTAGGGAGAGTCAGAGGGTGAGGACCCCGCAGGTGCAGGAGAGAGAGGGAGAGTCAGAGGGTGAGGACCCCGCAGGTACAGGAGAGAAAGGGAGAGTCAAAGGGTGAGGACCCCGCAGGTACAGGAGAGAGAGGGAGAGTCAGAGGGTGAGGACCCCGCAGGTGCAGAATGGGGAGGGAGAGTCAGAGGGTGAGGACCCCGCAGGTGCAGGAGAGAGAGGAAGAGTCAGAGGGTGAGGACCCTGCAGTTGCAATAGGGAGAGTCAGAGGGTGAGGACCCCGCAGGTGCAGAAGAGAGAGGGAGAGTCAGAGGGTGAGGACCCCGCAGGTGCAGAAGAGAGAGGGAGAGTCAGAGGGTGAGGACCCCGCAGGTGCAGTAGGGAGAGTCAGAGGGTGAGGACCCTGCAGGTGCATGAGAGAGAGGGAGAGTCAGAGGGTGAGGACCCCGCAGGTGCAGAGACGGAGAGTCAGAGGGTGAGGACCCCGCAGGTGCAGGAGAGAGAGAGGGAGAGTCAGAGGGTGAGGACCCCGCAGGTGCAGAGGGGGGGAGGCTTTTCTCAGTGCTTAGTGCAGCAATGCAGGAAGCTTTATGCTAAGATGTATGACATAGAGTTGCTGGAGAGGTGATGTAATAACTCATCCCTCCGCTCATCTCCAGTGCTGCTGTGATATGGAACTGGAGCAATTACGGGACTGCTACATAACACATAGCGCCATCCTGAGGACAAAAGCTGAAAAGCTCATCTTCTCATCACTTAGCAAGTATCCCATAATGCTTCACAACTATCGCTGGCTGTGACAGCAACAATACTAACACACACCACCGCGTCGCTGGGATACGCTGTTTTCTCCATGGTCAGCCATCTTAGTAATAAGTAGGAATAATAACCCCTTTTATCGGGGGAAAGGCAGGACAAAAGTTGATATTAAAATTTGATACATGTACCCCAATATGTGGTAGAGGCAGACGGGTACAATGTGGATACTCACCCATATTCTGATCAGGGGTGTCACCATCATATGTTGCGGTGTGAACTTTCAAGCAGCAGTCAAACTCTGGGCCACAGTCTGTCGCCTCCTTGACTGTTCTACATTCAGTGGGGCTACCGCAGACGTGGCATTTTAGCCCTGTGGGTTCTGGGGAGAGAAAGGGGGTATATAATGGAAGAGATACAGGGTATATAACAGGAGAGAGAGAGGGTATATAACAGGAGACATTCTGCTAAATGCATAGAAAGTAGTGAGGATTATCAGATAAAGCAAGTGCATTTCTCGACCTGCACCTATGGCACTTTGTACTAGGACTAACTTCATATATCAGAGACACAGCCAACATATTGACTAAATTACATGATGTGAAACTGGATGAGGGTCAACTATTGTTCAGCCTTGATGTGGAGGCACTGTGCACCAGCATTGACTATGATCAAGAACTGAGAGCAGTAGAATATTTCCTGAGTATGGAGGAGAGGGGCGACTTCCAAGATCTCCTCTTGGAATTATTACGATTCATTTTGAACTATAACCTCTTCACATTTGACGATAAATTCTTTCTCCAAGTCAGGGGCACAGCGGTGGGAGCAGCCTGTGCCCCCACTTATGCAAATTTAGTTCTAGGCTGGTGGGAGTGGTAGCACGTGTTCCAATAAAACAATGACATCTATACTATACCAAACATGTGATGGCTTGGCACCGATACATAGATGACATCTTTATCATCTGGGATGGTGCTAAGGAACTCTTATTGGAATTTATCAGCAAACTTAACAATAACACTCTAAACTTGTCACTCACCAAGGAGATCAGTAACATGAGTATTCCCTTTTTGGATCTCAGAATATACAAAAATGAAAGTGGCTACCTGGAGACGGAGCTTTACAGAAAGAGCACAGCTACGAATAGCCAGTTACACCAAACTAGCTGCCACTTTCCCCCAATGATTGAAAACATCCCTAAAGGAGAGTTCCTACGCCTATGCAGAAATTGCTCAGATGATGTCACCTTTAACCACCAGGGTGACAATCTCTAGGCAAGACTAAGGGAAAGAGCATATAGTCACAACTCCATTAAAAAATCCAGAACATCCATTGCAAGGGTACAAAGAGATACACTGATATTCCAGAATAAGAGGGACCAAAAGGAACAAGGCAAAGAATCCTTAAGCTTTGTTGGTAACTTTTGTCAAGAGTGGAAAACAATCCAGGTGATCATCCAAAAACACTGGCATAGATTACTGCTGGATGACGATCTATGGAAGTGTCTGGACAAACGTGTCTCCATGAGCTGGAGGAGAAGTCCTAACCTACGAGACCAGTTGACACACAGCCACTATACAAGGAATATACCCAAACCACCAAGGATTGTAGGATCTTTTCCATGTGAGTCCTGCAAATCGTGTCAATACATGACCAGGAAAATAGAGGTAGTTGACAGATATGGTAATGCCATCAAGATATCTAATTATATTAATTGCAGAACCTAAGGAGTGGTATACTATATCTATTGTGAGTGTGGAGCAAGATATGTAGGAATGACCACTAGAATGCTGAAACAGCGCATTCTGGAACATGTAGGGACAGTAAGGATGCCAGCTTAAAGCTGCATACACACACAACGATTTTTTGAACGATTATCGTTAAATGATATCGTTTAACGATAATCGTTTGAAAAAATCGTTAATTTTCTGAGTCAAACGATGAACGATTATTGTTCATGCGCGTTCATGTTTGTAGTTTGTAGTTCAGTCAGACTTGTCAACTCAACGATTTTCATTAAGTTAATATGCAAAAATCGTTTGTAGTTCATAAAAATCGTTCATTACATTTAAATGAACATAGTAAATGACCAACTTTAGTAAGCGATTTTAGTTCATTTTTTTAAGGTAGAAAATCGTTTACTAAAATCGTTCATTAACTCAATCGTCGTGTGTGTATGCAGCTTTAGGTGCATACACACACAATGATTTTGTAAATGAACGATTTTAGTAAAGGATTTTTTCCCTTGAAAAAATGAACTAAAATCGCTTACTAAAGTTGGTCATTTACTATGTTCATTTAAATGTAATGAACGATTTTTATGAACTACAAAAGATTTTTGCATATTAACTTACTGAAAATCGTTCAGTTGACAAGCCTGACTGAAGTACAAACATGAACGCGCATGAACGATAATCGTTCATCGTTTGACTCAGAAAGTGAACGATTTTTAGAAACTATTATCGTTAAACAATATCATTTAACGATAATCGATCAAAAAATCGTTGTGTGTGTATGCAGCTTTAGACTTAATCAAAATTAAACAACTAACTGTAGTAGCTAAACATTTTCACTACAAACATCAGGGTGACCTTCGACTAATGCAAGCGTAGGGATTGGAAGAAATACGCCTCGGAATCAGAGGTGGGGATCTGACTAGGGAACCCGTCAAACAGGAAAGCTTATGGACATTTAAACTTGGAGCCCTCGCACCTAATGGACCCAATGAATATATAAATGACAGCACCTTCATTTCTAAACACTAATCCCACCGTCCTGTCTTTCCATCTTTATCTATGTCTATGTAAGATTACTTTCCTCCCTCATGTTGGATTTCATTCAATAATTACCTTTACTATCCTTGGGCCTGATTCAGACCCACTCGCGAGCGGCTGTCCGCTCGCAAGTGGGTCGATGGTCTGCACTGAGCATGCGCACGACGGAGGGAGCTCCGTCGTGCGCATGCGCCAGACACGACGAGCGAAGGACTTTCCTTCGCTCGTTGTGTCCGATCAAAGGGGGCGTGCTGTCAATGTTGATTGACAGCACGCCCCCTTTGGTGGGCATGCCGGGGGCGTGCCTCCCTGACGGGGGCGTTCCCACGGGAACGCCTCCCGTCAGAAGCCGGCCCACTGACATCACTAGTGATGTCAGTGGGAGTGATTTTGGCTCTGATAGAGCCAAAATCACTCCGGAGCTTGCGGTTGAAAACCTCAACCGCAGGCTCCGGCTCGCAATTTCGATGGTCGAGATGGTCACGACCATCGCGGCCATCAAAATGCACGCTCGTATAGCCTGTGGGTGGTGACCCACAGCTATACGAGCGTCCAGGAGGACGCTCCATGAAAATGGAGCCCGGCCCTCATTCAGAGCGTGCGCTCTGCTCAGAGCGTACGGCTCTGAATGAGGGCCCTTATCAGCAAATGACTGCCCTTTCTTACATATATTCCCCACTATAATTATGGATCACTGTCCACAGGACATAAATGTTCTTCTATTAGTAATTATAGAATCACCACCCTACCTGTACTGTTCAGATACAGAAGACAGGTCTTATTTTGAACCTTATAAAAAGTTAGAGCATAATCCTATCGATGACACTTACTGCAATACCAACAGGACTGATACTATGAACCAATATCATATATATATATATATATATATATATAAATATATAATCTCATGATTCTATCCAATACTACTTCTTTGCACAATAGTCCCCTATTTTGCAGGACCGTAATATAGTTCCCTTGTATACATAGAGTATCCAGCCTTATAATCCTCACTGAAACATTCCTATGAGAGTATATATTTTCCTATATTAAGCTGTCATCACGGCCATATCTGTAATGGTGTCAGTGGACATTTGCTGTAAGGATCTATCACAGAGAATGACCAGTAACTACATGTAATGTGCTGTAAGGATCTATCACAGAGAATGACCAGTAACTACATGTAATGTGCTGTAAGGATCTATCACAGAGAATGACCAGTAACTACATGTAATGTGCTGTAAGGATCTATCACAGAGAATGACCAGTAACTATATGTAATGTGCTGTAAGGATCTATCACAGAGAATGACCAGTAACTATATGTAATGTGCTGTAAGGATCTATCACAGAGAATGACCAGTAACTACATGTAATGTGCTGTAAGGATCTATCACAGAGAATGACCAGTAACTACATGTAATGTGCTGTAAGGATCTATCACAGAGAATGACCAGTAACTACATGTAATGTGCTGTAAGGATCTATCACAGAGAATGACCAGTAACTACATGTAATGTGCTGTAAGGATCTATCACAGAGAATGACCAGTAACTACATGTAATGTGCTGTAAGGATCTGTCACAGAGAATGACCAGTAACTACATGTAATGTGCTGTAAGGATTTATCACAGAGAATGACCAGTAACTACATGTAATGTGCTGTAAGGATCTATCACAGAGAATGACCAGTAACTACATGTAATGTGCTGTAAGGATCTATCACAGAGAATGACCAGTAACTACATGTAATGTGCTGTAAGGATCTATCACAGAGAATGACCAGTAACTACATGTAATGTGCTGTAAGGATCTATCACAGAGAATGACCAGTATCTACATGTAATGTGCTGTAAGGATTTATCACAGAGAATGACCAGTAACTACATGTAATGTGCTGTAAGGATCTATCACAGAGAGTGACCAGTAACTACATGTAATGTGCTGTAAGGATCTATCACAGAGAGTGACCAGTAACTACATGTAATGTGCTGTAAGGATCTATCACAGAGAATGACCAGTAACTACATGTAATGTGCTGTAAGGATCTGTCACAGAGAATGACCAGTAACTACATGTAATGTGCTGTAAGGATCTATCACAGAGAATGACCAGTAACTACATGTAATGTGCTGTAAGGATCTATCACAGAGAATGACCAGTAACTACATGTAATGTGCTGTAAGGATTTATCACAGAGAATGACCAGTAACTACATGTAATGTGCTGTAAGGATCTGTCACAGAGAATGACCAGTAACTACATGTAATGTGCTGTAAGGATCTATCACAGAGAATGACCAGTAACTACATGTAATGTGCTGTAAGGATCTATCACAGAGAATGACCAGTAACTACATGTAATGTGCTGTAAGGATCTGTCACAGAGAATGACCAGTAACTACATGTAATGTGCTGTAAGGATCTGTCACAGAGAATGACCAGTAACTACATGTAATGTGCTGTAAGGATTTATCACAGAGAATGACCAGTATCTACATGTAATGTGCTGTAAGGATTTGTCACAGAGAATGACCAGTAACTACATGTAATGTGCTGTAAGGATCTATCACAGAGAATGACCAGTAACTACATGTAATGTGCTGTAAGGATCTATCACAGAGAATGACCAGTAACTACATGTAATGTGCTGTAAGGATCTATCACAGAGAATGACCAGTATCTACATGTAATGTGCTGTAAGGATCTATCACAGAGAATGACCAGTAACTACATGTAATGTGCTGTAAGGATCTGTCACAGTGAATGACCAGTAACTACATGTAATGTGCTGTAAGGATCTATCACAGAGAATGACCAGTAACTACATGTAATGTGCTGTAAGGATCTATCACAGAGAATGACCAGTAACTACATGTAATGTGCTGTAAGGATCTATCACAGAGAATGACCAGTAACTACATGTAATGTGCTGTAAGGATTTATCACAGAGAATGACCAGTAACTACATGTAATGTGCTGTAAGGATCTATCACAGAGAATGACCAGTAACTACATGTAATGTGCTGTAAGGATCTATCACAGAGAATGACCAGTAACTACATGTAATGTGCTGTAAGGATCTATCACAGAGAGTGACCAGTAACTACATGTAATGTGCTGTAAGGATTTATCACAGAGAATGACCAGTAACTACATGTAATGTGCTGTAAGGATCTATCACAGAGAATGACCAGTAACTACATGTAATGTGCTATAAGGATCTGTCACAGAGAATGACCAGTAACTACATGTAATGTGCTGTAAGGATCTATTACAGAGAATGACCAGTAACTACATGTAATGTGCTGTAAGGATCTATCACAGAGAATGACCAGTAACTACATGTAATGTGCTGTAAGGATCTATCACAGAGAATGACCAGTAACTACATGTAATGTGCTGTAAGGATTTATCACAGAGAATGACCAGTAACTACATGTAATGTGCTGTAAGGATCTGTCACAGAGAATGACCAGTAACTACATGTAATGTGCTGTAAGGATCTGTCACAGAGAATGACCAGTAACTACATGTAATGTGCTGTAAGGATTTATCACAGAGAATGACCAGTAACTACATGTAATGTGCTGTAAGGATCTATCACAGAGAATGACCAGTATCTACATGTAATGTGCTGTAAGGATCTATCACAGAGAATGACCAGTAACTACATGTAATGTGCTGTAAGGATCTATCACAGAGAATGACCAGTAACTATATGTAATGTGCTGTAAGGATCTATCACAGAGAATGACCCGTAACTACATGTAATGTGCTGTAAGGATCTATCACAGAGAATGACCAGTAACTACATGTAATGTGCTGTAAGGATCTATCACAGAGAGTGACCAGTAACTACATGTAATGTGCTGTAAGGATCTATCACAGAGAATGACCAGTAACTACATGTAATGTGCTGTAAGGATCTATCACAGAGAGTGACCAGTAACTACATGTAATGTGCTGTAAGGATCTATCACAGAGAATGACCAGTAACTACATGTAATGTGCTGTAAGGATCTATCACAGAGAATGACCAGTAACTACATGTAATGTGCTATAAGGATCTATCACAGAGAGTGACCAGTAACTACATGTAATGTGCTGTAAGGATCTATCACAGAGAATGACCAGTAACTACATGTAATGTGCTGTAAGGATCTATCACAGAGAATGACCAGTAACTACATGTAATGTGCTGTAAGGATCTATCACAGAGAATGACCAGTAACTACATGTAATGTGCTGTAAGGATCTGTCACAGAGAATGACCAGTAACTACATGTAATGTGCTGTAAGGATCTATCACAGAGAATGACCAGTAACTACATGTAATGTGCTGTAAGGATCTATCACAGAGAATGACCAGTAACTACATGTAATGTGCTGTATGGATCTATCACAGAGAATGACCAGTAACTACATGTAATGTGCTGTAAGGATCTATCACAGAGAATGACCAGTAACTACATGTAATGTGCTGTAAGGATCTATCACAGAGAATGACCAGTAACTACATGTAATGTGCTGTAAGGATCTATCACAGAGAGTGACCAGTAACTACATGTAATGTGCTGTAAGGATTTATCACAGAGAATGACCAGTAACTACATGTAATGTGCTATAAGGATCTGTCACAGAGAATGACCAGTAACTACATGTAATGTGCTGTAAGGATCTATTACAGAGAATGACCAGTAACTACATGTAATGTGCTGTAAGGATCTATCACAGAGAATGACCAGTAACTACATGTAATGTGCTGTAAGGATCTATCACAGAGAATGACCAGTAACTACATGTAATGTGCTGTAAGGATCTGTCACAGAGAATGACCAGTAACTACATGTAATGTGCTGTAAGGATTCTGTCACAGAGAATGACCAGTAACTACATGTAATGTGCTGTAAGGATCTATCACAGAGAATGACCAGTAACTACATGTAATGTGCTGTAAGGATCTATCACAGAGAATGACCAGTAACTACATGTAATGTGCTGTAAGGATCTATCACAGAGAATGACCAGTAACTACATGTAATGTGCTGTAAGGATTTGTCACAGAGAATGACCAGTAACTACATGTAATGTGCTGTAAGGATCTGTCACAGAGAATGACCAGTAACTACATGTAATGTGCTGTAAGGATCTATCACAGAGAGTGACCAGTAACTACATGTAATGTGCTGTAAGGATCTGTCACAGAGAATGACCAGTAACTACATGTAATGTGCTGTAAGGATCTATCACAGAGAATGACCAGTAACTACATGTAATGTGCTGTAAGGATCTGTCACAGAGAATGACCAGTAACTACATGTAATGTGCTGTAAGGATTTATCACAGAGAATGACCAGTAACTACATGTAATGTGCTGTAAGGATCTATCACAGAGAATGACCAGTATCTACATGTAATTTGCTGTAAGGATCTATCACAGAGAATGACCAGTAACTACATGTAATGTGCTGTAAGGATCTATCACAGAGAATGACCAGTAACTATATGTAATGTGCTGTAAGGATCTATCACAGAGAATGACCCGTAACTACATGTAATGTGCTGTAAGGATCTATCACAGAGAATGACCAGTAACTACATGTAATGTGCTGTAAGGATCTATCACAGAGAGTGACCAGTAACTACATGTAATGTGCTGTAAGGATCTATCACAGAGAATGACCAGTAACTACATGTAATGTGCTGTAAGGATCTATCACAGAGAGTGACCAGTAACTACATGTAATGTGCTGTAAGGATCTATCACAGAGAATGACCAGTAACTACATGTAATGTGCTGTAAGGATCTATCACAGAGAATGACCAGTAACTACATGTAATGTGCTGTAAGGATCTATCACAGAGAGTGACCAGTAACTACATGTAATGTGCTGTAAGGATCTATCACAGAGAATGACCAGTAACTACATGTAATGTGCTGTAAGGATCTATCACAGAGAATGACCAGTAACTACATGTAATGTGCTGTAAGGATCTATCACAGAGAATGACCAGTAACTACATGTAATGTGCTGTAAGGATCTGTCACAGAGAATGACCAGTAACTACATGTAATGTGCTGTAAGGATCTATCACAGAGAATGACCAGTAACTACATGTAATGTGCTGTAAGGATCTATCACAGAGAATGACCAGTAACTACATGTAATGTGCTGTATGGATCTATCACAGAGAATGACCAGTAACTACATGTAATGTGCTGTAAGGATCTATCACAGAGAATGACCAGTAACTACATGTAATGTGCTGTAAGGATCTATCACAGAGAATGACCAGTAACTACATGTAATGTGCTGTAAGGATCTGTCACAGAGAATGACCAGTAACTACATGTAATGTGCTGTAAGGATCTATCACAGAGAATGACCAGTAACTACATGTAATGTGCTGTAAGGATCTATCACAGAGAATGACCAGTAACTACATGTAATGTGCTGTAAGGATCTGTCGCAGAGAATGACCAGTAACTACATGTAATGTGCTGTAAGGATCTATCGCAGAGAATGACCAGTAACTACATGTAATGTGCTGTAAGGATCTATCGCAGAGAATGACCAGTAACTACATGTAATGTGCTGTAAGGATCTATCGCAGAGAATGACCAGTAACTACATGTAATGTGCTGTAAGGATCTATCGCAGAGAATGACCAGTAACTACATGTAATGTGCTGTAAGGATCTATCACAGAGAATGACCAGTAACTACATGTAATGTGCTGTAAGGATCTATCACAGAGAATGACCAGTAACTACATGTAATGTGCTGTAAGGATCTATCACAGAGAATGACCAGTAACTACATGTAATGTGCTGTAAGGATCTATCACAGAGAATGACCAGTAACTACATGTAATGTGCTGTAAGGATCTATCACAGAGAATGACCAGTAACTACATGTAATGTGCTGTAAGGATCTATCACAGAGAATGACCAGTATCTACATGTAATGTGCTGTAAGGATTTATCACAGAGAATGACCAGTAACTACATGTAATGTGCTGTAAGGATCTATCACAGAGAATGACCAGTAACTACATGTAATGTGCTGTAAGGATCTATCACAGAGAATGACCAGTATCTACATGTAATGTGCTGTAAGGATTTATCACAGAGAATGACCAGTAACTACATGTAATGTGCTGTAAGGATCTATCACAGAGAATGACCAGTAACTACATGTAATGTGCTGTAAGGATCTATCACAGAGAGTGACCAGTAACTACATGTAATGTGCTGTAAGGATTTATCACAGAGAATGACCAGTAACTACATGTAATGTGCTGTAAGGATCTATCACAGAGAATGACCAGTAACTACATGTAATGTGCTGTAAGGATCTGTCACAGAGAATGACCAGTAACTACATGTAATGTGCTGTAAGGATTTATCACAGAGAATGACCAGTAACTACATGTAATGTGCTGTAAGGATCTATCACAGAGAATGACCAGTAACTACATATAATGTGCTGTAAGGATCTATCACAGAGAATGACCAGTATCTACATGTAATTTGCTGTAAGGATCTATCTCTTGTAAGGATCTATCGCAGAGAATGACCAGTAACTACATGTAATGTGCTGTAAGGATCTATCACAGAGAATGACCAGTAACTACATGTAATGTGCTGTAAGGATCTATCACAGAGAATGACCAGTAACTACATGTAATGTGCTGTAAGGATCTATCACAGAGAATGACCAGTATCTACATGTAATGTGCTGTAAGGATTTATCACAGAGAATGACCAGTAACTACATGTAATGTGCTGTAAGGATCTATCACAGAGAATGACCAGTAACTACATGTAATGTGCTGTAAGGATCTATCACAGAGAGTGACCAGTAACTACATGTAATGTGCTGTAAGGATTTATCACAGAGAATGACCAGTAACTACATGTAATGTGCTGTAAGGATCTATCACAGAGAATGACCAGTAACTACATGTAATGTGCTGTAAGGATCTGTCACAGAGAATGACCAGTAACTACATGTAATGTGCTGTAAGGATTTATCACAGAGAATGACCAGTAACTACATGTAATGTGCTGTAAGGATCTATCACAGAGAATGACCAGTAACTACATATAATGTGCTGTAAGGATCTATCACAGAGAATGACCAGTATCTACATGTAATTTGCTGTAAGGATCTATCTCTTGTAAGGATCTATCGCAGAGAATGACCAGTAACTACATGTAATGTGCTGTAAGGATCTATCGCAGAGAATGACCAGTAACTACATGTAATGTGCTGTAAGGATCTATCACAGAGAATGACAAGTAACTACATGTAATGTGCTGTAAGGATCTATCACAGAGAATGACCAGTAACTACATGTAATGTGCTGTAAGGATCTATCACAGAGAATGCCAAGTAACTACATGTAATGTGCTGTAAGGATCTATCACAGAGAATGACCAGTAACTACATGTAATTTGCTGTAAGGATCTATCACAGAGAATGACCAGTAACTACATGTAATTTGCTGTAAGGATCTATCACAGAGAATGACCAGTAACTACATGTAATGTGCTGTAAGGATCTATCACAGAGAATGACCAGTAACTACATGTAATGTGCTGTAAGGATCTATCACAGAGAATGACCAGTAACTACATGTAATGTGCTGTAAGGATCTATCACAGAGAATGACCAGTAACTACATGTAATGTGCTGTAAGGATCTATCACAGAGAATGACCAGTAACTACATGTAATGTGCTGTAAGGATCTATCACAGAGAATGACCAGTAACTACATGTAATGTGCTGTAAGGATCTGTCACAGAGAATGACCAGTAACTACATGTAATGTGCTGTAAGGATCTATCACAGAGAATGACCAGTAACTACATGTAATGTGCTGTAAGGATCTGTCACAGAGAATGACCAGTAACTACATGTAATGTGCTGTAAGGATCTATCACAGAGAATGACCAGTAACTACTAGGGGTGAGCGGGTTCGGATTTCTGAAATCCGAACCCCCCCGAGCCCCCCCGATCCGAGTCCGATCCGAGTCAGGCTCGACTTTTCCCGCCTGACTCGGATCTGACATCGAGGCAAAACGTCATCATCCCGCCTTCCGAGTCTCGCGGGTTTTGGATCCTATATAAGGTACCCGCGTCGGCGCCATTTTCTCACTCGGCTGTGGACAGTGAAGAGGGAGGGTGGGAGTTAGTGCTGTGTAGTGTAGTGTAGTGTAGTGCTGCTGTTGTCCACTACTTCAAAGTCCATAGGGGCTGGCTGTGTTGTGCTGTGCTGCTGTTGTTAATAGGGGCTGTGTCCACTACTTCAAAGTCCATAGGGGCTGGCTGGACTGTGTTGTGCAGTCAGTTCCAAAGTCCTGTGCAGTGTCCCAGTCCTAAAGGGGTGCTGTAGTGTTGTCCAGGGGGTGCTCTGTCCATCAGGGGTGCTCCCCCCAAGTGCTAAAAAAATAATATATTTTCTGTGTTTGTGAATTGTGTGCGCAGTAGCCGCACGTGCATCAACAAAGTAGTGCCAAGCGTGCGCCTGTGTCATAAGTAAAGGGCCGGCTGGCTTGACCGTTAAGGGTGCTGTAACCCCCGAAAGTACACTCCAGTCCAAACCTAAAAAAAAATTATTTTCTGTGTTTGTGAATTGTGTGCGCAGTAGCCGCACGTGCATCAACAAAGTAGTGCCAAGCGTGCGCCTGTGTCATAAGTAAAGGGCCGGCTGGCTTGACCGTTAAAGGGTGCTGTAACCCCCGAAAGTACACTCCAGTCCAAACCAAAAAAAAATTATTTTCTGTGTTTGTGAATTGTGTGCGCAGTAGCCGCACGTGCATCAACAAAGTAGTGCCAAGCGTGCGCCTGTGTCATAAGTAAAGGGCCGGCTGGCTTGACCGTTAAGGGTGCTGTAACCCCCGAAAGTACACTCCAGTCCAAACCTAAAAAAAAATTATTTTCTGTGTTTGTGAATTGTGTGCGCAGTAGCCGCACGTGCATCAACAAAGTAGTGCCAAGAGTGCCCCTGTGTCATAAGTAAAGGGCCGGCTGGCTTGACCGTTAAAGGGTGCTGTAACCCCCGAAAGTACACTCCAGTCCAAACCAAAAAAAAATTATTTTCTGTGTTTGTGAATTGTGTGCGCAGTAGCCGCACGTGCATCAACAAAGTAGTGCCAAGCGTGCGCCTGTGTCATAAGTAAAGGGCCGGCTGGCTTGACCGTTAAAGGGTGCTGTAACCCCTGAAAGTACACTCCAGTCCAAACCAAAAAAAAATTATTTTCTGTGTTTGTGAATTGTGTGCGCAGTAGCCGCACGTGCATCAACAAAGTAGTGTCAAGCGTTCGCCTGTGTCATAAGTAAAGGGCCGGCTGGCTTGACCGTTAAGGGTGCTGTAACCCCCGAAAGTACACTCCAGTCCAAACCAAAAAAAAAATTATTTTCTGTGTTTGTGAATTGTGTGCGCAGTAGCCGCACGTGCATCAACAAAGTAGTGCCAAGCGTGCGCCTGTGTCATAAGTAAAGGGCCGGCTGGCTTGACCGTTAAGGGTGCTGTAACCCCCGAAAGTACACTCCAGTCCAAACCAAAAAAAAAATTATTTTCTGTGTTTGTGAATTGTGTGCGCAGTAGCCGCACGTGCATCAACAAAGTAGTGCCAAGCGTGCGCCTGTGTCATAAGTAAAGGGCCGGCTGGCTTGACCGTTAAGGGTGCTGTAACCCCCGAAAGTACACTCCAGTCCAAACCTAAAAAAAAATTATTTTCTGTGTTTGTGAATTGTGTGCGCAGTAGCCGCACGTGCATCAACAAAGTAGTGCCAAGCGTGCGCCTGTGTCATAAGTAAAGGGCCGGCTGGCTTGACCGTTAAAGGGTGCTGTAACCCCCGAAAGTACACTCCAGTCCAAACCAAAAAAAAATTATTTTCTGTGTTTGTGAATTGTGTGCGCAGTAGCCGCACGTGCATCAACAAAGTAGTGCCAAGCGTGCGCCTGTGTCATAAGTAAAGGGCCGGCTGGCTTGACCGTTAAGGGTGCTGTAACCCCCGAAAGTACACTCCAGTCCAAACCTAAAAAAAAATTATTTTCTGTGTTTGTGAATTGTGTGCGCAGTAGCCGCACGTGCATCAACAAAGTAGTGCCAAGAGTGCGCCTGTGTCATAAGTAAAGGGCCGGCTGGCTTGACCGTTAAAGGGTGCTGTAACCCCCGAAAGTACACTCCAGTCCAAACCAAAAAAAAATTATTTTCTGTGTTTGTGAATTGTGTGCGCAGTAGCCGCACGTGCATCAACAAAGTAGTGCCAAGCGTGCGCCTGTGTCATAAGTAAAGGGCCGGCTGGCTTGACCGTTAAAGGGTGCTGTAACCCCTGAAAGTACACTCCAGTCCAAACCCAAAAAAAATTATTTTCTGTGTTTGTGAATTGTGTGCGCAGTAGCCGCACGTGCATCAACAAAGTAGTGCCAAGCGTGCGCCTGTGTCATAAGTAAAGGGCCGGCTGGCTTGACCGTTAAGGGTGCTGTAACTCCCGAAAGTACACTCCAGTCCAAACCAAAAAAAAAATTATTTTCTGTGTTTGTGAATTGTGTGCGCAGTAGCCGCACGTGCATCAACAAAGTAGTGCCAAGCGTGCGCCTGTGTCATAAGTAAAGGGCCGGCTGGCTTGACCGTTAAGGGTGCTGTAACCCCCGAAAGTACACTCCAGTCCAAACCAAAAAAAAAATTATTTTCTGTGTTTGTGAATTGTGTGCGCAGTAGCCGCACGTGCATCAACAAAGTAGTGCCAAGCGTGCGCCTGTGTCATAAGTAAAGGGCCGGCTGGCTTGACCGTTAAGGGTGCTGTAACCCCCGAAAGTACACTCCAGTCCAAACCTAAAAAAAAATTATTTTCTGTGTTTGTGAATTGTGTGCGCAGTAGCCGCACGTGCATCAACAAAGTAGTGCCAAGCGTGCGCCTGTGTCATAAGTAAAGGGCCGGCTGGCTTGACCGTTAAAGGGTGCTGTAACCCCCGAAAGTACACTCCAGTCCAAACCAAAAAAAAATTATTTTCTGTGTTTGTGAATTGTGTGCGCAGTAGCCGCACGTGCATCAACAAAGTAGTGCCAAGCGTGCGCCTGTGTCATAAGTAAAGGGCCGGCTGGCTTGACCGTTAAAGGGTGCTGTAACCCCCAAAGTACACTCCAGTCCAAACCAAAAAAAAATTATTTTCTGTGTTTGTGAATTGTGTGCGCAGTAGCCGCACGTGCATCAACAAAGTAGTGCCAAGAGTGCGCCTGTGTCATAAGTAAAGGGCCGGCTGGCTTGACCGTTAAAGGGTGCTGTAACCCACAAAGTACACTCCAGTCCGAACCAAAAAAAAATTTATTTTCTGTGTTTAGCCGCACGTATATATCAAATCGATATAACATAAATGGAGGACCAAACTTTCTCCGATAAAAATAAAATAGAGAAAGATCAAGAACCACTTCCTCCTAGTGCTGAAGCTGCTGCCACTAGTCATGACATAGACGATAACATGCCATCAACGTCGTCTGCCAAGGCCGATGCCCAATGTCATAGTAGAGGGCACATACAATCCCAAATGGCAAAGTTCAGGAAAATGACCTTGAAAAAGACATTTAAATCAGCTGAAGAGAAACGTAAACTTGCCAATATGCCATTTACGACACGGAGTGGCAAGGAACGGCTAAGGTCGATCCCTAGTATGTTCATGACTAGTGGTTCAGCTTCACATGACGATGGAAGCACTCCTCCCACTAAAAAAATCAAAAGAGTTAAGCTGGCAAAAGCACAGCGAAGAACTGTGCTTTCTAAGAAGATATCACAAATCCCCAAAGAGAGTCCAAGTGTGGTGGTGGTTGCGATGCCTGACCTTCCCAGCACTGGACGGGAAGAGGTGGCTCTTTCCACCATTTGCACGCCCCCTGCAAGTGCTGAAAGGAGCACCCACAGTCCACTTGCTGATATGCAAATTGAAGATGTCACTGTTGAAGTACAACAGGATGAGGATACTGGTGTAGCTGGCGCTGAGGAGGAAGTTGGCGAGGAGGATTCTGATGGTGATGTGGTTTGTTTAAATCAGGCTCCGGGGGAGACAGTTGTTGTCCGTGGGATGAAAAAGCCCATCACGGTCATGCCTGGGCAGAAGACCAAACATTCCACCTCTTTGGTCTGGCAATATTTCTATCCAAATCCGGACAACAACTGTCTTGCCATATGTACCATATGTAAAGGTGAAATAAGTAGGGGTAGGGACGTCAACCACCTAGGAACATCCTCCCTTATACGGCACCTGCAGCGCGTTCATAAAAAGTTACTGTCAAGTTCAGAAACTTTGGCTCAGACCGTAAGCAGTCCAGGGACACCTAAATCCCGTTGTCCTGTTGTATCCAAGCGCCTGCAAACCACACCGTCAACTCCCTCCTCGTCAATTTCCTCCTTAGTCAGGATCGGAAGTAGTCCTGCAGGCCATATCACTGGCATGACTGACTCTCCTATCCGGGATTCCTCCGGAGGATCCTGCATTGCTACGCCTACTGCTGCCGCTGCTGCTGTTGCTGCTGCTGCTGGGAGTCGTTCATCATCCCAGAGAGGAAGTAGGAACACCACTACTTTTACTAAACAATTGACCCTCCAACAGTCCTTAGCGAGGAGGATGAAGTACGACAGCAGTCATCCTGAAGCAAAACGTATAACTGAGGCCTTGACTGCTATGTTGGTGTTAGACGTGCGTCCGGTATCCGCCATTAGTGCAGTGGGATTTAGACAATTGATGGAGGTAGTGTGTCCCCGGTTCCAAATCCCGTCTAGATTCCACTTCACTAGGCAGGCGATACCGAGACTGTACAGAAACGTCAGAAAAAGTGTCCTCAGTGTCCTGAAAAATGCCGTTGTACACAATGTCCACTTAACCACGGACATGTGGACAAGTGGAACAGGGCAGACTAAGGACTATATGACTGTGACAGCCCACTGGGTAGATGTATCACCTTACGCAGCAACAGCAGCAGCGTCACCAGTAGCAGCATCTCAGAAACGCCAGCTCGTTACAAGGCAGGCTACGCTGTGTATCACCGGTTTCAGTAAGAGGCACACCGCCGACAACCTCTTAGAGAAACTGAGGGAAATCATCGCCCAGTGGCTTACCCCACTTAGACTCTCCTGGGGATTTGTGATATCTGACAACGCCACCAATATTGTGCGGGCATTACATCTGGGCAAATTCCAGCACGTCCCATGTTTTGCTCACACAATAAACTTGGTGGTGCAGAATTTTCTGAAAAGCGACAGGGGCGTGCAGGAGACGCTTTGGGTGGCCCGAAAAATTTCTGGCCACTTTCGCCATTCAGCGACTGCGTGCCGAAGACTGGAGCGCCAGCAAACACTCTTGAACCTGCCCCGCCATCACCTGAAGCAAGAGGTTGTGACGCGGTGGAACTCAACCCTCTATATGCTTCAGAGGATGGAGGAGCAGCAAAAGGCCATACAAGCCTATACATCCACCTATGACATAGGCAAAGGAGGGGGTATGCACCTGACTCAAGCGCAGTGGAGAATGATTTCCGTGTTGTGCAAGGTTCTTCAGCCCTTCGAACTTGCCACACGTGAAGTCAGTTCAGACACTGCCAGCTTGAGTCAGGTCATTCCCCTCATCAGGCTTTTGCAGAAGCAGCTGGAGAAAGTGAAGGAGAAGCTAAGACGGAGCGATTCCGCTCGGCATGTGGGACTTGTGGATGAAGCCCTTCATTCGCTTTGCCAGGATTCCAGGGTGGTCAATCTGTTGAAATCAGACCACTACATTTTGGCCACCGTGCTCGATCCTAGGTTTAAAGCCTATGTGGTGTCTCTCTTTCCGGCCGACACAAGCCTGCAGAGGTGCAAAGACCTGCTGGTGAACACACTGTCAGCTGAAGCGGAACGTGACACGTCAACGGCTCCTTCTTCATTTTCTCCCGCAACTGGGGCTGCCAGGAAAAAACTTAGGTATCCTAAGCAACCCGCTGGCGGTGATGCAGGGCAGGCAGGACCAAGTTTGGACATCTGGTCCGGACTGAAGGACCTGGCAACAATTTCTGACATGTCTACTGTCACTGCATATGATACTGTCACCATTGACAGAATGGTGGAGGATTACATCGGTGACAGCATCCAAGTAGGCATGTCAGACAGTCCATACCTGTACTGGCAGGAAAAAGAGGCAATTTGGAGGCCCCTGTACAAACTGGCTCTATTTTACCTGAGTTGCCCCCCCTCCAGTGTGTACTCCGAAAGAGTGTTTAGTGCAGCCGGGAACCTTGTCAGCGAAAGGCGTAGGAGGTTGCTTCCACAGAATGTGGAGAAGATGATGTTCATCAAAATGAATTATCAGCTCTTCCAGGGAGACCAGCCTCCAGAAGGTACAGAGGGACCTGTGGTGGTGGATTCAAGTGGGGACGAGTTAATACTTTGTGAGGATGAGGATGTACACACTGAAGAGGGTGAGGAATCGGTGGATGAGGAGGATGAGGATGACATCTTGCCTCCGTAGAGCCAGTTTGTGCAGGGACACATTAATTGCCAGCTTGTTTTGTGGGGGCCCAAACGAACCAATCATTTCAGCCACAGTTGTGTGGCAGACCCTGGCGCTGAAATGATTGATTTGTTAAAGTGTGCATGTCCTGTTTATACAACATAAGAGTGGGTGGGAGGGCCCAAGGACAATTCCATCTTGCACCTCTTTTTTTCTTTGCATTATGTACAGTTTGGGGCCTAGTTTTTCTAACTGCCATCCTGCCTGCCACTGCAGTGTCACTCCTAGATGGGTCACGTGTTTGTGCCGCCCACTCGTGTCGCTTAGCATAGTCATCCAGCTACCTCGGTGCAACCTTTTGGACATAAAAACACTATTGTGAGGTGTGAGGTGTTCAGAATAGACTGGAAATGAGTGGAAATTAAGGTTATTGAGGTTAATAATAGCATAGGAGCAGAAAAACCTACAAATTCTGTGATTTTAGCTGTTTTTATGCTTTTTTTCAAAAAAATACAGATCCAAAACACAAAACCCAGAACCCAAAACACGGAAGGGTGGTTTTGGCAAAACCAATCCAGATCCAAAACACGAAGAAAGATCCAGATCCAAAACCAAAACACAAAACACGAAAAGTGGCCGGTGCACACCCCTAGTAACTACATGTAATGTGCTGTAAGGATCTATCACAGAGAATGACCAGTAACTACATGTAATGTGCTGTAAGGATCTATCACAGAGAATGACCAGTAACTACATGTAATGTGCTGTAAGGATCTGTCACAGAGAATGACCAGTAACTACATGTAATGTGCTGTAAGGATCTATCACAGAGAATGACCAGTAACTACATGTAATGTGCTGTAAGGATCTATCACAGAGAGTGACCAGTAACTACATGTAATGTGCTGTAAGGATCTATCACAGAGAATGACCAGTAACTACATGTAATGTGCTGTAAGGATCTATCACAGAGAATGACCAGTAACTACATGTAATGTGCTGTAAGGATCTATCACAGAGAATGACCAGTAACTACATGTAATGTGCTGTAAGGATCTATCACAGAGAATGACCAGTAACTACATGTAATGTGCTGTAAGGATCTATCACAGAGAATGACCAGTAACTACATGTAATGTGCTGTAAGGATCTGTCACAGAGAATGACCAGTAACTACATGTAATGTGCTGTAAGGATTTATCACAGAGAATGACCAGTAACTACATGTAATGTGCTGTAAGGATCTATCACAGAGAATGACCAGTAACTACATGTAATGTGCTGTAAGGATCTATCACAGAGAATGACCAGTAACTACATGTAATGTGCTGTAAGGATCTATCACAGAGAATGACCAGTAACTACATGTAATGTGCTGTAAGGATCTATCGCAGAGAATGACCAGTAACTACATGTAATGTGCTGTAAGGATCTATCGCAGAGAATGACCAGTAACTACATGTAATGTGCTGTAAGGATCTATCACAGAGAATGACCAGTAACTACATGTAATGTGCTGTAAGGATCTATCACAGAGAATGACCAGTAACTACATGTAATGTGCTGTAAGGATCTATCACAGAGAATGACCAGTAACTACATGTAATGTGCTGTAAGGATCTATCACAGAGAATGACCAGTAACTACATGTAATGTGCTGTAAGGATCTATCACAGAGAATGACCAGTAACTACATGTAATGTGCTGTAAGGATCTATCACAGAGAATGACCAGTAACTACATGTAATGTGCTGTAAGGATCTATCACAGAGAATGACCAGTAACTACATGTAATGTGCTGTAAGGATCTATCACAGAGAATGACCAGTAACTACATGTAATGTGCTGTAAGGATCTATCACAGAGAATGACCAGTAACTACATGTAATGTGCTGTAAGGATCTATCACAGAGAATGACCAGTAACTACATGTAATGTGCTGTAAGGATCTGTCACAGAGAATGACCAGTAACTACATGTAATGTGCTGTAAGGATCTATCACAGAGAATGACCAGTAACTACATGTAATGTGCTGTAAGGATCTGTCACAGAGAATGACCAGTAACTACATGTAATGTGCTGTAAGGATCTATCACAGAGATAATGGACATAGGTGATACTGCACATAGGAGATACTGCACATAGGTGATACTGCACATAGGTGATAATGCACATAGGTGATAATGCACATAGGTGCTAATGCACATAGGAGATAATGTACATAGGTGATTGTGCACATAGGTGCTAATGCACATAGGTGTTAATGTACATAGGAGATACTGCACATAGGAGATACTGCACATAGGTGATAATGTACATAGGTGATACTGCACATAGGTGATAATGTACATAGGTGATACTGCACATAGGTGATAATGGACATAGGTGATAATGCACATAGGTGATAATGCACATAGGTGCTAATGCACATAGGAGATACTGCACATAGGTGATAATGTACATAGGTGATAATGTACATAGGTGATACTGCACATAGGTGATAATGTACATAGGTGATAATGTACATAGGTGATAATGCACATAGGTGCTAATGCACATAGAAGATAATGTACATAGGTGATACTGCACATAGGTGATAATGCACATAGGTGATAATGCACATAGGAGTTAATGTACATAGGAGATAATGCACATAGGTGATACTGCACATAGGTGATAATGCACATAGGTGATAATGCACATAGGAGATAATGCACATAGGTGATAATGTACATAGGTGATAATGTACATAGGTGATAATGCACATAGGTGATAATGCACATAGGTGATAATGTACATAGGAGATAATGCACATAGGTGATAATGTACATAGGTGATACTGCACATTGTACATAGGAGATAATGGGCCTGATTCAGACCCACTCGCGAGCGGCTGTCCGCTCGCAAGTGGGTCGATGTTATGGACTGAGCATGCGCACGACGGAGGGAGCTCCGTCGTGCGCATGCGCCAGACGCGACGAGCGAAGGAAAGTCCTTCGCTCGTTGTGTCCGATCAAAGGGGGCATGCTGTCAATGTTGATTGACAGCACGCCCCCTTTGGTGGGCGTGCCTCCCTGACGGGGGCGTTCCCACTGGAACGCCTCCCGTCAGAAGCCGGCCCACTGACATCACTCTTGATGTCAGTGGGAGTGATTTTGGCTCTGATAGAGCCAAAATCACTCCGGAGCTTGCGGTTGAATACCTCAACCGCAGGCTCCGGCTCGCAATTTCGATGGTCGCGATGGTCTCGACCATCGCGGCCATCACAATGCACGCTCGTATAGCCTGTGGGTGGTGACCCACAGCTATACGAGCGTCCAGGAGGACGCTCCATGAAAATGGAGCCCGGCCCTCATTCAGAGCGTGCGCTCTGCTCAGAGCGTACGGCTCTGAATGAGGGCCAATGCGCATAGGTGATAATGCACATTGTACATAGGTGATGATAATGCACATTGTACATAGGTGATAATGCACATTGTACATAGGTGATAATGCACATAGGTGATACTGCACATAGGAGATAATGTACATAGGTGATAATGCACATAGGTGATACTGCACATAGGAGATAATGTACATAGGTGATAATGCACATAGGTGATAATGTACATAGGTGATAATGTACATAGGTGATAATGCACATAGGAGATAATGTACATAGGTGATAATGTACATAGGTGATAATGCACATAGGAGATACTGCACATAGGAGATAATGCACATAGGTGATAATGTACATAGGTGATAATATACATAGGAGATAATGTACATAGGTGATAATGTACATAGGTGATACTGCACATTGTACGTAGGAGATAATGCACATAGGTGATAATGCACATTGTACATAGGTGATAATGCACATAGGTTATACTGCACATAGGAGATAATGCACATAGGTGATAATGCACATAGGTGATAATGTACATAGGAGATAATGCACATAGGTGATAATGCACATAGGTGATAATATACATAGGAGATAATGTACATAGGTGATAATGTACATAGGTGATAATGCACATAGGAGATAATGCACATAGGTGATAATGTACATAGGTGATAATGTACATAGGAGATAATGTACATAGGTGATAATGCACATAGGTGATATACATAGGAGATAATGTACATAGGTGATAATTCACATATGAGATAATGCACATAGGTGATAATGCACATAGGAGAAAATGCACATAGGAGATACTGCACATAGGAGATAATGCACATAGGTGATAATGTACATAGGTGATAATGCACATAGGAGATACTGTACATAGGTGATAATGCACATAGGTGATAATGCACATAGGTGATACTGCACATAGGTGATAATGTACATAGGAGATAATGCACATAGGTGATAATGCACATAGGAGATACTGCAGATAGGAAATAATGCACATAGGTGATACTGTACATAGGTGATAATGCACATAGGTGATAATGTACATAGGAGATACTGTACATAAGTGATAATGCACATAGGTGATAATGCACATAGGTGATGTACATAGGTGATGATAATGCACATAGGTGATGTACATAGGTGATAATGCACATAGGTGATAATGTACATAGGTGATAATGCACATAGGTGATAATGTACATAGGTGATAGTTGCCGATGGCTGAAATACTGAGCAGGGGGCTAATAGCATTGAACACTCTTTTACGAATTGGAAGTAACTTTCTGTACATATGAGACACTGAGTTCCCGGATAGCACCTTAGGCTTATATCATAACTACGCCTGTTCCTTAATGTTCCTCCTTTGTCCCAGCTCAATGATGGAATAAATGTGTCCATGTCGGCACTCAGCTGACATTTAGCAAATTGGGACTAATTTTCTGATATATATCTGAGACACTGAGTGCCCAGATAACACTCAATGATTACACCACACATTATGTCTGTTCTCTTATATTTCCTTTTTCTCCTAGTTCAATCATTGAATAAACGCGCCCAGGGGTGTATCTAGGGGTCCAAGCGCCCCTGGCAATGTAATGGATTGACTCCCCCCTACCCCCCTATGCAGTGCCCCCAGTAGTAATCCCCCAGTAGTAATCCCCCCTATGCTGAATTGCCCCCAGTAGTAGTCCTCCCTATACAGTATAGTGCCCCCAGTAGTAGTCCCCCCTATACAGTGGCCTCAGTAGCAGCCCTCCCAATGCTGCATTGCCCCCAGTAGTCGTCCCCCAAATGCTGCATTGCCCCCAGTAGTCGTCCCCCAAATGCTGCATTGCCCCCAGTAGTAGTCCCCCAAATGCTGCATTGCCCCCAGTAGTAGTCCCCCCTATACAGTATAGTGCCCCCAGTAGTAGTCCCCCCTATACAATGGCCTCAGTAGTAGCCCTCCCAATGCTGCATTGCCCCCAGTAGTAGTCCCCCTATACAGTGCCCTCAGGAGTAGACCCCAGTAGTAGTCCCCCCTATACAGTGGCCTCAGTAGTAGTCCTCCCAATGCTGCATTGCCCCAGTAGTAGTCCCCCCCCTATACAGTTCCCCCAGGAGTAGACCCCAGTAGTAGTCCCCCCCCTATACAGTGCCCCCAGTAGTAGTTCTCTTATGCTGCATTGCCCCCAGTAGTAGTCCCCCCTATGCTGCATTGCCCCCAGTAGTAGTCCCCCCTATGCTGCATTGCCCCCAGTAGTAGTCCCCCCTATGCTGCATTGCCCCCAGTAGTAGTCCCCCCTATGCTGCATTGCCCCCAGTAGTAGTCCCCCCTATACAGTGTCCCCAGTAGTAGTCCCCCCTATACAGTGTCCCCAGTAGTAGTCCCCCCTGTACAGTGTCCCCAGTAGTAGTCCCCCCTATACAGTGCCCCCAGTAGTAGTCCCCCCTATACAGTGCCCCCAGTAGTAGTCCCCCTATACAGTGCCCCCAGTAGTAGTCCCCCCTATACAGTGCCCCCAGTAGTAGTCCCCCCTATACAGTGTCCCCAGTAGTAGTCCCCCCTATACACTGCCCCCAGTAGTAGTCCCCACTATACAGTATCCCCAGTTGTGGACACCCCCCTAAATTTCCCCCAGTAGTGGCCCCCCCTGTACAGTGCTCCCAGTCGCAGGCACCCCCCCATAAATTACCCCCAGAGGCGGCCACCCACTATTTCATTGCCCCCCCTGCAGTGCCAGGCTTACACACACACACATACAGAAGAAAAAATACAACTTTCCTGATCCCCGCTCCTGATGCGATCACCGCTGTCAGCTCTGAGTCCCGGCCGCTCTTCTGCTGCATGGGAGAGATGTCCTGATGTATGACGTCTCTCCCATCACATGCTGTAGCTGGCTCCCTTCTCAGATGCGTGTGGTGTGTGTGTAGCAGTGATCAGCGTGTGGTGTGTGTAGCAGTGATCAGCGTGTGGTGTGTGTAGCAGTGATCAGTGTGTGGTCTGTGTAGCAGTGATCAGTGTGTGGTCTGTGTAGCAGTGATCAGCGTATGGTGTGTGTAGCAGTGATCAGCGTGTGGTGTGTGTAGTAGTGATCAGCGTGTGGGGTGTGTAGCAGTGATCAGCGTGTGGGGTGTGTAGCAGTGATCAGCGTGTGGTGTGTGTAGCAGTGATCAGCGTGTGGTGTGTGTAGCAGTGATCAGCGTGTGGTGTGTGTAGCAGTGATCAGCGTGTGGTGTGTGTGGCAGTGATTAGTGTGTGGTGTGTGTGTAGCAGTGATCAGCGTGTGGTGTGTGTAGCAGTGATCAGCGTGTGGTGTGTGTAGCAGTGATCGGCGTGTGGTGTGTGTAGCAGTGATCAGCGTGTGGTGTGTGTAGCAGTGATCAGCGTGTGGTGTGTGTGGCAGTGATTAGTGTGTGGTGTGTGTGTAGCAGTGATCAGCGTGTGGTGTGTGTGTAGCAGTGATCAGCGTGTGGTGTGTGTAGCAGTGATCAGTGTGTGGTCTGTGTAGCAGTGATCAGTGTGTGGTCTGTGTAGCAGTGATCAGCGTATGGTGTGTGTAGCAGTGATCAGCGTGTGGTGTGTGTAGTAGTGATCAGCGTGTGGGGTGTGTAGCAGTGATCAGCGTGTGGTGTGTGTAGCAGTGATCAGTGTGTGGTCTGTGTAGCAGTGATCAGTGTGTGGTCTGTGTAGCAGTGATCAGCGTGTGGTGTGTGTAGCAGAGATCAGTGTGTGGTGTGTGTAGTAGTGATCAGCGTGTGGTGTGTGTAGCAGTGATCGGCGTGTGGTGTGTGTAGCAGTGATCAGCGTGTGGTGTGTGTAGCAGTGATCAGCGTGTGGTGTGTGTAGCAGTGATCAGCGTGTGGTGTGTGTGTAGCAGTGATCAGCGTGTGGTGTGTGTAGCAGTGATCAGTGTGTGGTCTGTGTAGCAGTGATCAGCGTGTGGTCTGTGTAGCAGTGATCAGCGTGTGGTGTGTGTAGTAGTGATCAGCGTGTGGGGTGTGTAGCAGTGATCAGCGTGTGGTGTGTGTAGCAGTGATCAGCGTGTGGTGTGTGTAGCAGTGATCAGCGTGTGGTGTGTGTAGTAGTGATCAGCGTGTGGGGTGTGTAGCAGTGATCAGCGTGTGGTGTGTGTAGCAGTGATCGGCGTGTGGTGTGTGTAGCAGTGATCGGCGTGTGGGGTGTGTAGCAGTGATCAGCGTGTGGGGTGTGTAGCAGTGATCGGCGTGTGGTGTGTGTAGCAGTGATCGGCGTGTGGTGTGTGTGGCAGTGATCAGCGTGTGGTGTGTGTGGCAGTGATCAGCGTGTGGTGTGTGTAGCAGTGATCGGCGTGTGGTGTGTGTAGCAGAGATCAGCGTGTGGTGTGTGTAGCAGTGATCAGCGTGTGGTGTGTGTAGCAGTGATCAGTGTGTGGTGTGTGTGGCAGTGATTAGTGTGTGGTGTGTGTGTAGCAGTGATCAGCGTGTGGTGTGTGTAGCAGTGATCAGCGTGTGGTGTGTGTAGCAGTGATCAGTGTGTGGTGTGTGTGGCAGTGATTAGTGTGTGGTGTGTGTGTAGCAGAGATCAGCGTGTGGTGTGTGTAGCAGTGATCAGCGTGTGGTGTGTGTAGCAGTGATCAGTGTGTGGTGTGTGTGGCAGTGATTAGTGTGTGGTGTGTGTGTAGCAGTGATCAGCGTGTGGTCTGTGTAGCAGTGATCAGCGTGTGATGTGTGTAGCAGTGATCAGCGTGTGGTGTGTGTAGCAGTGATCAGCGTGTGATGTGTGTAGCAGTGATCAGCGTGTGGTGTGTGTGTAGCAGTGTATCAGCGTGTGGTGTGTGTAGCAGTGATCAGCGTGTGGTGTGTGTAGCAGTGATCAGCGTGTGGTGTGTGTAGCAGTGATCAGCGTGTGGTCTGTGTAGCAGTGATCAGCGTGTGGTGTGTGTAGCAGTGATCAGCGTGTGGTGTGTGTAGCAGTGATCAGCGTGTGGTGTGTGTAGCAGTGATCAGCGTGTGGTGTGTGTAGCAGTGATCAGCGTGTGGTGTGTGTAGCAGTGATCAGCGTGTGGTGTGTGTAGCAGTGATCAGCGTGTGGTGTGTGTAGCAGTGATCGGCGTGTGGTCTGTGTAGCAGTGATCGGCGTGTGGTCTGTGTAGCAGTGATCGGCGTGTGGTGTGTGTAGCAGTAATCAGTGTGGTGTGTGTAGCAGTGATCAGCGTGTGGTGTGTGTAGCAGTGATCAGCGTGTGGGGTGTGTAGCAGTGATCGGCGTGTGGTGTGTGTAGCAGTGATCAGCGTGTGGGGTGTGTAGCAGTGATCAGCGTGTGGTGTGTGTAGCAGTGATCAGCGTGTGGTGTGTGTAGCAGTGATCAGCGTGTGGGGTGTGTAGCAGTGATCAGCGTGTGGGGTGTGTAGCAGTGATCAGCGTGTGGTGTGTGTAGCAGTGATCAGCGTGTGGTGTGTGTAGCAGTGATCAGCGTGTGGTGTGTGTAGTAGTGATCAGCGTGTGGGGTGTGTAGCAGTGATCAGCGTGTGGTCTGTGTAGCAGTGATCAGCGTGTGGTCTGTGTAGCAGTGATCAGTGTGTGGTCTGTGTAGCAGTGATCAGCGTATGGTGTGTGTAGCAGTGATCAGCGTGTGGTGTGTGTAGTAGTGATCAGCGTGTGGGGTGTGTAGCAGTGATCAGCGTGTGGTGTGTGTAGCAGTGATCAGTGTGTGGTCTGTGTAGCAGTGATCAGCGTGTGGTCTGTGTAGCAGTGATCAGCGTATGGTGTGTGTAGTAGTGATCAGCGTGTGGGGTGTGTAGCAGTGATCAGTGTGTGGTCTGTGTAGCAGTGATCAGCGTGTGGTCTGTGTAGCAGTGATCAGCGTATGGTGTGTGTAGCAGTGATCAGCGTGTGGTGTGTGTAGCAGTGATCAGCGTGTGGTGTGTGTAGCAGTGATCAGCGTGTGGGGTGTGTAGCAGTGATCAGCGTGTGGGGTGTGTAGCAGTGATCAGCGTGTGGTGTGTGTAGCAGTGATCAGCGTGTGGTGTGTGTAGCAGTGATCAGCGTGTGGTGTGTGTAGCAGTGATCAGCGTGTGGGGTGTGTAGCAGTGATCGGCGTGTGGTGTGTGTAGCAGTGATCGGCGTGTGGTGTGTGTGGCAGTGATCAGCGTGTGGTGTGTGTGGCAGTGATCAGCGTGTGGTGTGTGTGGCAGTGATTAGTGTGTGGTGTGTGTGTAGCAGTGATCAGCGTGTGGTGTGTGTAGCAGTGATCAGCGTGTGGTGTGTGTAGCAGTGATCGGCGTGTGGTGTGTGTAGCAGAGATCAGCGTGTGGTGTGTGTAGTAGTGATCAGCGTGTGGGGTGTGTAGCAGTGATCAGCGTGTGGTGTGTGTAGCAGTGATCAGCGTGTGATCAGCGTGTGGTGTGTGTAGCAGTGATCGGCGTGTGGTGTGTGTAGCAGTGATCAGCGTGTGGTGTGTGTAGCAGAGATCAGCGTGTGGTGTGTGTAGCAGTGATCAGCGTGTGGTGTGTGTGTAGCAGTGATCAGCGTGTGGTGTGTGTAGCAGTGATCAGCGTGTGGTGTGTGTGTAGCAGTGATCAGCGTGTGGTGTGTGTAGCAGTGATCAGCGTGTGGTGTGTGTGTAGCAGTGATCAGCGTGTGGTGTGTGTAGCAGTGATCAGCGTGTGGTGTGTGTAGCAGAGATCAGCGTGTGGTGTGTGTAGCAGTGATCAGCGTGTGGTGTGTGTAGGAGTGATCAGCGTGTGGTGTGTGTAGCAGTGATCAGCGTGTGGTGTGTGTAGCAGTGATCAGCGTGTGGTGTGTGTAGCAGTGATCAGCGTGTGGTGTGTGTAGCAGTGATCAGCGTGTGGTGTGTGTGTAGCAGTGATCAGCGTGTGGTGTGTGTAGCAGTGATCAGCGTGTGGTGTGTGTGTAGCAGTGATCAGCGTGTGGTGTGTGTAGCAGTGATCAGCGTGTGGTGTGTGTAGCAGTGATCAGCGTGTGGTGTGTGTAGCAGTGATCAGCGTGTGGTGTGTGTAGCAGTGATCAGCGTGTGGTGTGTGTAGCAGTGATCAGCGTGTGGTGTGTGTAGCAGTGATCAGTGTGTGGTGTGTGTAGCAGTGATCAGCGTGTGGTGTGTGTAGCAGTGATCAGCGTGTGGTGTGTGTAGCAGTGATCAGCGTGTGGTGTGTGTAGCAGTGATCAGCGTGTGGTGTGTGTGTAGCAGTGATCAGCGTGTGGTGTGTGTGGCAGTGATCAGCGTGTGGTGTGTGTGTAGCAGTGATCGGCGTGTGGTGTGTGTGTGTAGCAGTGATCAGCGTGTGGTGTGTGTAGCAGTGATCAGCGTGTGGTGTGTGTGGCAGTGATCAGCGTGTGGTGTGTGTAGCAGTGATCAGCGTGTGGTGTGTGTAGCAGTGATCAGCGTGTGGTGTGTGTAGCAGTGATCAGCGTGTGGTGTGTGTGTAGCAGTGATCAGTGTGTGGTGTGTGTATAGCAGTGATCAGTGTGTGGTGTGTGTAGCAGTGATCAGCGTGTGGTGTGTGTAGCAGTGATCGGCGTGTGGTGTGTGTAGCAGTGATCGGCGTGTGGTGTGTGTAGCAGTGATCGGCGTGTGGTGTGTGTGTAGCAGTGATCAGCGTGTGGTGTGTGTGTAGCAGTGATCGGCGTGTGGTGTGTGTGTAGCAGTGATCAGCGTGTGGTGTGTGTGGCAGTGATTAGTGTGTGGTTTGTGTGTAGCAGTGATCAGGGTGTGGTGTGTGTAGCAGTGATCAGCGTGTGGTGTGTGTAGCAGTGATCAGCGTGTGGTGTGTGTAGCAGTGATCAGCGTGTGGTGTGTGTAGCAGTGATCAGCGTGTGGTGTGTGTAGCAGTGATCAGCGTGTGGTGTGTGTCAGTGATTAGTGTGGGGGTCTGTTTAGACCACACAGCTGATCACTTGGGCCGGCTCCGGGCTCTGCTCTCCCCGTTAGAGCAGGGCAGGAGGCCGGTAACTGGGGGAGACCCTGGATAACGCCACCTCCAGGTGACGTTATTATCACAGAGCTTTCCCCGGTATTTTTTTACAATATATTTTTCATATCTTTGGTCGGATCACATTTCTCATTACAGTTATGGGAAATGTGATCTGATTACTAAAAATAAGGTACACACACAACACAATAGTAACACTCATTATCTTGTAGGTACATTTGCTGCACAAGTGTTGTCACTTTCAACAACTGTGATTGAATTATGTTGTTAAATCACTGTCACATGGAAACATTAATCCCTTATTGTGTTAACATTGTTTCTAACTTTGACAACTGAACATGTATATTTGGGCATTTAATCCCAATACCTACACAATGTTGCTGTCATAAATAAGGGGACTAGATAAAAACAGAGGGCCTGATTCAGAGCCGCTCGCTGCTGTTTTTTTTTTAACCAGGCCGCTCGCAAAGCTGTGGGTGGTCACCCACAGCTTGTGCGAGCGGCCTGGAGCCCGTTGTGATTATCACGGCTTGCGATGAGACCCTGTGGTAGGGTCTCGGCTCCCGCAAGCCCGAGTGGACTTCCTGCTCTAATAGAGCATGAAGTCCACTACTGACATCACTAGTGATGTCAGTAGGGCTGCCCACAAACGCCAGGCGTTCCTAAGGGAACGCCTGCATTTGTGCAGCCACCCCGCCTACAAAACGGGGCGAGCTGTCACTCACCATCGACAGCCGCTCCGTCTTGTAGCGAGCCCCGAGGCGACTGAACTTCAGTCGCACGCTGGGGTTTGCACACGCCGGAGGCAGCGCATGCGCAGTGGGGGAACATCGACCCGCTTGCGAGAGCTGTGCGCTTGCAGGCTGGTCTGAATCAGCCTCAGAGCATTATATCTGAGTCTCTCCTAGAATCCCTCTGCCCTAGGGAAGGTTCCCTAATAATCCTATGTACCTCTGTGCTCCCCCTCTATAGGGAATGTGTAATTAGATATACTGTACATACATTAGCCCTTTATGATATTTTCCTACAGTTACAGGTTTTGTTTTTCCTTTTATGTTTCTGCCCATAGTGACTCATAGAATCCACGTTATTTACTAATAGTTACATTTTACTACATCATAAACTTCAGCTCTACAAGTGCAGCACTTTTATACTGGCTCCAGGGATCACCAGCAGCCACAAAGTATTATTTGGGATTTATATATATATAATAAACTTTTACTATTTGTAGGTTTTCTACATTATAAGAGCAGAGTGTTATCTCCACTAGGGGCTAATTTATCCTAGGACCCTGGTATAACTCACCATACTTCTGCGGAGACACCGATGCGGCATCTGGGTGTAGAAATAAATAAATAGAGGTTAGTTAGTAACATTATCCTGTTCCCTCCCCAAATTATCTCCCATCACACCTGTATAATATTATCCTGTGCTCCTCCCCCACCTGTCTCCTATTACACCTGTATAATATTATCCTGTGCTCCTCCCCCACCTGTCTCCTATCACACCTGAATAATATTATCCTGTGCTCCTCCCCCACCTGTCTCCCATCACACCTGTATAATATTATCCTGTGCTCCTCCCCCACCTGTCTCCCATCACACCTGTATAATATTATCCTGTGCTCCTCCCCCACCTGTCTCCTATCACACCTGTATAATATTATCCTGTGCTCCTCCCCCACCTGTCTCCTATCACACCTGTATAATATTATCCTGTGCTCCTCCCCCACCTGTCTCCTATCACACCTGTATAATATTATCCTGTGCTCCTCCCCCACCTGTCTCCTATCACACCTGTATAATATTATCCTGTGCTCCTCCCCCACCTGTCTCCTATCACACCTGTATAATATTATCCTGTGCTCCTCCCCCACCTGTCTCCTATCACACCTGTATAATATTATCCTGTGCTCCTCCCCCACCTGTCTCCTATCACACCTGTATAATATTATCCTGTGCTCCTCCCCCACCTGTCTCCTATCACACCTGTATAATATTATCCTGTGCTCCTCCCCCACCTGTCTCCTATCACACCTGTATAATATTATCCTGTGCTCCTCCCCCACCTGTCTCCTATCACACCTGTATAATATTATCCTGTGCTCCTCCCCCACCTGTCTCCCATCACACCTGTATATTATCCTGTGCTCCTCCCCCACCTGTCTCCTATCACACCTGTATAATATTATCCTGTGCTCCTCCCCCACCTGTCTCCTATCACACCTGTATAATATTATCCTGTGCTCCTCCCCCACCTGTCTCCTATCACACCTGTATAATATTATCCTGTGCTCCTCTCCCACCTGTCTCCTATCACACCTGTATAATATTATCCTGTGCTCCTCCCCCACCTGTCTCCCATCACACCTGTATAATATTATCCAGTGCTCCTCTCCCATCTGTCTCCTATCACACCTGTATAATATTATCCTGTGCTCCTCCCCCACCTGTCTCCTATCAGACCTGTATAATATTATCCAGTGCTCCTCTCCCATCTGTCTCCTATCACACCTGTATAATATTATCTTGTGCTCCTCCCCCACCTGTCTCCTATCACACCTGTATAATATTATCCTGTGCTCCTCTCCCACCTGTCTCCTATCACAGCTGTATGATATTATCCTGTGCTCCTCTCCCACCTGTCTCCTATCACACCTGTATAATATTATCCTGTGCTCCTCCCCCACCTGTCTCCCATCACACCTGTATAATATTATCCTGTGCTCCTCTACTACCTGTCTCCTATCACACCTGTATAATATTATCCTGTGCTCCTCCCTCACCTGTCTCCTATCACACCTGTATAATATTATCCTGTGCTCCTCCCCCACCTGTCTCCTATCACACCTGTATAATATTATCCTGTGCTCCTCCCCCACCTGTCTCCCATCACACCTGTATAATATTATCCTGTGCTCCTCCCCCACCTGTCTCCTATTACACCTGTATAATATTATCCTGTGCTCCTCCCCCACCTGTCTCCTATCACACCTGTATAATATTATCCTGTGCTCCTCCCCCACCTGTCTCCTATCTCACCTGTATAATATTATCCTGTGCTCCCCCACCTGTCTCCTATCTCACCTGTATAATATTATCCTGTGCTCCTCCCCCACCTGTCTCCCATCACACCTGTATAATATTATCCTGTGCTCCTCCCTCACCTGTCTCCCATCACACCTGTATAATATTATCCTGTGCTCCTCCCTCACCTGTCTCCCATCACACCTGTATAATATTATCCTGTGCTCCTCCCCCACCTGTCTCCTATCACACCTGTATAATATTATCCTGTGCTCCTCCCCCACCTGTCTCCCATCACACCTGTATATTATCCTGTGCTCCTCCCCCACCTGTCTCCTATCACACCTGTATAATATTATCCTGTGCTCCTCCCCCACCTGTCTCCCATCACACCTGTATATTATCCTGTGCTCCTCCCCCACCTGTCTCCTATCACACCTGTATAATATTATCCTGTGCTCCTCCCCACCTGTCTCCTATCACACCTGTATAATATTATCCTGTACTCCTCTCCCACCTGTCTCCTATCACACCTGTATAATATTATCCTGTGCTCCTCCCCCACCTGTCTCCTATCACACCTGTATAATATTATCCTGTGCTCCTCCCCCACCTGTCTCCCATCACACCTGTATATTATCCTGTGCTCCTCTCCCACCTGTCTCCTATCACACCTGTATAATATTATCCTGTGCTCCTCCCCCACCTGTCTCCCATCACACCTGTATAATATTATCCTGTGCTCCTCTCCCACCTGTCTCCTATCACACCTGTATAATATTATCCTGTGCTCCTCCCTCACCTGTCTCCTATCACACCTGTATAATATTATCCTGTGCTCCTCCCCCACCTGTCTCCTATTACACCTGTATAATATTATCCTGTGCTCCTCCCCCACCTGTCTCCTATCACACCTGTATAATATTATCCTGTGCTCCTCCCTCACCTGTCTCCTATTACACCTGTATAATATTATCCTGTGCTCCTACCCCACCTGTCTCCCATCACACCTGTATAATATTATCCTGTGCTCCTCTCCCACCTGTCTCCTATCACACCTGTATAATATTATGCTGTGCTCCTCTCCCACCTGTCTCCTATCACACCTGTATAATATTATGCGTGCTCCTTCCCCACCTGTCTCCCATCACACCTGTATAATATTATCCTGTGCTCCTCTCCCACCTGTCTCCTATCACACCTGTATAATATTATCCTGTGCTCCTCTCCCACCTGTCTCCTATCACAGCTGTATGATATTATCCTGTGCTCCTCTCCCACCTGTCTCCTATCACACCTGTATAATATTATCCTGTGCTCCTCCCCCACCTGTCTCCCATCACACCTGTATAATATTATCCTGTGCTCCACCCCCACCTGTCTCCCATCACACCTGTATAATATTATCCTGTGCTCCTCCCTCACCTGTCTCCCATCACACCTGTATAATATTATCCTGTGCTCCTCCCCACCTGTCTCCCATCACAGCTGTATAATATAATCCTGTGCTCCTCCCTCACCTGTCTCCCATCACAGCTGTATAATATTATCCTGTGCTCCTCCCCCACCTGTCTCCCATCACACCTGTATAATATTATCCTGTGTACTCCCCCACCTGTCTCCCATCACACCTGTATAATATTATCCTGTGTCCTCCCCCACCTGTCTCCCATCACACCTGTATAATATTATCCTGTGCTCCTCCCCCACCTGTCTCCCATCACACCTGTATAATATTATCCCGTGCTCCTCCCCCACCTGTCTCCCATCACACCTGTATAATATTATCCTGTGCTCCTCCCTCACCTGTCTCCCATCACATCTGTATAATATTATCCTGTGCTCCTCTCCCACCTGTCTCCCATCACACCTGTATAATATTATCCTGTGCTCCTCTCCCCCACCTGTCTCCTATCACACCTGTATAATATTATCCTGTGCTCCTCCCCCCACCTGTCTCCTATCACACCTGTATTATATTATCCTGTGCTCCTCCCCCATCTGTCTCCCAACACAGCTGTATAATATTATCCTGTGCTCCTCCCCCTCCTGTCTCCCATCACACCTGTATAATATTATCCTGTGCTCCTCCCCACCTGTCTCCCCTCACAGCTGTATAATATTATCCTGTGCTCCTCTCCCTCCTGTCTCCCATCACACCTGTATAATATTATCCTGTGCTCCTCCCCCACCTGTCTCCCATCACACCTGTATAATATTATCCTGTGCTCCTCTCCCACCTGTCTCCTATCACACCTGTATAATATTATCCTGTGCTCCTTCCCCACCTGTCTCCCATCACACCTGTATTATATTATCCTGTGCTCCTACCCCACCTGTCTCCTATCACACCTGTATAATATTATCCTGTGCTCCTACCCCACCTGTCTCCCATCACACCTGTATAATATTATCCTGTGCTCCTCTCCCACCTGTCTCCTATCACACCTGTATAATATTATGCTGTGCTCCTTCCCCACCTGTCTCCCATCACACCTGTATAATATTATCCTGTGCTCCTACCCCACCTGTCTCCTATAACACATGTATAATATTATCCTGTGCTCCTACCCCACCTGTCTCCCATCACACCTGTATAATATTATCCTGTGCTCCTCTCCCACCTGTCTCCTATCACACCTGTATAATATTATCCTGTGCTCCTTCCCCACCTGTCTCCCATCACACCTGTATAATATTATCCTGTGCTTCTCCCTCACCTGTCTCCCATCACACCTGTATAATATTATCCTGTGCTCCTCCCCCATCTGTCTCCCATCACACCTGTATTATATTATCCTGTGCTCCTACCCCACCTGTCTCCCATCACAGCTGTATAATATTATCCTGTGCTCCTCTCCCACCTGTCTCCCATCACACCTGTATAATATTATCCTGTGCTCCACCCCCCACCTGTCTCCTATCACACCTGTATAATATTATCCTGTGCTCCTCCCCCACCTGTCTCCCATCACATCTGTATAATATTATCCTGTGCTCCTCTCCCACCTGTCTCCTATCACAGCTGTATAATATTATCCTGTGCTCCTCCCTCACCTGTCTCCCATCACACCTGTATAATATTATCCTGTGCTCCTCTCCCACCTGTCTCCCATCACACCTGTATAATATTATCCTGTGCTCCTCTCCCACCTGTCTCCCATCACACCTGTATAATATCATGTGCTCCTCTCCCACCTGTCTCCCATCACAGCTGTATGATATTATCCTGTGCTCCTCTCCCACCTGTCTCCTATCACACCTGTATAATATTATCCTGTGCTCCTCTCCCACCTGTCTCCCATCACAGCTGTATAATATTATCCTGTGCTCCTCTCCCACCTGTCTCCCATCACAGCTGTATAATATTATCCTGTGCTCCTCTCCCACCTGTCTCCCATCACAGCTGTATAATATTATCCTGTGCTCCTCTCCCACCTGTCTCCCATCACACCTGTATAATATTATCCTGTGCTCCACCCCCCACCTGTCTCCTATCACACCTGTATAATATTATCCTGTGCTCCTCCCCCACCTGTCTCCCATCACATCTGTATAATATTATCCTGTGCTCCTCCCTCACCTGTCTCCCATCACACCTGTATAATATTATCCTGTGCTCCTCTCCCACCTGTCTCCCATCACAGCTGTATGATATTATCCTGTGCTCCTCTCCCACCTGTCTCCTATCACACCTGTATAATATTATCCTGTGCTCCTCTCCCACCTGTCTCCCATCACAGCTGTATAATATTATCCTGTGCTCCTCTCCCACCTGTCTCCCATCACACCTGTATAATATTATCCTGTGCTCCTCCTCCACCTGTCTCCTATCACACCTGTATGATATTATCCTGTGCTCCTCTCCCACCTGTCTCCTATCACACCTGTATAATATCATCCTGTGCTCCTCTCCCACCTGTCTCCTATCACACCTGTATATTATCCTGTGCTCCTCTCCCACCTGTCTCCCATCACACCTGTATAATATTATCCTGTGCTCCTCCCCCACCTGTCTCTTATTATACAATAGCTGTATAATATAATAATAATCTGTCACCATGTTGGTACATTTCTATATTTGTAGAGTAATTCTGCATTATCTGAGAAACACGTACAGTATCAGGCTCATCCCTCAGTGCAGCAGGTATTAGGTATGATCCATATTACACCTCCTGTGTCTGTGCGTTCTGGTATGTAATATTACCATCTGTTAGTGTCATCTCCAATCCCTCTTACCCCCCATCCCTCTTACCCCCCATCCCGATACCTCTATCCATAATATCCCATCCCTCTTACCCCCATCCCCAATACCTCTATCCCTAATATCTCATCCCTCTTACCCCCCATCCCCAATACCTCTATCCATAATATCCCATCCCTCTTACCCACGTATTCCTCTTATCCCCCCCATTCCTCTTACCTCCATCCCCAATAGCTCTATCCCTAATTTACCATCCCTCTTACCCCCATCCCCAATACCTCTATCCCTAATATCCCATCCCTCTTACCCCACCATCCCTCTTACCCCCCATCCCTCACCCTCCCATCCCTCTTACCCTCCCATCCCTCTATCCCTAATATCCCATCCCTCTTGCCCCCTTCCCTCTTGCCACCATTACTCTTGACCCCCCATCCCTCTTGACCCCCCATCCCTCTTACCCCCCATCCCTCTTACCTTGCAGCAGAACAGCCGCCACCACCACACACAGAATAATCACTTTCATCTTCTCCTCTCTCTGTGTACAGGACTCTGTGTCTCTCCTGCTTATATAGCAGCAATTCCCTCCCCCCTGTGTCACTCCCTACCACTCCCAGCCCCTGGTTATATCTACACAGGTACATAATACCTGATATACACAGCACATAATCACTGGTCTAGTATATAATGAACAGTCCTATATACACAGGTACATAATACCTGATATACACAGCACATAATCACTGGTCTAGTATATAATGTACAGTCCTATATACACAGGTACATAATACCTGATATACACAGCACATAATCGCTGGTCTAGTATATAATGTACAGCCCTATATACACTGGTACATAATACCTGATATACACGGCACATAATCACAGGTCTAGTATATAATGTACAGTCCTATATACACTGGTACATAATACCTGATATACACGGCACATAATCGCTGGTCTAGTATATAATGTACAGCCCTATATACACTGGTACATAATACCTGATATACACAGCACATAATTGCTGGTCTAGTATATAATGTACAGTCCTATATACACTGGTATATAATACCTGATATACACAGCACATAATCACTGGTCTAGTATATAATGTACGGTCCTATATACACTGGTACATAATACCCGATATACACAGCACATAATCACTGGTCTAGTATATAATGTACAGTCCTATATACACTGATACATAATACCCGATATACACAGCACATAATCACTGGTCTAGTATATAATGTACAGTCCTATATACACTGGTACATAATACCCGATATACACAGGACATAATCACTGGTCTAGTATATAATGTACAGTCCTATATACACTGGTACATAATACCCGATATACACGGCACATAATCACTGGTCTAGTATATAATGTACAGTCCTATATACACTGGTACATAATACCTGATATACACAGCACATAATCACAGGTCTAGTATATAATGTACAGTCCTATATACACTGGTACATAATACCTGATATACACAGCACATAATCACAGGTCTAGTATAAAATGTACAGTCCTCTATACACTGGTACATAATACCTGATATACACAGCACATAATCACTGGTCTAGTATATAATGTACAGTCCTATATACACTGGTACATAATACCCGATATACACAGCACATAATCACTGGTCTAGTATATAATGTACAGTCCTATATACACTGGTACATAATACCCGATATACACAGCACATAATCACTGGTCTAGTATATAATGTACAGTCCTATATACACTGGTACATAATACCCGATATACACAGCACATAATCACTGGTCTAGTATATAATGTACGGTCCTATATACACTGGTACATAATACCCGATATACACAGCACATAATCACTGGTCTAGAATATAATGTACGGTCCTATATACACTGGTACATAATACCCGATATACACAGCACATAATCACTGGTCTAGAATATAATGTACAGTCCTATATACACTGGTACATAATACCCGATATACACAGCACATAATCACTGGTCTAGTATATAATGTACAGTCCTATATACACACTGGTATATAATACCTGATATACACAGCACATAATCACTGGTCTAGTATATAATGTACGGTCCTATATACACTGGTACATAATACCCGATATACACAGCACATAATCACTGGTCTAGAATATAATGTACGGTCCTATATACACACTGGTATATAATACCTGATATACACAGCACATAATCACTGGTCTAGTATATAATGTACAGTCCTCTATACACTGGTACATAATACCTGATATACACAGCACATAATCGCTGGTCTAGTATATAATGTACAGTCCTATATACACAGGTACATAATACCTGATATACACAGCACATAATCGCTGGTCTAGTATATAATGTACAGCCCTATATACACTGGTACATAATACCTGATATACACGGCACATAATCACAGGTCTAGTATATAATGTACAGTCCTATATACACTGGTACATAATACCTGATATATACGGCCCATAATCACTGGTCTAGTATATAATGTACAGCCCTATATACACTGGTACATAATACCTGATATACACGGCACATAATCGCTGGTCTAGTATATAATGTACAGCCCTATATACACTGGTACATAATACCTGATATACACAGCACATAATTGCTGGTCTAGTATATAATGTACAGTCCTATATACACTGGTACATAATACCCGATATACACAGCACATAATCGCTGGTCTAGTATGTAATGTACAGTCCTATATACAATGGTACATAATACCTGATATACACGGCACATAATCACTGGTCTAGTATATAATGTACAGTCCTATATACACTGGTACATAATACCTGATATACACAGCACATAATCACTGGTCTATTGTATAATGTACAGTCCTATATACACTGGTACATAATACCTGATATACACGGCACATAATCACTGGTCTAGTATATAATGTACAGTCCTATATACACACTGGTATATAATACCCCTTATACACAGCACATAATCACTGGTCTAGTATATAATGTACAGTCCTATATACACTGGTACATAATACCTGATATACACAGCACATAATCACCGGTCTAGTATATAATGTACAGTCCTATATACACTGGTACATAATACCTGATATACACAGCACATAATCACTGGTCTAGAATATAATGTACAGTCCTATATACACTGGTACATAATACCCGATATACACAGCACATAATCACTGGTCTAGTATATAATGTACAGTCCTATATACACTGGTAGATAATACCTGATATACACGGCACATAATCACTGGTCTAGTGTATAATGTACAGTCCTATATACACTGGTACATAATACCTGATATACACGGCACATAATCACTGGTCTAGTATATAATGTACAGTCCTATATACACACTGGTATATAATACCCCTTATACACAGCACATAATCACTGGTCTAGTATATAATGTACAGTCCTATATACACTGGTACATAATACCTGATATACACAGCACATAATCACTGGTCTAGTATATAATGTACAGTCCTATATACACTGGTACATAATACCTGATATACACGGCACATTATCACTGGTCTAGTATATAATGTACAGTCCTATATACACTGGTACATAATACCTGCTGATATACACTGCACATAATCACAGGTCTAGTATATAATGTACAGTCCTATATACACTGGTACATAATCACTGGTCTAGTATATAATGTACAGTCCTATATACACTGGTACATAATACCTGATATACACAGCACATAATCACTGGTCTAGTATATAATGTACAGTCCTATATACACAGTTAAATAATACCTGATATACACAGCACATAATCACCGGTCTAGTATATAATGTACAGTCCTATATACACTGGTACATAATACCTGATATACACAGCACATAATCACTGTTCTAGTGTATAATGTACAGTCCTATATACACTGGTACATAATACCTGATATACACGGCACATAATCACTGGTCTAGTATATAATGTACAGTCCTATATACACACTGGTATATAATACCCCATATACACAGCACATAATCACTGGTGTAGTATATAATGTACAGTCCTATATACACTGGTACATAATACCTTATATACTCAGCACATAATAACTGGTCCAGTATATAATGTACAGTCCTATATACACACTGGTATATAATACCGCATATACACAGCACATAATCACTGGTCTAGTATATAATGTACAGTCCTATATACACTGGTACATAATACCTGATATACACAGCACATAATCACCGGTCTAGTATATAATGTACAGTCCTATATACACTGGTACATAATACCTGATATACACAGCACATAATCACTGGTCTAGTATATAATGTACAGTCCTATATACACTGGTACATAATACCTGATATACACGGCACATAATCACTGGTCTAGTATATAATGTACAGTCCTATATACACTGGTACATAATACCTGATATACAGAGCACACAATCACTGGTCTAGTATATAATGTACAGTCCTATATACACAGGTACATAATACCTGATATACACAGTACATAATCACAGGTCTAGTATATAATGTACAGTCCTATATACACTGGTACATAATACCTGATATACACAGCACATAATCACCGGTCTAGTATATAATGTACAGTCCTATATACACTGGTACATAATACCTGATATACACAGCACACAATCACTGGTCTAGTATATAATGTACAGTCCTATATACACTGGTACATAATACCTGATATACACAGCACATAATCACTGGTCTAGTATATAATGTACAGTCCTATATACACTGGTACATAATACCTGATATACACAGCACATAATCACTGGTCTAGTATATAATGTACAGTCCTATATACACTGGTACATAATACCCCATATACACAGTACATAATCACTGGTCTAGTATATAATGTACAGTCCTATATACACAGGTATATAATACCTGATATATACGGCCCATAATCACTGGTCTAGTATATAATGTACAGTCCTATATACACTGGTACATAATACCTGATATACACAGCACATAATCACTGGTCTAGTATATAATGTACAGTCCTATATACACTGGTACATAATACCTGATGTACACGGCACATAATCACTGGTCTAGTATATAATGTATAGTCCTATATACACAGGTAATTAATACCTGATATACACGGCACATAATCACTGGTCTAGTATATAATGTACAGTCCTATATACACTGGTACATAATACCTGATATACACATCACATAATCACTGGTGTAGTATATAATGTACAGTCCTATATACACTGGTACATAATACCTGATATACACATCACATAATCGCTGGTCTAGTGTATAATGTACAGTCCTATATACACTGGTACATACCTGATATACACATCACATAATCGCTGGTCTAGTGTATAATGTACAGTCCTATATACACTGGTACATACCTGATATACACATCACATAATCACTGGTCTAGTATATAATGTACAGTCCTATATACACTGGTACATAATACCTGATATACACAGCACATAATCACCGGTCTAGTATATAATGTACAGTCCTATATACACTGGTACATAATACCTGATATACACAGCACATTATCACCGGTCTAGTATATAATGTACAGTCCTATATACACTGGTACATAATACCTGATATACACGGCACATAATCACCGGTCTAGTATATAATGTACAGTCCTATATACACTGGTACATAATACCTGATATACACGGCACATAATCACTGGTCTAGTATATAATGTACAGTCCTATATGCACTAGGGGTGAGCGGGTTCGGATTTCTGAAATCCGAACCCCCCCGAGCCCCCCCGATCCGAGTCCGATCCGAATCAGGCTCGACTTTTCCCGCCTGACTCGGATCTGAAATCGAGGCAAAACGTCATCATCCCGCCTTCCGAGTCTCGCGGGTTTTGGATCCTATATAAGGTACCCACGTCGGCGCCATTTTCTCACTCGGCTGTGGACAGTGAAGAGGGAGGGTGGGAGTTAGGGCTGTGTAGTGTAGTGTAGTGTAGTGCTGCTGTTGTCCACTACTTCAAAGTCCATAGGGGCTGGCTGTGTTGTGCTGTGCTGCTGTTGTTAATAGGGGCTGTGTCCACTACTTCAAAGTCCATAGGGGCTGGCTGGACTGTGTTGTGCAGTCAGTTCTCCATAGGGGCTGTGTCCACTCCAAAGTCCTGTGCAGTGTCCCAGTCCTAAAGGAGTGCTGCAGTGTTGTCCAGGGGGTGCTCTGTCCATCAGGGGTGCTCCCCCCAAGTGCTAAAAAAATAATATATTTTCTGTGTTTGTGAATTGTGTGCGCAGTAGCCGCACGTGCATCAACAAAGTAGTGCCAAGCGTGCGCCTGTGTCATAAGTAAAGGGCCGGCTGGCTTGACCGTTAAGGGTGCTGTAACCCCCGAAAGTACACTCCAGTCCAAACCAAAAAAAAAATTATTTTCTGTGTTTGTGAATTGTGTGCGCAGTAGCCGCACGTGCATCAACAAAGTAGTGCCAAGCGTGCGCCTGTGTCATAAGTAAAGGGCCGGCTGGCTTGACCGTTAAGGGTGCTGTAACCCCCGAAAGTACACTCCAGTCCAAACCAAAAAAAAAATTATTTTCTGTGTTTGTGAATTGTGTGCGCAGTAGCCGCACGTGCATCAACAAAGTAGTGCCAAGCGTGCGCCTGTGTCATAAGTAAAGGGCCGGCTGGCTTGACCGTTAAGGGTGCTGTAACCCCCGAAAGTACACTCCAGTCCAAACCAAAAAAAAAATTATTTTCTGTGTTTGTGAATTGTGTGCGCAGTAGCCGCAGGTGCATCAACAAAGTAGTGCCAAGCGTGCGCCTGTGTCATAAGTAAAGGGCCGGCTGGCTTGACCGTTAAAGGGTGCTGTAACCCCCGAAAGTACACTCCAGTCCAAACCAAAAAAAAAATTATTTTCTGTGTTTGTGAATTGTGTGCGCAGTAGCCGCACGTGCATCAACAAAGTAGTGCCAAGCGTGCGCCTGTGTCATAAGTAAAGGGCCGGCTGGCTTGACCGTTAAGGGTGCTGTAACCCCCGAAAGTACACTCCAGTCCAAACCAAAAAAAAAATTATTTTCTGTGTTTGTGAATTGTGTGCGCAGTAGCCGCACGTGCATCAACAAAGTAGTGCCAAGCGTGCGCCTGTGTCATAAGTAAAGGGCCGGCTGGCTTGACCGTTAAGGGTGCTGTAACCCCCAAAGTACACTCCAGTCCAAACCAAAAAAAAAATTATTTTCTGTGTTTGTGAATTGTGTGCGCAGTAGCCGCACGTGCATCAACAAAGTAGTGCCAAGCGTGCGCCTATGTCATAAGTAAAGGGCCGGCTGGCTTGACCGTTAAAGGGTGCTGTAACCCCCGAAAGTACACTCCAGTCCAAACCAAAAAAAAATTATTTTCTGTGTTTGTGAATTGTGTGCGCAGTAGCCGCACGTGCATCAACAAAGTAGTGCCAAGCGTGCACCTGTGTCATAAGTAAAGGGCCGGCTGGCTTGACCGTTAAGGGTGCTGTAACCCCCGAAAGTACACTTCAGTCCAAACCAAAAAAAAAATTATTTTCTGTGTTTGTGAATTGTGTGCGCAGTAGCCGCACGTGCATCAACAAAGTAGTGCCAAGCGTGCGCCTGTGTCATAAGTAAAGGGCCGGCTGGCTTGACCGTTAAAGGGTGCTGTAACCCACAAAGTACACTCCAGTCCAAACCAAAAAAAAAATTATTTTCTGTGTTTAGCCGCACGTATATATCAAATCGATATAACATAAATGGAGGACCAAACTTTCTCCGATAAATATAAAATAGAGAAAGATCAAGAACCACTTCCTCCTAGTGCTGAAGCTGCTGCCACTAGTCATGACATAGACGATAACATGCCATCAACGTCGTCTGCCAAGGCCGATGCCCAATGTCATAGTAGAGGGCACATACAATCCCAAATGGCAAAGTTCAGGAAAATGACCTTGAAAAAGACATTTAAATCAGCTGAAGAGAAACGTAAACTTGCCAATATGACATTTACGACACGGAGTGGCAAGGAACGGCTAAGGTCGATCCCTAGTATGTTCATGACTAGTGGTTCAGCTTCACATGACGATGGAAGCCCTCCTCCCACTAAAAAAATCAAAAGAGTTAAGCTGGCAAAAGCACAGCGAAGAACTGTCCTTGGGGATTTGTGATATCTTCTTAGAAAGCAGAGTCCAAGTGTGGTGGTGGTTGCGATGCCTGACCTTCCCAGCACTGGACGGGAAGAGGTGGCTCTTTCCACCATTTGCACGCCCCCTGCAAGTGCTGAAAGGAGCACCCACACTTGCTGATATGCAAATTGAAGATGTCACTGTTGAAGTACAACAGGATGAGGATACTGGTGTAGCTGGCGCTGAGGAGGAAGTTGGCGAGGAGGATTCTGATGGTGATGTGGTTTGTTTAAATCAGGCTCCGGGGGAGACAGTTGTTGTCCGTGGGATGAAAAAGCCCATCACGGTCATGCCTGGGCAGAAGACCAAACATTCCACCTCTTTGGTCGGGCAATATTTCTATCCAAATCCGGACAACAACTGTCTTGCCATATGTACCATATGTAAAGGTGAAATAAGTAGGGGTAGGGACGTCAACCACCTAGGAACATCCTCCCTTATACGGCACCTGCAGCGCGTTCATAAAAAGTTACTGTCAAGTTCAGAAACTTTGGCTAAGACCGTAAGCAGTCCAGGGACACCTAAATCCCGTTGTCCTGTTGTATCCAAGCGCCTGCAAACCACACCGTCAACTCCCTCCTCGTCAATTTCCTCCTTAGTCAGGATCGGAAGTAGTCCTGCAGGCCATGTCACTGGCATGACTGACTCTCCTATCCGGGATTCCTCTGGAGGATCCTGCATTGCTACGCCTACTGCTGCCGCTGCTGCTGTTGCTGCTGCTGGGAGTCGTTCATCATCCCAGAGAGGAAGTAGGAACACCACTACTTTTACTAAACAATTGACCCTCCAACAGTCCTTAGCGAGGAGGATGAAGTACGACAGCAGTCATCCTGAAGCAAAACGTATAACTGAGGCCTTGACTGCTATGTTGGTGTTAGACGTGCGTCCGGTATCCGCCATTAGTGCAGTGGGATTTAGACAATTGATGGAGGTAGTGTGTCCCCGGTTCCAAATCCCGTCTAGATTCCAATTCACTAGGCAGGCGATACCGAGACTGTACAGAAACGTCAGAAAAAGTGTCCTCAGTGTCCTGAAAAATGCCGTTGTACACAATGTCCACTTAACCACGGACATGTGGACAAGTGGAACAGGGCAGACTAAGGACTATATGACTGTGACAGCCCACTGGGTAGATGTATCACCTTACGCAGCAACAGCAGCAGCGTCACCAGTAGCAGCATCTCAGAAATGCCAGCTCGTTACAAGGCAGGCTACGCTGTGTATCACCGGTTTCAGTAAGAGGCACACCGCCGACAACCTCTTAGAGAAACTGAGGGAAATCATCGCCCAGTGGCTTACCCCACTTAGACTCTCCTGGGGATTTGTGATATCTGACAACGCCACCAATATTGTGCGGGCATTACATCTGGGCAAATTCCAGCACGTCCCATGTTTTGCTCACACAATAAACTTGGTGGTGCAGAATTTTCTGAAAAGCGACAGGGGCGTGCAGGAGACGCTTTGGGTGGCCCGAAAAATTTCTGGCCACTTTCGCCATTCAGCGACTGCGTGCCGAAGACTGGAGCGCCAGCAAACACTCTTGAACCTGCCCCGCCATCACCTGAAGCAAGAGGTTGTGACGCGGTGGAACTCAACCCTCTATATGCTTCAGAGGATGGAGGAGCAGCAAAAGGCCATACAAGCCTATACATCCACCTATGACATAGGCAAAGGAGGGGGTATGCACCTGACTCAAGCGCAGTGGAGAATGATTTCCGTGTTGTGCAAGGTTCTCCAGCCCTTCGAACTTGCCACAAGTGAAGTCAGTTCAGACACTGCCAGCTTGAGTCAGGTCATTCCCCTCATCAGGCTTTTGCAGAAGCAGCTGGAGAAAGTGAAGGAGGAGCTAAGACGGAGCGATTCCGCTCGGCATGTGGGACTTGTGGATGAAGCCCTTCATTCGCTTTGCCAGGATTCCAGGGTGGTCAATCTGTTGAAATCAGACCACTACGTTTTGGCCACCGTGCTCGATCCTAGGTTTAAAGCCTATGTGGTGTCTCTCTTTCCGGCCGACACAAGCCTGCAGAGGTGCAAAGACCTGCTGGTGAACACACTGTCAGCTGAAGCGGAACGTGACACGTCAACGGCTCCTTCTTCATTTTCTCCTGCAACTGGGGCTGCCAGGAAAAAACTTAGGTATCCTAAGCAACCCGCTGGCGGTGATGCAGGGCAGGCAGGACCAAGTTTGGACATCTGGTCCGGACTGAAGGACCTGGCAACAATTTCTGACATGTCTACTGTCACTGCATATGATACTGTCACCATTGACAGAATGGTGGAGGATTACATCGGTGACAGCATCCAAGTAGGCATGGCAGACAGTCCATACCTGTACTGGCAGGAAAAAGAGGCAATTTGGAGGCCCCTGTACAAACTGGCTCTATTTTACCTGAGTTGCCCCCCCTCCAGTGTGTACTCCGAAAGAGTGTTTAGTGCAGCCGGGAACCTTGTCAGCGAAAGGCGTAGGAGGTTGCTTCCACAGAATGTGGAGAAGATGATGTTCATCAAAATGAATTATCAGCTCTTCCAGGGAGACCAGCCTCCAGAAGGTACAGAGGGACCTGTGGTGGTGGATTCAAGTGGGGACGAGTTAATACTTTGTGAGGATGAGGATGTACACACTGAAGAGGGTGAGGAATCGGTGGATGAGGAGGATGAGGATGACATCTTGCCTCCATAGAGCCAGTTTGTGCAGGGACACATTAATTGCCAGCTTGTTTTGTGGGGGCCCAAACGAACCAATCATTTCAGCCACAGTTGTGTGGCAGACCCTGGCGCTGAAATGATTGGTTTGTTAAAGTGTGCATGTCCTGTTTATACAACATAAGGGTGGGTGGGAGGGCCCAAGGACAATTCCATCTTGCACCTCTTTTTTTTCTTTGCATTATGTACAGTTTGGGGCCTAGTTTTTCAAACTGCCATCCTGTCTGCCACTGCAGTTTCACGCCTAGATGGGTCACGTGTTTGTGCCGCCCACTCGTGTCGCTTAGCATAGTCATCCAGCTACCTCGGTGCAACGTTTTGGACATAAAAACACTATTGTGAGGTGTGAGGTGTTCAGAATAGACTGGAAATGAGTGGAAATTAAGGTTATTGAGGTTAATAATAGCATAGGAGCAGAAAAACCTACAAATTCTGTGATTTTAGCTGTTTTTATGCTTTTTTAAAAAAAAATACAGATCCAAAACACAAAACCCAGAACCCAAAACACGGAAGGGTGGTTTTGGCAAAACCAATCCAGATCCAAAACACGAAGAAAGATCCAGATCCAAAACCAAAACACAAAACACGAAAAGTGGCCGGTGCACACCCCTAATATGCACTGGTACATAATACCTGATATACACGGCACATATTCACTGGTCTAGTATATAATGTACAGTCCTATATACACTGGTACATAATACCTGATATATACGGCCCATAATCACTGGTCTAGTATATAATGTACAGTCCTATATACACTGGTACATAATACCTGATATACACGGCACATAATCACTGGTCTAGTATATAATGTACAGTCCTATATACACTGGTACATACCTGATATACACGGCACATAATCACCGGTCTAGTATATAATGTACAGTCCTATATACACTGGTTCATAATACCTGATATACACATCACATAATCACCGGTCTAGTATATAATGTACAGTCCTATATACACTGGTACATAATACCTGATATACACAGCACATAATCACTGGTCTAGTATATAATGTACAGTCCTATATACACTGATACATAATACCTGATATACACGGCACATAATCACTGGTCTAGTATATAATGTACAGTCCTATATACACTGGTACATAATACCTGATATACACGGCACATAATCACTGGTCTAGTATATAATGTACAGTCCTATATACACTGGTACATAATACCAGATATACACGGCACATAATCACTGGTCTAGTATATAATGTACAGTCCTATATGCACTAGGGGTGAGCGGGTTCGGATTTCTGAAATCCGAACCCCCCCGAGCCCCCCCGATCCGAGTCCGATCCGAGTCAGGCTCGACTTTTCCCGCCTGACTCGGATCTGAAATCGAGGCAAAACGTCATCTTCCCGCCTTCCGAGTCTCGCGGGTTTTGGATCCTATATAAGGTACACACGTCGGCGCCATTTTCTCACTCGGCTGTGGACAGTGAAGAGGGAGGGTGGGAGTTAGGGCTGTGTAGTGTAGTGTAGTGTAGTGCTGCTGTTGTCCACTACTTCAAAGTCCATAGGGGCTGGCTGTGTTGTGCTGTGCTGCTGTTGTTAATAGGGGCTGTGTCCACTACTTCAAAGTCCATAGGGGCTGGCTGGACTGTGTTGTGCAGTCAGTTCTCCATAGGGGCTGTGTCCACTCCAAAGTCCTGTGCAGTGTCCCAGTCCTAAAGGGGTGCTGTAGTGTTGTCCAGGGAGTGCTCTGTCCATCAGGGGTGCTCCCCCCAAGTGCTAAAAAAATTATATATTTTCTGTGTTTGTGAATTGTGTGCGCAGTAGCCGCACGTGCATCAACAAAGTAGTGCCAAGCGTGCGCCTGTGTCATAAGTAAAGGGCCGGCTGGCTTGACCGTTAAGGGTGCTGTAACCCCCGAAAGTACACTCCAGTCCAAACAAAAAAAAAAATTATTTTCTGTGTTTGTGAATTGTGTGCGCAGTAGCCGCACGTGCATCAACAAAGTAGTGCCAAGCGTGCGCCTGTGTCATAAGTAAAGGGCCGGCTGGCTTGACCGTTAAGGGTGCTGTAACCCCCGAAAGTACACTCCAGTCCAAACCAAAAAAAAAAATATTTTCTGTGTTTGTGAATTGTGTGCGCAGTAGCCGCATATGCATCAACAAAGTAGTGCCAAACGTGCGCCTGTGTCATAAGTAAAGGGCCGGCTGGCTTGACCATTAAAGGGTGCTGTAACCCCCAAAGTACACTCCAGTCCAAACCAAAAAAAAAATTATTTTCTGTGTTTGTGAATTGTGTGCGCAGTAGCCGCACGTTCATCAACAAAGTAGTGCCAAGCGTGCGCCTGTGTCATAAGTAAAGGGCCGGCTGGCTTGACCGTTAAGGGTGCTATATCCCCCGAAAGTACACTCCAGTCCAAACCAAAAAAAAAATTATTTTCTGTGTTTGTGAATTGTGTGCGCAGTAGCCGCACGTGCATCAACAAAGTAGTGCCAAGCGTGCGCCTGTGTCATAAGTAAAGGGCCGGCTGGCTTGGCCGTAAAAGGGTTCTGTAACCCCCAAAGTACACTCCAAACCAAAAAAATATATATTTTCTGTGTTTGTGACTTGTGTGCACTGTGGCTGCACGTGCATCAACAAAGGAGCAGCGCCAAGCGTGCGCCTGTGTCCCATAAGTAAAGAGCCGGCTGGCTCATTTCTTAAAGGGTGGTGTAACCCACAAAGTGCACTACTCTCCAGCAAAAATAAAAAAATATTTTCTGTGTTTGTGTGCGCTTTGGCCGCACGTATATATATCAATATAACATAAATGGAGGACCAAACTTTCTCAGATAAAAATAAAATAGGGAAAGATCAAGAACCACTTCCTCCTAGTGCTGTTGCTGCTGCTGGGAGTTGTTCATCATCCCAGAGAGGAAGTAGGAACATCACTACTTTTACTAAACAATTGACCCTCCAACAGTCCCTAGCGATGAGGATGAAGTACGACAGCAGTCATCCTGAAGCAAAACGTATAACTGAGGCCTTGACTGCTATGTTGGTGTTAGACGTGCGTCCGGTATCCGACATTAGTGCAGTGGGATTTAGACAATTGATGGAGGTAGTGTGTCCTCGGTTCCAAATCCCGTCTAGATTCCACCTGCATCCTCAAAGCAGCAGCGACAAGCGTGCGTCTGTCTGTTAAAGGGTGGTGTAACTCTCAAAGTGCTCCAAAAAATAAAAAACTATTTTTTTAATGTGTTTGTGACTTGTGTGCGATGTAGCCGCACTTGCATCTTTAAAGCAGCAGCGACAAGCGTGCGTCTGTCTGTTAAAGGGTGGTGACACCCTCGAAGTGTGCTACACAAACAATAAAAATATTCTTCTTCTTTTTTCTGTCTTTGTGAATTGTGTGGGCTGTAGCGGCACCTGCATCCTTAAAGCAGCAGCGACAAGCGTGCGTCTGTCTGTTAAAGGGTGGTGAACCCTCAAAGTGTGCTACACAAACAATTAAAATATTGTTCTTTTTTTTTTCTGTCTTTGTGAATTGTGTGGGCTGTAGCCGCACCTGCATCCTTAAAGCAGCAGCGACAAGCGTGCATCTGTCTGTTAAAGGGTGGTGACACCCTCACAGTGTGCTACACAAACAATAAAAATATTCTTCTTTTTTTTTCTGTCTATGTGAATTGTGTGGGCTGTAGCCGCACCTGCATCCTTAAAGCAGCAGCGACAAGCGTGCGTCTGTCTGTTAAAGGGTGGTGTAACTCTCAAAGTGCTCCAAAAATAAAAAACTATTTTTTTAATGTGTTTGTGACTTGTGTGCGATGTAGCCGCACTTGCATCCTCAAAGCAGCAGCGACAAGCGTGCGTCTGTCTGTTAAAGGGTGGTGACACCCTCAAAGTGTGCTACACAAACAATAAAAATATTCTTCTTTTTTCTGTCTTTGTGAATTGTGTGGGCTGTAGCCGCACCTGCATCCTTAAAGCAGCAGTGACAAGCGTGCGTCTGTCTGTTAAAGGGTGGTGACACCTCAAAGTGTTCTACAGAAACAATTAAAATATTGTTCTTTTTTTTTCGGTCTTTGTGAAATGTGTGGGCTGTAGCCGCACCTGCATCCTTAAAGCAGCAGCGACAAGCGTGCGTCTGTCTGTTAAAGGGTGGTGTAACTCTCAAAGTGCTCCAAAAAATAAAAAACTATTTTTTTAATGTGTTTGTGACTTGTGTGCGATGTAGCCGCACTTGCATCCTCAAAGCAGCAGCGACAAGCGTGCGTCTGTCTGTTAAAGGGTGGTGACACCCTCAAAGTGTGCTACACAAACAATAAAAATATTCTTCTTTTTTCTGTCTTTGTGAATTGTGTGGGCTGTAGCCGCACCTGCATCCTTAAAGCAGCAGCGACAAGCGTGCGTCTGTCTGTTAAAGGGTGGTGACACCCTCAAAGTGTGCTACACAAACAATTAAAATATTCTTCTTCTTTTTTCTGTCTTTGTGAATTGTGTGGGCTGTAGCCGCACTTGCATCCTCAAAGCAGCAGCGACAAGCGTGCGTCTGACTGTTAAAGGGTTGTGTAACCCTCAAAGTGTGCTCCACAAACAATAAAAATATTCTTTTTTTTTTTCTGTCTTTGTGAATTGTGTGGGCTGTAGCCGCACTTGAATCCTCAAAGCAGCAGCGACAAGCGTGCGTCTGTCTGTTAAAGGATTACATCAGTGACAGAATCCAAGTAGGCATGTCAGACAGTCCGTACCTGTACTGGCAGGAAAAAGAAGCAATTTGGAGGTCCCTGTACAAACTGGCTCTATTTTACCTGAGTTGCCCCCCCTCCAGTGTGTACTCCGAAAGAGTGTTTAGTGCAGCCGGGAACCTTGTCAGCGAAAGGCGTAGGAGGTTGCTTCCACAGAATGTGGAGAAGATGATGTTCATAAAATGAATTATCAACTCTTCCAGGGAGACCAGCCTCCAGAACGTACAGAGGGACCTGTGGTTCCTGCAGGGACGAATTAATACTCTGTGAGGATGAGGATGTACACACTGAAGAGGGTGAGGAATCGGTGGATGTGGAGGATGAGGATGACATCTTGCCTCCATAGAGCCAGTTTGTGCAGGGACACATTAATTGCCAGCTTGTTTTGTGGGGGCCCAAACGAACCAATCATTTCAGCCACAGTTGTGTGGCAGACCCTGGCGCTGAAATGATTGGTTTGTTAAAGTGTGCATGTCCTGTTTATACAACATAAGGGTGGGTGGGAGGGCCCAAGGACAATTCCATCTTGCACCTCTTTTTTTTCTTTGCATTATGTACAGTTTGGGGCCTAGTTTTTCAAACTGCCATCCTGTCTGCCACTGCAGTATCACACCTAGATGGGTCACGTGTTTGTGCCGCCCACTCGTGTCGCTTAGCATAGTCATCCAGCTACCTCGGTGCAACGTTTTGGACATAAAAACACTATTGTGAGGTGTGAGGTGTGAGGTGTTCAGAATAGACTGGAAATGAGTGGAAATTAAGGTTATTGAGGTTAATAATAGCATAGGAGCAGAGAAACCAACAAATTCTGTGATTTTAGCTGTTTTTATGCTTTTTTAAAAAAAAATACAGATCCAAAACACAAAACCCAGAACCCAAAACACGGAAGGGTGGTTTTGGCAAAACCAATCCAGATCCAAAACACGAAGAAAGATCCAGATCCAAAACCAAAACACAAAACACGAAAAGTGGCCGGTGCACACCCCTAATATACAGTCCTATATACACTGGTACATAATACCTGATATACACGGCACATAATCACCGGTCTAGTATATAATGTACAGTCCTTTATACACTGGTACATAATACCTGATATACACAGCACATAATCACTGGTCTAGTATATAATGTGCAGTCCTATATACACTGTTACATAATACCTGATATACACATCACATAATCACTGGTCTAGTGTATAATGTACAGTCCTATATACACTGGTACATACCTGATATACACGGCACATAATCACTGGTCTAGTATATAATGTACAGTCCTATATACACTAGGGGTGAGCGGGTTCGGATTTCTGAAATCCGAACCCCCCCGAGCCCCCCCGATCCGAGTCCGATCCGAGTCAGGCTCGACTTTTCCCGCCTGACTCGGATCTGAAATCGAGGCAAAACGTCATCTTCCCGCCTTCCGAGTCTCGCGGGTTTTGGATCCTATATAAGGTACACACGTCGGCGCCATTTTCTCACTCGGCTGTGGACAGTGAAGAGGGAGGGTGGGAGTTAGGGCTGTGTAGTGTAGTGTAGTGTAGTGCTGCTGTTGTCCACTACTTCAAAGTCCATAGGGGCTGGCTGTGTTGTGCTGTGCTGCTGTTGTTAATAGGGGCTGTGTCCACTACTTCAAAGTCCATAGGGGCTGGCTGGACTGTGTTGTGCAGTCAGTTCTCCATAGGGGCTGTGTCCACTCCAAAGTCCTGTGCAGTGTCCCAGTCCTAAAGGAGTGCTGTAGTGTTGTCCAGGGGGTGCTCTGTCCATCAGGGGTGCTCCCCCCAAGTGCTAAAAAAATAATATATTTTCTGTGTTTGTGAATTGTGTGCGCAGTAGCCGCACGTGCATCAACAAAGTAGTGCCAAGCGTGCGCCTGTGTCATAAGTAAAGGGCCGGCTGGCTTGACCGTTAAGGGTGCTGTAACCCCCGAAAGTACACTCCAGTCCAAACCAAAAAAAAAATTATTTTCTGTGTTTGTGAATTGTGTGCGCAGTAGCCGCACGTGCATCAACAAAGTAGTGCCAAGCGTGCGCCTGTGTCATAAGTAAAGGGCCGGCTGGCTTGACCGTTAAGGGTGCTGTAACCCCCGAAAGTACACTCCAGTCCAAACCAAAAAAAAAATTATTTTCTGTGTTTGTGAATTGTGTGCGCAGTAGCCGCACGTGCATCAACAAAGTAGTGCCAAGCGTGCGCCTGTGTCATAAGTAAAGGGCCGGCTGGCTTGACCGTTAAAGGTGCTGTAACCCCCGAAAGTACACTCCAGTCCAAACCAAAAAAAAAATTATTTTCTGTGTTTGTGAATTGTGTGCGCAGTAGCCGCACGTGCATCAACAAAGTAGTGCCAAGCGTGCGCCTGTGTCATAAGTAAAGGGCCGGCTGGCTTGACCGTTAAAGGGTGCTGTAACCCCCAAAGTACACTCCAGTCCAAACCAAAAAAAAAATTATTTTCTGTGTTTGTGAATTGTGTGCGCAGTAGCCGCACGTGCATCAACAAAGTAGTGCCAAGCGTGCGCCTGTGTCATAAGTAAAGGGCCGGCTGGCTTGACCGTTAAGGGTGCTGTAACCCCCGAAAGTACACTCCAGTCCAAACCAAAAAAAAAATTATTTTCTGTGTTTGTGAATTGTGTGCGCAGTAGCCGCACGTGCATCAACAAAGTAGTGCCAAGCGTGCGCCTGTGTCATAAGTAAAGGGCCGGCTGGCTTGACCGTTAAGGGTGCTGTAACCCCCGAAAGTACACTCCAGTCCAAACCAAAAAAAAAATTATTTTCTGTGTTTGTGAATTGTGTGCGCAGTAGCCGCACGTGCATCAACAAAGTAGTGCCAAGCGTGCGCCTGTGTCATAAGTAAAGGGCCGGCTGGCTTGACCGTTAAAGGGTGCTGTAACCCCCAAAGTACACTCCAGTCCAAACCAAAAAAAAAATTATTTTCTGTGTTTGTGAATTGTGTGCGCAGTAGCCGCACGTGCATCAACAAAGTAGTGCCAAGCGTGCGCCTGTGTCATAAGTAAAGGGCCGGCTGGCTTGACCGTTAAGGGTGCTGTAACCCCCGAAAGTACACTCCAGTCCAAACCAAAAAAAAAATTATTTTCTGTGTTTGTGAATTGTGTGCGCAGTAGCCACACGTGCATCAACAAAGTAGTGCCAAGCGTGCGCCTGTGTCATAAGTAAAGGGCCGGCTGGCTTGACCGTTAAAGGGTGCTGTAACCCCCGAAAGTACACTCCAGTCCAAACCAAAAAAAAATTATTTTCTGTGTTTGTGAATTGTGTGCGCAGTAGCCGCACGTGCATCAACAAAGTAGTGCCAAGAGTGCGCCTGTGTCATAAGTAAAGGGCCGGCTGGCTTGACCGTTAAAGGGTGCTGTAACCCCCGAAAGTACACTCCAGTCCAAACCAAAAAAAAATTATTTTCTGTGTTTGTGAATTGTGTGCGCAGTAGCCGCACGTGCATCAACAAAGTAGTGCCAAGAGTGCGCCTGTGTCATAAGTAAAGGGCCGGCTGGCTTGACCGTTAAAGGGTGCTGTAACCCACAAAGTACACTCCAGTCCAAACCCAAAAAAAAATTATTTTCTGTGTTTGTGAATTGTGTGCGCAGTAGCCGCACGTGCATCAACAAAGTAGTGCCAAGAGTGCGCCTGTGTCATAAGTAAAGGGCCGGCTGGCTTGACCGTTAAAGGGTGCTGTAACCCACAAAGTACACTCCAGTCCAAACCCAAAAAAAAATTATTTTCTGTGTTTAGCCGCACGTATATATCAAATCGATATAACATAAATGGAGGACCAAACTTTCTCCGATAAAAATAAAATAGAGAAAGATCAAGAACCACTTCCTCCTAGTGCTGAAGCTGCTGCCACTAGTCATGACATAGACGATAACATGCCATCAACGTCGTCTGCCAAGGCCGATGCCCAATGTCATAGTAGAGGGCACATACAATCCCAAATGGCAAAGTTCAGGAAAATGACCTTGAAAAAGACATTTAAATCAGCTGAAGAGAAACGTAAACTTGCCAATATGCCATTTACGACACGGAGTGGCAAGGAACGGCTAAGGTCGATCCCTAGTATGTTCATGACTAGTGGTTCAGCTTCACATGACGATGGAAGCCCTCCTCCCACTAAAAAAATCAAAAGAGTTAAGCTGGCAAAAGCACAGCGAAGAACTGTGCTTTCTAAGAAGATATCACAAATCCCCAAGGAGAGTCCAAGTGTGGTGGTGGTTGCGATGCCTGACCTTCCCAGCACTGGACGGGAAGAGGTGGCTCTTTCCACCATTTGCACGCCCCCTGCAAGTGCTGAAAGGAGCACCCACAGTCCACTTGCTGATATGCAAATTGAAGATGTCACTGTTGAAGTACAACAGGATGAGGATACTGGTGTAGCTGGCGCTGAGGAGGAAGTTGGCGAGGAGGATTCTGATGGTGATGTGGTTTGTTTAAATCAGGCTCCGGGGGAGACAGTTGTTGTCCGTGGGATGAAAAAGCCCATCACGGTCATGCCTGGGCAGAAGACCAAACATTCCACCTCTTTGGTCTGGCAATATTTCTATCCAAATCCGGACAACAACTGTCTTGCCATATGTACCATATGTAAAGGTGAAATAAGTAGGGGTAGGGACGTCAACCACCTAGGAACATCCTCCCTTATACGGCACCTGCAGCGCGTTCATAAAAAGTTACTGTCAAGTTCAGAAACTTTGGCTAAGACCGTAAGCAGTCCAGGGACACCTAAATCCCGTTGTCCTGTTGTATCCAAGCGCCTGCAAACCACACCGTCAACTCCCTCCTCGTCAATTTCCTCCTTAGTTAGGATCGGAAGTAGTCCTGCAGGCCATGTCACTGGCATGACTGACTCTCCTATCCGGGATTCCTCCGGAGGATCCTGCATTGCTACGCCTACTGCTGCCGCTGCTGCTGTTGCTGCTGCTGGGAGTCGTTCATCATCCCAGAGAGGAAGTAGGAACACCACTACTTTTACTAAACAATTGACCCTCCAACAGTCCTTAGCGAGGAGGATGAAGTACGACAGCAGTCATCCTGAAGCAAAACGTATAACTGAGGCCTTGACTGCTATGTTGGTGTTAGACGTGCGTCCGGTATCCGCCATTAGTGCAGTGGGATTTAGACAATTGATGGAGGTAGTGTGTCCCCGGTTCCAAATCCCGTCTAGATTCCACTTCACTAGGCAGGCGATACCGAGACTGTACAGAAACGTCAGAAAAAGTGTCCTCAGTGTCCTGAAAAATGCCGTTGTACACAATGTCCACTTAACCACGGACATGTGGACAAGTGGAACAGGGCAGACTAAGGACTATATGACTGTGACAGCCCACTGGGTAGATGTATCACCTTACGCAGCAACAGCAGCAGCGTCACCAGTAGCAGCATCTCAGAAATGCCAGCTCGTTACAAGGCAGGCTACGCTGTGTATCACCGGTTTCAGTAAGAGGCACACCGCCGACAACCTCTTAGAGAAACTGAGGGAAATCATCGCCCAGTGGCTTACCCCACTTAGACTCTCCTGGGGATTTGTGATATCTGACAACGCCACCAATATTGTGCGGGCATTACATCTGGGCAAATTCCAGCACGTCCCATGTTTTGCTCACACAATAAACTTGGTGGTGCAGAATTTTCTGAAAAGCGACAGGGGCGTGCAGGAGACGCTTTGGGTGGCCCGAAAAATTTCTGGCCACTTTCGCCATTCAGCGACTGCGTGCCGAAGACTGGAGCGCCAGCAAACACTCTTGAACCTGCCCCGCCATCACCTGAAGCAAGAGGTTGTGACGCGGTGGAACTCAACCCTCTATATGCTTCAGAGGATGGAGGAGCAGCAAAAGGCCATACAAGCCTATACATCCACCTATGACATAGGCAAAGGAGGGGGTATGCACCTGACTCAAGCGCAGTGGAGAATGATTTCCGTGTTGTGCAAGGTTCTCCAGCCCTTCGAACTTGCCACACGTGAAGTCAGTTCAGACACTGCCAGCTTGAGTCAGGTCATTCCCCTCATCAGGCTTTTGCAGAAGCAGCTGGAGAAAGTGAAGGAGGAGCTAAGACGGAGCGATTCCGCTCGGCATGTGGGACTTGTGGATGAAGCCCTTCATTCGCTTTGCCAGGATTCCAGGGTGGTCAATCTGTTGAAATCAGACCACTACGTTTTGGCCACCGTGCTCGATCCTAGGTTTAAAGCCTATGTGGTGTCTCTCTTTCCGGCCGACACAAGCCTGCAGAGGTGCAAAGACCTGCTGGTGAACACACTGTCAGCTGAAGCGGAACGTGACACGTCAACGGCTCCTTCTTCATTTTCTCCTGCAACTGGGGCTGCCAGGAAAAAACTTAGGTATCCTAAGCAACCCGCTGGCGGTGATGCAGGGCAGGCAGGACCAAGTTTGGACATCTGGTCCGGACTGAAGGACCTGGCAACAATTTCTGACATGTCTACTGTCACTGCATATGATACTGTCACCATTGACAGAATGGTGGAGGATTACATCGGTGACAGCATCCAAGTAGGCATGGCAGACAGTCCATACCTGTACTGGCAGGAAAAAGAGGCAATTTGGAGGCCCCTGTACAAACTGGCTCTATTTTACCTGAGTTGCCCCCCCTCCAGTGTGTACTCCGAAAGAGTGTTTAGTGCAGCCGGGAACCTTGTCAGCGAAAGGCGTAGGAGGTTGCTTCCACAGAATGTGGAGAAGATGATGTTCATCAAAATGAATTATCAGCTCTTCCAGGGAGACCAGCCTCCAGAAGGTACAGAGGGACCTGTGGTGGTGGATTCAAGTGGGGACGAGTTAATACTTTGTGAGGATGAGGATGTACACACTGAAGAGGGTGAGGAATCGGTGGATGAGGAGGATGAGGATGACATCTTGCCTCCATAGAGCCAGTTTGTGCAGGGACACATTAATTGCCAGCTTGTTTTGTGGGGGCCCAAACGAACCAATCATTTCAGCCACAGTTGTGTGGCAGACCCTGGCGCTGAAATGATTGGTTTGTTAAAGTGTGCATGTCCTGTTTATACAACATAAGGGTGGGTGGGAGGGCCCAAGGACAATTCCATCTTGCACCTCTTTTTTTTCTTTGCATTATGTACAGTTTGGGGCCTAGTTTTTCGAACTGCCATCCTGTCTGCCACTGCAGTTTCACGCCTAGATGGGTCACGTGTTTGTGCCGCCCACTCGTGTCGCTTAGCATAGTCATCCAGCTACCTCGGTGCAACGTTTTGGACATAAAAACACTATTGTGAGGTGTGAGGTGTTCAGAATAGACTGGAAATGAGTGGAAATTAAGGTTATTGAGGTTAATAATAGCATAGGAGCAGAAAAACCTACAAATTCTGTGATTTTAGCTGTTTTTATGCTTTTTTTAAAAAAAATACAGATCCAAAACACAAAACCCAGAACCCAAAACACGGAAGGGTGGTTTTGGCAAAACCAATCCAGATCCAAAACACGAAGAAAGATCCAGATCCAAAACCAAAACACAAAACACGAAAAGTGGCCGGTGCACACCCCTAATATACACAGGTACATAATACCTGATCTACACAGCACATAATCACTAGTCTAGTATATAATGTACAGTCCTATATACACAGGTACATAATACCTGATATACACAGCACATAATCACTGGTCTAGTATATAATGTACAGTCCTATATATACACTGGTACATAATACCCCATATACAAAGCACATAATCACTAGACAAGTATATAATGTACAGTCCTTTATACGCTGCTACGTAGCACCTGATATAGGCACATGACATGTCATACTATATACAGGACACCACAGATTATACTGTGCCGGGCAATCATCTCACATGCTGTATATGACATAGTGGTGTATGTATAATGTGTGCAGGCACAGGACATGTCATACTATATACAGGACACCACAGATTATACTGTGCCGGGCAATCATCTCACATGCTGTGTATTACATAGTGGTGTATGTATAATGTGTGCAGTACAGGACATGTCATACTATATACAGGACACCACAGATTATACTGTGCCGGGCAATCATCTCACATGCTGTATATGACATAGTGGTGTATGTATGATGTGTGCAGGCACAGGACATGTCATACTATATACAGGACACCACAGATTATACTGTGCCGGGCTATCATCTCACATGCTGTATATGACATAGCGGTGTATGTATAATGTGTGCAGGCACAGGACATGTCATACTATATACAGGACACCACAGATTATACTGTGCCCGGCTATCATCTCACATGCTGTATATGACATAGCGGTGTATGTATAATGTGTGCAGGCACAGGACATGTCATACTATATACAGGACACCACAGATTATACTGTGCCCGGCTATCATCTCACATGCTGTATATGACATAGCGGTGTATGTATAATGTGTGCAGGCACAGGACATGTCATACTATATACAGGACACCACAGATTATACTGTGCCGGGCTATCATCTCACATGCTGTATATGACATAGCGGTGTATGTATAATGTGTGCAGGCACAGGACATGTCATACTATATACAGGACACCACAGATTCCTTGGTGCCGTTCAATGGGCCTGATTATCTGGAATCTTTAGGGGTGCAGAATGAGTCCTAAATAGTCACATGCAGACTATTCCTCTGCCTGATTTATATGCATTATAGGGTGGCGCAGGTGGGCTGGCGTTCCTGGAAATGGGGACGTGTCCGTGTTTCAGGTAGTGGCGAGCCCTGGCTGCCAGTCTTTTTTTTTTTTTTGGGGGGGGGATTTTCAGATGAAAAGTTTATCAATACAGCATACAAGAAAAGCAGTAAACATTTTAGTATTACAGTATAAACAATTCGTCTGCCTGACTATCGGGTATCTAATTTGTACAGTTATATGTATCTTATCAGGGAACAGGGTATTGAAATTCTTCTCGTGGCAATTATAAACTTGGGATGATGTTAGTACATCTTGTCTATTAGACATAAATCTAAAGAGACTTAGGGGTCTATTTACTACAATCCGCATATTGAATGCAGATTGTAGTGTGATATTACCGACTGAATTCGCAATATCACAGGGATTTACTACAAATCCCTTACAGGGACAGAGCTTGCGATAAAGCTGTGTCCCTGCGAATCCCCTTCGGAGCCTTATGACGGTATTTTTGCAAAAAATACCGTGATTAACTTCCGCGCGAATGCGCCGACCGGTCGCCGCTGCTACCCCCCCTGGCGCTAAGCCCCGCCCCCTGGCACTGAGCCCCGCCCCGCGATCGCCACCCCCCCCCCCCCGCGACCCCCCTCTCCCTTACTTACACTTACCTGCATGATCCAGGCCTCCGGTGATGTTCTCCATTCCTCCGGTCAGGTGATCTCCCATACTGCACTGGGGCCCGATGGCCTGTTGACCGGGCCGCAGTGCACTGTGGGAGACCTGCTGACCGGAGGAGAGACATCACCGGAGGCCCGATCACCGGTCCCTGGAGTCAGGTAAGTCTTTTTTTTTTTACTATTTTTTTTTCTATTTTTTACAGTAATCAGCTTGCGGTTTTTAGACCACACAGCTGATTACAGGGACCGACTCCCAGCTCTGCTCTCCCTGTTAGAGCGGAGCAGGAGTCCGGTAACTAGGGGAGACCTTGGATAACGCCACCTCCATGTGGCGTTATTATCACAGGGCTTTCCCCGGTATTTTTTCACAATTTATTTTTAGTAACTCTGGTCGGATCACATTTCCCATTACAGTTATGGGAAATGCGATCTGCTTTACTAAAAATAAGTGATACTTAGGGGTTGGAGTAGAATTTTATGAATTCTACCCTGTAATAACTATAGGTGACACTAACATAATGTGATAAGGATGTGACAACACAAAACAGCCTTTATCACTTTAGTTTAGGAAAAACAATGTTAATAAATAGGGCCCCAAGTGAGAGTAGATGGAAATATCTAGCACATATAAATGATAACCACAGAAAGATATGCAAGAGAGGGGGGGGGGGTGGTAGAAACACAGAGGGTAAGAGGGGCACAGGGATGATCTATAAACACTACAGTCACAACCATAGTAGAAAGACAGTTTCTTTCTATATCATAAGAAGTAGGAACAATAGTTAGAGGTAACTGGGTGACCATAACTAAATTAAGCATTTATCAGCATTTGTCTGTGTAAGAACCATTCTGTCATTTCAAAAATGTTAAATATCTGAGTCTGAGTGTTGATCCAATTTTTCGATATATTTTCCCCACTTTCTGTATAAAGCCCGTACATTTATTTCTATGTGCGGTTCTGTGGATTACCTGTCTAAATACGGAAATTGGAGTCATTTCTCCGTAGCCTCTGCGAGGGGAGGGGAGGATTGAGAGACCCAATGTGTTAATATCATTTTTTTTTTAGGTTGTCATAAACATGGTGAGGATCGGGATCAATTGGGATTGGGAAGATTTCAACTCCCAGTTAGAAAAATGTGATCATAAGCTTGCTAATGGGTCAGGGGAGACATTGATCTCAAATATATAATTTATATACATTATAAGGTCCAGGGGCTTTATCGCTTTGAAGATGACGAATGGTATTTTGTATCTCTTCCAAAGTTATAGGAGCTGTAAGTGTCTGTGCCATCTCATCTGTGAGTTTGGGACAAGGCAGGGTCTCCCAAAATAGAGGAGGGGTAAGGGTTTCCAAGCTTGTGAGTGAGGACACCCATTAAAATAGAGGTCTGTATAGAATGATTTAATTGTTTCAGCATTAGAAGGCGTAAGAGGGGTTTTGAGAGGGTGAATTATCTTGGGAGTGTGAGTTGTTGAGGAGGTTTGTGAGGAGTTTACCAGTCTTATTGCCAAATCTATAAAAGCGATGACTGACTGAGAAAAGATATCTCGTACCCAACCCCTCCATAGATTCTTCAAAGTGTGTCTTAGCCAAGACATAGAGGTGTTTGGTGCGAGGGTTGGGGTCTATTTTGTATTGCTGGAAAGCCATTGTCAAAGATGACTGGAATTCAAGATATTGTGTGCCATAATGTTTGTTAGTAGCTGAGACATAGGATATGATAATGCCACTGATGATTTAGCTGTCATCCAGAACAGTATTGGACCAGACTCCAGGTGGGACATGTTGTCACTCTTCTATTCCTCCCAGGCCGCCTCTAATTTGTTTCGAAATTTCATTGACTTTGAGAGATAGGAAGGAAATTTCCAGGTTTTAGATGTACCAGAGAGTTCAGGAATATGTAAGATAGCTGTAACAAGGGCGTGGTCTGAGAGCGAAATTGATTCTAGTCATGACTCTTTTATATTAGGAAATAATGTGCGTGAAACTAATACGTAATCTAAACGGGAGAGAGTATGGTGCGCTGCTGACAAGCATGTATATTCCCTTTCCGTCGGGTGTAAGGCTCGCCATACATCTACAGATTGAAGGTGTGTAGCTATTGATGGAACACCTAATTTTGGTAAAGAAAGTGGTCGACCTGGTTGTTGAGATTTATCTAGAATCCCTGAAGAAATCAGGTTAAAGTCTCCACACATGATCAAGGAGGTTGGTAGGAGGGGTGTGGTAACGGATAGTATTTTACGGAAAAATAATTTTGAATATTTATTTGGTACATAAATATTGGCTAGTAAGTAGACACATCCTCTGATTTTTAGGGAGATGATCACATCTCTGCCTTCCTCATCCACATATGTTTTTAGAATCTCCATTGGAATGTGGCGTTTGATTAATATAGCTACCCCTTGTGCTTTAGCGTTGTAAGAACTAGAACCCATTACAACCCAGTTTAGCATGTTGAGTTTCTTAGTCTCCTCTGGGGTAAGTGTGTCTCTTGGAGGAATGCTATGTCTACATTTTGTTTATTTAGGTAAAGAAGAATTTTTCTGCCTTTTGGCAGGAGAATTGAATCTGGTTGCAATCGGAAAACCGACTGTCTTAATCCCGACAGCCGGCTTCCCGATTGCTTTATCCCGGCGTGGGATAAATGACCGGCGCCTGGCATCCCGATCGAAGTGATGCCGGGCGCCGCCAGCGGACAGCCGCTGGGGGGAGGGTTAGGTTTAGGGCTCCCAGGGGGGACTTAGGGTTAGGCATCCCCCCGGGAGGGTTAGGGTTAGGCTAGGGGGAGGGAGGGTTAGGGTTAGGCACCCCCGGGGGGGGGACTTAGGGTTAGGCACCCCCTCCCCGGGGGAATTAGGTTTAGGCAGCGGGGAAGGGGGGGGTTAGGGTTAGGCACTTAGAGGGGGGATTAGGGTTAGGCACTTGGGGGGGAGGTTAGGGTTAGGCACCCCTAAGGAGGGTTAGGGTTAGGGGGTTAGATTAGTAGATGCTTATCTTAGGGACGATCGGGATTTCCAGCGCTGTTGGCCTTCCACTGCCGGGAACTCTGCTTTTGTCGGCCAGGCGCTGATGGGATTCGAACTGTCGGCCACAGGGCCGCCGGTATTTCATACTGATTCCATTGAATCCACCCACATTTAGTGATCCTATTTTTAAATCAGCCATAATTCAATATAAAGTTTGGAAATTTGGCAGACAGACGTTGATATGAATTTGTTATTATCAGTCAGGAGGAGAAGGGGAAAGGATGGAAGGTTGGGGAGGGGAAGGGATGAGAAGGGGTGGAAGGTTGGGGAGGGTATAGACATTACAAGACAAAGGGTGTAACAAATGCAGTTCATAATCAAAGACAATAGTAAATGAAAAGGATGTTCTAGTCGAGATACGGTTAAGGAACCGTACATCCAGGAAACTAATCTAAGTAACAATGTACCTATTTCAAAGCAAACATTAATAACCGGTAACATGTGTGAGATTTGGCTCCGACCAAATCACCAGGGTATTAGGTAATGGTGAGTATCTGTATGTACCTGGGTGAAAACAGGTATTTAACAGTCGGTCAAAATATATATAGTGAACTGATATTAGACTATGCATTAATCATCATGAAGATGCTTAATAATTTTGTAACAAATGAGGGAATCATCTAGGTGGTTACTATGCAGCTAAGAAGAACTATATGTATTAATATACAAACAAATAGAGCCCATATAGTCTACCAGCATTGGAGTATGAGCATTGAAGGTCATAGAGAAATATAACAGAGTTGTACATGCAAATGGTCAAAAGGGAGTTTAGCAGTAATGGAATATAGGAATATAGGAATATAGGAATATTGAACTGGCCAGCCTGTGATCGGATCCATTAGTGAATTTCAGCCAGTAGGAAAGTCACTGATATCGGCATTTACAGCCGGAGATATTTCTTCCATGTATGCTTTAGCATCAGCAGGGGTGGTAAAATCTTTGTGGGAGGATCCCTCATAAATACGGAGGCGAGCCAGGTACAATAGACTAAACTTACGGCCTTCCAAAATTAATTGTGAGCAATTAGGCGAGAATACTTACTTAGCTCTACGGAGTAGTCTTGAAAAATGAAGAGTTTGTGACCCTCCCAGGTCAAATCTTTCTTGTGCCGGGATGCTGACCAGAACGCTATCTTATGGAGATAGTTGAGACATTTGAAAAGAGTGTCTGGGGGGCGTGGCTTGTTTGGTGAGGGTGGTGGTCCCACTCTATGTACCCTCGCAATTACCAAATCACTACATTCTTGCTCTATACCCAGGATGGCAGGTACGGTATTGCGGACGAAGTGGGCAAGAGAGGAACCTTTTATAGATTCAGGAAGACCTACTAGCCTTATGTTGTTCCTACGGGAACGGTTTTCCATGTCTTCTAATTTTTTTGGATATGATAATTTTCAGAGGTTCTGTTACATGGTGAAGTGCTGCACCAATTTGGTTTTCAGTGTGAGAAACTCTCTGTGAGAGCTGCTGTATCTGCCCTGTGTGAGGAGAGGTGTCATGGTAGACTTTATCGCCTCCACAATTTCCCCATAGGTGACAGGAGAGTCTGGTGGACGGCACACCTGAGTAAGTGGCATGACGTCCGTCTCAGCAGCAGGTTTTTTAGGAGTTGTAGAGGTGGGATCGGTGCTATGTTGCCAGCTGCGCGGCGTTTCTTCTGACGCGCTGGGTGTTGGCCGGGCTGTGAGGAAGCTGTGCCTGACCGGTCCATGTGATGCAGTCACAGTCGGGGGAGCAGTGGAGGATATGTGCGGCAAGGTGTGGAGGCAAGTATTGCCTTTAAAAGGTTTACCCCGGTGATCAGTGTCGGAGCCGGAACCGGAAGTCCAGGCTGCCAGTCTTACAGGGAGAGCTGCAAGTCTGTTAGAAAGAGCTTCTAGTCTGGCAGAGAAAGGTGACAAGATCATGGAGGGAACTACCAGTAGCACTGTGAGAGCTGCCAATTCCAGAGGGGGGGTCATCCAGTGCCAGAGAAAAAACTAATTCTACCATCCAGCTCTGGTACCTACGTCCTGTTTTAGTCCAGAATTGGTACAGGTACCTGCACTTTTACTGTGTGGTCTGTAAGGCACAGGGGATCCATCGAGGCCTGAGCCCACCGATATAAGTGCCCACTAGGTCTACATTACTGGACAGCTTATTGGTAAGTGTGAGTAGTGCACTTAGGAGCTCATTCAGACCCTCTTGCTAGATGCGTTCGCTCACTCCCTGCGTATGCAAATCCAGCGATCGCACGGCAAGGCATTAGCACGCCCACTATGTCTTGGCGTGCGATCACTTTGAGTATGCAGACGACCACCAGCCATTCAGAAGACGTCCACCTGCGCACATCATCTCCTGGAAGTGCATGAAAACATTGGTACATCGAGCACCATTGGATGCGATCGCAGCGCTTGAGGTTGACTATACCCTGCCGCAAGCACTGCGATCACTGCAGGCTGAAATACAAGCTAGTGACGTGTACAATGACGCTTCTTTGCTAATTATGCAGACCCATGAGACGCTGTTTTGACGCCCAGACACGCCTGCGTTCGCACCACCACTCCCCTGTTCACAAGCACCTTCCCCTGTTACCACCCACAAACAGCGCTATCTGTCACTCAAAATAGCGTCCAGTCTGTGTACTACGAGCGGACGATTCCTGGATGCAATGACTGGTTCGCGCATGTGTATTTTGAAGCATGCGCAGACGGGTGACAATCGCCCATAGCGCGCGATCGCGGCTTAGCGAACGGGTCTGAATCGGTCTCAGTACACACGTGTACAGCCAGGGTGCGGTAACTTTTATTTTTCACTACTTTTTCCTAAAACAATGTCAGTTTGTTTTGCAGCTGAATGCTGGTGGTTGTATATATTTTTTAGCCTTCACAACACGATACCCGCAGAGTACCAGGCGCAAAACAAGAGAAATGCATGGAAATCAGTAATATTGTAAGGTATCAGTGAGCTAATTATTAAGCAATTGTTGGAGTTACTGGCTGCTGCCATGCAGGAGGGGAGATTATAAAATAGACATACAAGGTAAGAAGAGCTGGTATAGTACAGAAAATGGTGCTGTCGCTGTTATAATTACATTCCCCTGATGAAACCAGCAACATTACCTAAGAAACGCGTTAGATCTTTTGTCATCATTAAGAAACCGGCCGTGGATCTGTATTATATCTTCTGCATCTAAGGTGCGAGTGCGGGCACGCTGCGATCTACAGAACCAGGTCTATGGCCGGCTGCCGGTTTGTGCGACATTTACGGTATATTCACTGCACAGCTGCAAACTGTGACCCACAGCGCCGAGGTCTATTGGCTGGTTTGTCCCCACTTTGAGGACGCCATAGTTTTATGTGGACACAGATCGTAGCACATACAGATTAATGCTGCCCCTCATTATTATGGAGAGAGGGCTCATTCATACTCAGAACAATCGTACTACGTAATAATCCCAATCTCTGATGATGGCTAATCTCATCCAATCACATTAGGGGCTGTGTGACTGAAAAGAATAAAAATCTATATTATCGTATTTTGCCGATTCACGATGCTCCTTTGATTTGCCCATTTATCCAGCGCCTTATTGAAAGCTGGGACGCAATACGCCAATGAGGCGCCCTCGATTCGCACTCTGCTAACAATATTTAAGGAAGGAAACTCCAGGTGTCGCGTCTCCCTGAATAGCCAATATAGTCCTCATTGTTATTTTACTTATAGTTTTATTCCTGTAATAAAATACATTTATATACTTTATCCTACTGTGTGTTGTCTCATTGCCGCAGACCGTGTTATATGTCTCTTTCCCATCACAGAGACCTGCGATACGGGGGTGCAGACTTTGTATGTCCATCGCACTCGCCTCTTAGGAGACGCATCGCCTGCTCCTGCCACAAAGCCGATGGAAATACACATCGGTGACGATGAGCTGGCGCAGCGCAGAATTGTTGGGAAAATGGAGGAGAATAGTCTATACTAGAGTCATACACAGACTCCAATACATGCAGGGACAGGATGCCAGCCAGGTCAGGGCGTGTGTACCAGTCTCACCAGCCCCCAGGTGCTCACCCTGGTTATTGTTACCTGATACGTGTGTCATTGTCTGTACAGATCATTGCGCAAAAGGGAGGGGTCTCTGCTATAAAGGACATGGAAATCCTTCTTCCCAGCACAATATAAACACTTCAGCTCTATCTCACTGTGCTGCTTGTTTCTGTCATTACTGAATGTCCTACAATGATTTTATACTAATTTATACAGAATACGCCCCATCGTGTTTTTCTGTGTGACCGCGCCGTGTCCTAGGACAAGTTCCTCCATTGTATTCCTGGCTCTTCCAGCCCAGAGCCGCATAATAAACAGGACTATTCCCCTTTACTTGGTGTGAGTGAGGCGTCAGTAAGCGGGATGGAGGCACTGCGGGCACGATGAGGTGACGCGCAACTTCACATATTGGGCCTCATTCACAATTGCATGCAAATTTGATTTTCAGCATTTCCCATTAGGAAACCAGCACTCGTCTTATCACAGCCATAACCAGGACTTGTGCAGGATAAGGAGGCCGGGACGGTGGCTGGTATAGGCGTGTAGGTGCAGCAGTGGGCACGCAGGTATGGTGGCAATACAATACGGGCGTGATCACGATTGCCGGGAGGGGCCTGACCTACAGGTGCTGTCACATCATTGGGCCTCATCCCGGCTGCAATTCCCGGCTCCGTAGGGAGGGGGCTGGGCTAACGTACACAATATAATCTTACCCCTGTCCCCTCCATATGGACTGTGATTCTCAGGGGTATTAGGAAGTGGGCAGGAGATCTGGCTACTCTTTGGGGGTGCTGGGGACTGGCCGAAAAATCAAGATCCTCCCGCACCTTCCTCACAGGTAATAAAGGCGAATGCAGCCGGAATCCTCAAAAAACCAATACACCATTCTGAGAATGCGTTTTACACAAATAACGTGCGCTGCAGGCGGACTAGGCTCCCTAAACATGCTGCTGTGGGCGGGCTAGGCTCCCCAGATGTGCTGCTGTGAGCGGGCTAGGCTCCCCAGATGTGCTGTGCTGTGGGAGGGCTAGGCTCCCCAGGTGTGCTGTGCTGTGGGAGGGCTAGGCTCCCCAGGTGTGCTGTGCTGTGGGAGGGCTAGGCTCCCCAGGTGTGCTGTGCTGTGGGAGGGATAGGCTCCCCAGATGTGCTGCTGTGGGCGGGCTAGGCTCCCCAGATGTGCTGCATGTGCTGCTAGGCTCCCCAGGTGTGCTGTGCTGCTGTGGGCGGGCTAGGCTCCCCAGATGTGTTGCTGTGGGAGGGCTAGGCTCCCCAGGTGTTCCATGCTGTGGGCGGGCTAGGCTCCCTAAATGTGCTGTTGTGTATGGGCTAGGCTCCCCAGATGTGCTGCTAGGCTCCCCAGGTGTGCCGTGCTGCTGTGGGATGGCTAGGCTCCCTAAATGTGCTGTTGTGTATGGGCTAGGCTCCCCAAGTGTGCTGTGCTGCAGGTGCTGCTGTGTATGGGCTAGGCTCCCCAGGTGTGCTGTGCTGTGGGAGGGCTAGGCTCCCCAGGTGTGCTGTGCTGTGGGAGGGCTAGGCTCCCCAGGTGTGCTGTGCTGTGGGAGGGCTAGGCTCCCCAGGTGTGCTTTGCTGTGGGAGGGCTAGGCTCCCCAGGTGTGCTGTGCTGTGGGAGGGCTAGGCTCCCCAGGTGTGCCGTGCTATGGGAGGGATAGGCTCCCCAGGTGTGCTGTGCTGCTGTGGGATGGCTAGGCTCCCTAAATGTGCTGTTGTGTATGGGCTAGGCTCCCCAAGTGTGCCGTGCTGCAGGTGCTGCTGTGTATGGGCTAGGCTCCCCAGGTGTGCTGTGCTGTGGGAGGGCTAGGCTCCCCAGGTGTGCTGTGCTGTGGGAGGGCTAGGCTCCCCAGGTGTGCTGTGCTGTGGGAGGGCTTGGCTCCCCAGGTGTGCTGTGCTGTGGGAGGGCTAGGCTCCCCAGGTGTGCTGTGCTATGGGAGGGCTAGGCTCCCCAGGAGTGCTGTGCTGTGGGAGGGCTAGGTTCCCTAGGTGTGCCGTGCTATGGGAGGGCTAGGCTCCCCAGGTGTGCTGTGCTATGGGATGGCTAGGCTCCCCAGGTGTGCTGTGCTGTAGGAGGACTAGGCTCCCCAGGTGTGCTGTGCTGTGGGAGGACTAGGCTCCCCAGGTGTGCAGTGCTGCAGGTGCTGCTGTGGGAGGGCTAGGCTCCTCAGGTGTTCCGTGCTGTGGGCGGGCTAGGCTCCCTAAATGTGCTGTTGTGTATGGGCTAGGCTCCCCAGATCTGCTGCATGTGCTGCTAGGCTCCCCAGGTGTGCCGTGCTGCTGTGGGATGGCTAGGCTCCCTAAATGTGCTGTTGTGTATGGGCTAGGCTCCCCAAGTGTGCCGTGCTGCAGGTGCTGCTGTGTATGGGCTAGGCTCCCCAGGTGTGCTGTGCTATGGGAGGGCTAGGCTCCCCAGGTGTGCTGTGCTGTGGGAGGGCTAGGCTCCCCAGGTGTGCTGTGCTGTGGGAGGGCTAGGCTCCCCAGGTGTGCTGTGCTGTGGGAGGGCTTGGCTCCCCAGGTGTGCTGTGCTGTGGGAGGGCTAGGCTCCCCAGGTGTGCAGTGCTGTGGGAGGGCTAGGCTCCCCAGGTGAGCTGTGCTATGGGAAGGCTAGGCTCCCCAGGTGTGCCGTGCTGTGGGAGGGCTAGGCTCCCCAGGTGTGCCGTGCTATGGGAGGGATAGGCTCCCCAGGTGTGCTGTGCTGCTGTGGGATGGCTAGGCTCCCTAAATGTGCTGTTGTGTATGGGCTAGGCTCCCCAAGTGTGCCGTGCTGCAGGTGCTGCTGTGTATGGGCTAGGCTCCCCAGGTGTGCTGTGCTGTGGGAGGGCTAGGCTCCCCAGGTGTGCTGTGCTGTGGGAGGGCTAGGCTCCCCAGGTGTGCTGTGCTGTGGGAGGGCTAGGCTCCCCAGGTGTGCTGTGCTATGGGAGGGATAGGCTCCCCAGGTGTTCCATGCTGTGGGAGGGCTAGGCTCCCCAGGTGTGCCGTGCTGTGGGAGGGCTAGGCTCCCCAGGTGTGCCATGCTGTGGGAGGACTAGGCTCCCCAGGTGTGCTGTGCTGTGGGAGGTCTAGGCTCCCCAGGTGTTTCATGCTGTGGGAGGGCTATGTTCCCCAGGTGTGCTGTGCTGTGGGAGGGCTAGGCTCCCCAGGTGTGCTGTGCTGTGGGAGGACTAGGCTCCCCAGTTGTGCTGTGCTGTGGGAGGGCTAGGCTCACCAGGTGTGCTGTGCAATGGGAGGGCTAGGCTCACTAGGTGTGCCATGCTGCTGTGGGAGAGCTAGGCTCCCTAAATGTGCTGTTGTGTATGGGCTAGGCTCCCCAGGTGTGCCGTGCTGCTGTGGGATGGCTAGGCTCCCTAAATGTGCTGCTGTGTATGGGCTAGGCTCCCCAGGTGTGCTGTGCTATGGGAGGGCTAGGCTCCCCAGGTGTGCTGTGCTGTGGGAGGGCTAGGCTCCCCAGGTGTGCCATGCTATGGGAGGGATAGGCTCCCCAGGTGTGCTGTGCTATGGGAGGGCTAGGCTCCCCAGGTGTGCTGTGCTGTAGGAGGACTAGGCTCCCCAGGTGTGCTGTGCTGTGGGAGGACTAGGCTCCCCAGGTGTGCTATGCTGCAGGTGCTGCTGTGGGAGGGCTAGGCTCCTCAGGTGTTCCATGCTGTGGGCGGGCTATGCTCCCTAAATGTGCTGTTGTGTATGGGCTAGGCTCCCCAGATGTGCTGCATGTGCTGCTAGGCTCCCCAGGTGTGCTGTGCTGCTGTGGGATGGCTAGGCTCCCTAAATGTGCTGTTGTGTATGGGCTAGGCTCCCCAAGTGTGCCGTGCTGCAGGTGCTGTTGTGTATGGGCTAGGCTCCCCAGGTGTGCTGTGCTATGGGAGGGCTAGGCTCCCCAGGTGTGCTGTGCTGTGGGAGGGCTAGGCTCCCCAGGTGTGCTGTACTGTGCTGTGGGAGGGCTAGGCTCCCCAGGTGTGCTGTGCTGTGGGAGGGCTAGGCTCCCCAGGTGTGCTGTGCTGTGGGAGGGCTAGGCTCCCCAGGTGTGCTGTGCTATGGGAGGGCTAGGCTCCCCAGGTGTGCCGTGCTGTGGGAGGGCTAGGCTCCCCAGATGTGCCGTGCTATGGGAGGGATAGGCTCCCCAGGTGTGCTGTGCTGCTGTGGGATGGCTAGGCTCCCTAAATGTGCTGTTGTGTATGGGCTAGGCTCCCCAGATGTGCTGCATGTGCTGCTAGGCTCCCCAGGTGTGCCGTGCTGCTGTGGGATGGCTAGGCTCCCTAAATGTGCTGTTGTGTATGGGCTAGGCTCCCCAAGTGTGCCGTGCTGCAGGTGCTGCTGTGTATGAGCTAGGCTCCCCAGGTGTGCTGTGCTTTGGGAGGGCTAGGCTCCCCAGGTGTGCTGTGCTGTAGGAGGACTAGGCTCCCCAGGTGTGCTGTGCTGTGGGAGGACTAGGCTCCCCAGGTGTGCTATGCTGCAGGTGCTGCTGTGGGAGGGCTAGGCTCCTCAGGTGTTCCGTGCTGTGGGCGGGCTAGGCTCCCTAAATGTGCTGTTGTGTATGGGCTAGGCTCCCCAGATGTGCTGCATGTGCTGCTAGGCTCCCCAGGTGTGCTGTGCTGCTGTGGGATGGCTAGGCTCCCTAAATGTGCTGTTGTGTATGGGCTAGGCTCCCCAAGTGTGCCGTGCTGCAGGTGCTGTTGTGTATGGGCTAGGCTCCCCAGGTGTGCTGTGCTATGGGAGGGCTAGGCTCCCCAGGTGTGCTGTGCTGTGGGAGGGCTAGGCTCCCCAGGTGTGCTGTACTGTGCTGTGGGAGGGCTAGGCTCCCCAGGTGTGCTGTGCTGTGGGAGGGCTAGGCTCCCCAGGTGTGCTGTGCTGTGGGAGGGCTAGGCTCCCCAGGTGTGCTGTGCTATGGGAGGGCTAGGCTCCCCAGGTGTGCCGTGCTGTGGGAGGGCTAGGCTCCCCAGATGTGCCGTGCTATGGGAGGGATAGGCTCCCCAGGTGTGCTGTGCTGCTGTGGGATGGCTAGGCTCCCTAAATGTGCTGTTGTGTATGGGCTAGGCTCCCCAGATGTGCTGCATGTGCTGCTAGGCTCCCCAGGTGTGCCGTGCTGCTGTGGGATGGCTAGGCTCCCTAAATGTGCTGTTGTGTATGGGCTAGGCTCCCCAAGTGTGCCGTGCTGCAGGTGCTGCTGTGTATGAGCTAGGCTCCCCAGGTGTGCTGTGCTATGGGAGGGCTAGGCTCCCCAGGTGTGCTGTGCTGTAGGAGGACTAGGCTCCCCAGGTGTGCTGTGCTGTGGGAGGACTAGGCTCCCCAGGTGTGCTATGCTGCAGGTGCTGCTGTGGGAGGGCTAGGCTCCTCAGGTGTTCCGTGCTGTTGTGTATGGGCTAGGCTCCCCAGATGTGCTGCATGTGCTGCTAGGCTCCCCAGGTGTGCTGTGCTGTGGAAGGGCTAGGCTCCCCGGGTGTGCTGTGCTGTGGGAGGACTAGGCTCCCCAGGTGTGCTGTGCTATGGGAGGGCTAGGCTCCCCAGGTGTGCTGTGCTGCTGTGGGAGAGCTAGGCTCCCCAGGTGTGCCGTTCTATGGGAGGGCTAGGCTCCCCAGGTGTTCCATGCTGTGGGCGGGCTAGGCTCCCCAGGTGTGCTGTGCTGTGGGAGGGCTAGGCTCCCCAGGTGTGCTGTGCTGTGGGAGGGCTAGGGTCCCCAGGTGTTCCATGCTGTGGGAGGGCTAGGCTCCCCAGGTGTGCTGTGCTGTGGGAGGGCTAGGGTCCCCAGGTGTTCCATGCTGTGGGAGGGCTAGGTGTGCTGTGCTGTGGGAGGGCTAGGGTCCCCAGGTGTTCCATGCTGTGGGAGGGCTAGGGTCTCCAGGTGTGCTGTGCTGTGGGAGGGCTAGGCTCCCCAGGTGTGCTGTGGGAGGGCTAGGCTCCCCAGGTGTTCCGTGCTGTGGGGGGGCTAGGGTCCCCTGGTGTTCCATGCTGTGGGAGGGCTAGGCATCCCATGTGTTTATAAGAAGACATAGGAAGTGATGTACAAAAGAAGCACAATTAGGCCAATGTAAGAAGAAGTGTATGATAATGATAATATGCACATAGACATACTGTATGCCCATATTAGCTTCATTCAGCCTGAAACAGAAGGTTCCAAACAATCCCCAAATATCACCTTAGTATGAATCATGCATTGTATAAACTTCCTCTGTCTGCTATCAGCGCTGTCTAGGACATAAATATGGTTCTCTTAGCAATTCCTATGCTCTAAGCCACTCAGCCCTTATTATCTGCTATAACTGTGCATGCATTGTGTCCTGAGGTTGTCTATATAATACGTGAGAAAGCCTGTCTGTCTGTCTGTCTGTCTGTCTGTCTGTCTGTCTGTCTGTCTTATGCTGGCCATACACCTGCACAATTTCGGCCCGATAGTCCGATTTACGACGAGTCTTACGATGAATCGTGTGGAAATTGTATATTTTTGGAGTAGGATACGATCCCATGCGCGCTCCTGCAGCTCCTATAAACAGATGGTATGATCAGATGTACAGCCCATATTATCCATCGTATCGTGTGTAGATCGTACCGTGTATTTTCTGCATGCGATGCATCGTGTGTCCATTCATGTCATTGCAGTGACTTTTTTCCCTGATGAGCGCACGAGGCACACGATCGATCGTACGACAGATCGTGTGCAATGAAAAACAACAAATATCCCGCCGGGACCACCAGGGAGCTGCGGGGAGTCGGGTGTGAATCTGATCTTAAGCTTGTTGTGCAGGTGTATGGCTATTGGCTAGCATTAGAGTTTTGGACCTACCTCCACCAAATTTGGCAGGGTGGTGCAGGGCCAGATTAACAATGGGGCGGATGGAGCTACAGCTCCAGGCCTCCACATAAAATAGGCCCATTGTCTTGACTACATGATGTTGAATGGCCATCTGCCGTCCACACAGTCAACCATAAATCATAAGTAGTAAAATTGTATTTCTTTTTACCTCACAAAATGAAGCATTTTTTAATTTTACATATTTAGGGAGACATTGGGGCTGAGAGTATAGGGGTGTACATGCCCACATTTCACTGGCCACACCCACACTGCACTGGTCACACCCACACAGCACTGGTCACACCTCCTCTGCTTCTCATAATAGGCCCTTGGTCATTTTCAGCTCCAGGCCCATGTGGCCCTCAATCCGGCCCTGGGGTGGTGTAGTGTGACCAGGATTAGGTTTTTGCCTAGGTTTGAACTTCTTCACACACTGTCACACACTGTCACACACTGACACACACTGTCACACACTGTCACACACTGACACACACTGTCACACACTGACACACACTGACACACACTGTCACACACTGACACACACTGTCACACACTGTCACACACTGACACACACTGTCACACACTGACACACACTGTCACACACTGTCACACACTGACACACACTGTCACACACTGTCACACACTGACACACACTGTCACACACTGACACACACTGTCACACACTGTCACACACTGTCACACACTGACACACACTGTCACACACTGTCACACACTGACACACACTGTCACACACTGTCACACACTGACACACACTGACACACACTGTCACACACTGACACACACTGTCACACACTGACACACACTGTCACACACTGTCACACACTGACACACACTGACACACACTGTCACACACTGACACACACTGACACACACTGTCACACACTGACACACACTGTCACACAAAATGAGGACACTCTTACATCACACAGGTTCCGGGGTTGGAATTGGCAGTGACAGAAATCATTTTACCTTCACAGTCTGAGCAAGTGTCACTGTATGACACACGCAAGTTCATGTTCAACCCAGAGCTAGTCCTTGTACAGTGACATTTATATATATATAGTGTTAGTCAGATCTCTGGTTGCACATGCAAGAGCATACTTAGAACTTTGGGGGCCACATAGCAAAGATCTTAAAAGAGCCCCTCCAGAGATGACAAAACACATACTGGCCCCCACACATTGCCCATTCAGGTTATGCCACACAGCAGTACCCCTTATACACATTATGCCATGCAGTAGTAGTGTCCCTTATACATTATGACACACAGTAGAGCCCCATATAAAACATTCCACACAATAATAGCAGTGCCCCTTACACATTATGCCCCCCCAGTAACTCACCTCACTGTGTCACTCCAGTAGCCTCTCATCTCCCCCTGTCTCCCTCCAGCAGCCCCACCTCCCCCTGTGTCCTCTCCAGCAGCCTCTCACCTCCCCCTGTGTCCTCTCCAGCAGCCTCTCACCTCCCCCTGTGTCCCTCCAGCAGCCTCTCACCTCCCCGTGTCTCCCTCCAGCAGCCTCTCACCTCCCCCTGTGTCCTCTCCAGCAGCCTCTCACCTCCCCCTGTCTCCCTCCAGCAGCCTCTCACCTCCCCCTGTGTCCCTCCAGCAGCCTCTCGTCTCCCTCCAGCAGCCTCTCACCTCCCCCTGTGTCCCTCCAGCAGCCTCTCACCTCCCCCTGTATGCCATCAGCAGCCAGCAGGTGTGGATTTGGTGCAGGAACGCCAGCTAATTACAGCTGGTGTACCAGCAGACAGAACAGGTGCAATTTGAATCTGGCACTGGTTATGAGCCAATCGGAGCTCGCGGACTGGCAGCCAGTCAGGAGCCACAAGTGCTGATTAGCTGCCGGTCCGCAAGCTGGGTACTTACCTCATGACCGCCATCGCTGCCTCTACAAGTCTGCCTGCTGAAGCACCAGCTGTAATCAGCTGGCGGGCTGGCACCAAATCAACACTGCTGACACCTAGGCCGCCCTCGCTGGCCCTAACTGGGCTGGCCCACTTTGTGCGTGACTGGGTGCAGGAGGAGCGGCGGGTCACAGAGGGAGATCGGGCACCATAGCAATTTGCACTCTTTGCTCCCACAGTAGTTACGTCTCTGGTTACAAACATGTCAGCAAACATTAGGGTAATTTTCAGGATGAATGGATTCAGGTTATAGGGACAATGTAACAAATAGAGGCAGCAGCTGTACTTCAGGGTCCAGTCTTCAACCCAGGCAACGCCGGGAATCCCAGATACATACTAATAACAGGAAGCCATCGTCCATATTCCAGCCACGTCTGACCCACATACATGAACGGGAGACTTGTGTGTACAACATACTACTGACATTTATATTCTCCCTTCCGAACCCTGGTCAGGGGACAAAGCCGGGTACTTCTCATCATTACACCTCACCCACTACTGGCATAAATAGTGACTGGCCTACTATATACTGATACATAGTGACTGGCCTGCTATATACTGTACACACATCTATATACACTGATACATAGTGACTGGCCTGCTATATACTGTACACACATCTATATACACTGATACATAGTGACTGGCCTGCTATATACTGTACACACATCTATATACACTGATACATAGTGACTGGCCTGCTATATACTGTACACACATCTATATACACTGATACATAGTAACTGGCCTGCTATATACTGTACACACATCTATAAACACTGATACATAGTAACTGGCCTGCTATATACTGTACACACATCTATATACACTGATACATAGTGACTGGCCTACTATATACTGTACACACATCTATATACACTGATACATAGTGACTGGCCTGCTATATACTGTACACACCTCTATATACACTGATACATAGTGACTAGCCTGCTATATACTGTACACACCTCTATATACACTGATACATAGTGACTGGCCAGCTATATACTATACACACCTATATACACTGATACATAGTGACTGGCTTGCTATATACTGTACACATCTATATACACTGATACATAGTGACTGGCTTGCTATATACTGTACACACCTATATACACAGATACATAGTGACTGGCCTACTATATACTGTACACACCTATATACACTGATACATAGTGACTGGCCTACTGTATACTGTACACACCTATATACACTGATACATAGTGACTGGCCTACTGTATACTGTACACACCTATATACACTGATACATTGTGACTGGCCTACTATGTACTGTACACATCTATATACACTGATACATAGTGACTGGCCTGCTATATACTGTACACATCTATATACACTGATACATAGTGACTGGCCTGCTATGTACTGTACACATCTATATACACTGATACATAGTGACTGGCCTACTATGTACTGTACACATCTATATACACTGATACATAGTGACTGGCCTGCTATGTACTGTACACATCTATATACACTGATACATAGTGACTGGCCTGCTATGTACTGTACACATCTATATAAACTGATACATAGTGACTGGCCTGCTATATACTGTACACATCTATATACACTGATACATAGTGACTGGCCTGCTATGTACTGTACACACACCTATATACACTGATACATAGTGACTGGCCTGCTATATACTGTACACATCTATATACACTGATACATAGTGACTGGCCTGCTATATACTGTACACATCTATATACACTGATACATAGTGACTGGCCTGCTATATACTGTACACATCTATATACACTGATACATAGTGACTGGCCTGCTATATACTGTACACACCTATATACACTGATACATAGTGACTGGCCTGCTATATACTGTACACACATCTATATACACTGATACATAGTGACTGGCCTGCTATGTACTGTACACATCTATATACACTGATACATAGTGACTGGCCTGCTATGTACTGTACACATCTATATACACTGATACATAGTGACTGGCCTGCTATGTACTGTACACACACCTATATACACTGATACATAGTGACTGGCCTGCTATATACTGTACACATCTATATACACTGATACATAGTGACTGGCCTGCTATATACTGTACACATCTATATACACTGATACATAGTGACTGGCCTGCTATATACTGTACACACCTATATACACTGATACATAGTGACTGGCCTGCTATATACTGTACACACATCTATATACACTGATACATAGTGACTGGCCTACTATATACTGTACACACCTATATACACTGATACATAGTGACTGGCCTTCTATATACTGTACACATCTATATACACTGATACATAGTGACTGGCCTACTATATACTGTACACACACCTATATACACTGATACATAGTGACTGGCCTACTGTATATTGTACACATCTATATACACTGATACATAGTGACTGGCCTGCTATATACTGTACACACCTATATACACTGATACATAGTGACTGGCCTGCTATATACTATACACACCTATATACACTGATACATAGTGACTGGCCTGCTATATACTGTACACACCTATATACACTGATACATAGTGACTGGCCTACTATGTACTGTACACATCTATATACACTGATACATAGTGACTGGCCTGCTATATACTGTACACATCTATATACACTGATACATAGTGACTGGCCTGCTATATACTGTACACACCTATATACACTGATACATAGTGACTGGCCTGCTATATACTGTACACACCTATATACACTGATACATAGTGACTGGCCTGCTATATACTGTACACATCTATATACACTGATACATAGTGACTGGCCTACTATGTACTGTACACATCTATATACACTGATACATAGTGACTGGCCTGCTATATACTGTACACATCTATATACACTGATACATAGTGACTGGCCTGCTATATACTGTACACACCTATATACACTGATACATTGTGACTGGCCTACTATATACTGTACACACACCTATATACACTGATACATAGTGACTGGCCTACTATATACTGTACACATCTATATACACTGATACATAGTGACTGGCCTGCTATATACTGTACACACCTATATACACTGATACATAGTGACTGGCCTGCTATATACTGTACACACCTATATACACTGATACATAGTGACTGGCCTACTATATACTGTACACACATCTATATACACTGATACATAGTGACTGGCCTACTATATACTGTACACACATCTATATACACTGATACATAGTGACTGGCCTGCTATATACTGTACACATCTATATACACTGATACATAGTGACTGGCCTGCTATATACTGTACACATCTATATACACTGATACATAGTGACTGGCCTGCTATATACTGTACACACCTATATACACTGATACATAGTGACTGGCCTACTATATACTGTACACACATCTATATACACTGATACATAGTGACTGGCCTACTATATACTGTACACACATCTATATACACTGATACATAGTGACTGGCCTACTGTATACTGTACACACCTATATACACTGATACATAGTGACTGGCCTACTGTATACTGTACACACATCTATATACACTGATACATAGTGACTGGCCTACTGTATACTGTACACACATCTATATACACTGATACATAGTGACTGGCCTGCTATATACTGTACACACCTCTATATACACTGATACATAGTGACTGGCCTACTGTATACTGTACACACCTATATACACTGATACATAGTGACTGGCCTACTATATACTGTACATACACCTATATACACTGATACATAGTGACTGGCCTGCTATATACTGTACACACACCTATATACACTGATACATAGTGACTGGCCTACTGTATACTGTACACACATCTATATACACTGATACATAGTGACTGGCCTACTATATACTGTACATACACCTATATACACTGATATATAGTGACTGGCCTGCTATATACTGTACACACATCTATATACACTGATACATAGTGACTGGCCTGCTATATACTGTACACATCTATATACACTGATACATAGTGACTGGCTTGCTATATACTGTACACACCTATATACACTGATACATAGTGACTGGCCTGCTATGTACTGTACACACATCTATATACACTGATACATAGTGACTGGCCTACTGTATACTGTACACACATCTATATACACTGATACATAGTGACTGGCCTGCTATGTACTGTACACACATCTATATACACTGATACATAGTGACTGGCCTACTATATACTGTACACACATCTATATACACTGATACATAGTGACTGGCCTACTATATACTGTACACACATCTATATACACTGATACATAGTGACTGGCCTACTATATACTGTACACACATCTATATACACTGATACATAGTGACTGGCCTACTGTATACTGTACACACATCTATATACACTGATACATAGTGACTGGCCTACTATATACTGTACATACACCTATATACACTGATATATAGTGACTGGCCTGCTATATACTGTACACACATCTATATACACTGATACATAGTGACTGGCCTACTGTACACTGTACACATCTATATACACTGATACATAGTGACTGGCCTGCTATATACTGTACACATCTATATACACTGATACATAGTGACTGGCCTGCTATATACTGTACACACCTATATACACTGATACATAGTGACTGGCCTACTATATACTGTACACACATCTATATACACTGATACATAGTGACTGGCCTACTATATACTGTACACACATCTATATACACTGATACATAGTGACTGGCCTGCTATATACTGTACACACATCTATATACACTGATACATAGTGACTGGCCTACTATATACTGTACATACACCTATATACACTGATATATAGTGACTGGCCTGCTATATACTGTACACACCTATATACACTGATACATAGTGACTGGCCTACTATATACTGTACACACATCTATATACACTGATACATAGTGACTGGCCTACTATATACTGTACACACATCTATATACACTGATACATAGTGACTGGCCTGCTATATACTGTACACACATCTATATACACTGATACATAGTGACTGGCCTACTATATACTGTACATACACCTATATACACTGATATATAGTGACTGGCCTGCTATGTACTGTACACACATCTATATACACTGATACATAGTGACTGGCCTACTGTATACTGTACACATCTATATACACTGATACATAGTGACTGGCCTACTGTATACTGCACACATCTATATACACTGATACATAGTGACTGGCCTACTGTACACTGTACACATCTATATACACTGATACATAGTGACTGGCCTGCTATATACTGTACACATCTATATACACTGATACATAGTGACTGGCCTGCTATATACTGTACACATCTATATACACTGATACATAGTGACTGGCCTGCTATATACTGTACACACCTATATACACTGATACATAGTGACTGGCCTACTGTACACTGTACACACCTATATACACTGATATATAGTGACTGGCCTACTATATACTGTACACATCTATATACACTGATACATAGTGACTGGCCTGCTATATACTGTACACACCTATATACACTGATACATAGTGACTGGCCTGCTATATACTGTACACACACCTATATACACTGATACATAGTGACTGGCCTGCTATATACTGTACATACACCTATATACACTGATACATAGTGACTGGCCTACTATATACTGTACACACATCTATATACACTGATACATAGTGACTGGCCTGCTATATACTGTACACATCTATATACACTGATACATAGTGACTGGCCTGCTGTATACTGTACACATCTATATACACTGATACATAGTGACTGGCCTGCTGTATACTGTACACATCTATATACACTGATACATAGTGACTGGCCTGCTATGTACTGTACACATCTATATAAACTGATACATAGTGACTGGCCTGCTATATACTGTACACATCTATATACACTGATACATAGTGACTGGCCTGCTATGTACTGTACACACACCTATATACACTGATACATAGTGACTGGCCTGCTATATACTGTACACATCTATATACACTGATACATAGTGACTGGCCTGCTATATACTGTACACATCTATATACACTGATACATAGTGACTGGCCTGCTATATACTGTACACATCTATATACACTGATACATAGTGACTGGCCTGCTATATACTGTACACACCTATATACACTGATACATAGTGACTGGCCTGCTATATACTGTACACACATCTATATACACTGATACATAGTGACTGGCCTGCTATGTACTGTACACATCTATATACACTGATACATAGTGACTGGCCTGCTATGTACTGTACACATCTATATACACTGATACATAGTGACTGGCCTGCTATGTACTGTACACACACCTATATACACTGATACATAGTGACTGGCCTGCTATATACTGTACACATCTATATACACTGATACATAGTGACTGGCCTGCTATATACTGTACACATCTATATACACTGATACATAGTGACTGGCCTGCTATATACTGTACACACCTATATACACTGATACATAGTGACTGGCCTGCTATATACTGTACACACATCTATATACACTGATACATAGTGACTGGCCTACTATATACTGTACACACCTATATACACTGATACATAGTGACTGGCCTTCTATATACTGTACACATCTATATACACTGATACATAGTGACTGGCCTACTATATACTGTACACACACCTATATACACTGATACATAGTGACTGGCCTACTGTATATTGTACACATCTATATACACTGATACATAGTGACTGGCCTGCTATATACTGTACACACCTATATACACTGATACATAGTGACTGGCCTGCTATATACTATACACACCTATATACACTGATACATAGTGACTGGCCTGCTATATACTGTACACACATCTATATACACTGATACATAGTGACTGGCCTACTATATACTGTACATACACCTATATACACTGATATATAGTGACTGGCCTGCTATGTACTGTACACACATCTATATACACTGATACATAGTGACTGGCCTACTGTATACTGTACACATCTATATACACTGATACATAGTGACTGGCCTACTGTATACTGCACACATCTATATACACTGATACATAGTGACTGGCCTACTGTACACTGTACACATCTATATACACTGATACATAGTGACTGGCCTGCTATATACTGTACACATCTATATACACTGATACATAGTGACTGGCCTGCTATATACTGTACACATCTATATACACTGATACATAGTGACTGGCCTGCTATATACTGTACACACCTATATACACTGATACATAGTGACTGGCCTACTGTACACTGTACACACCTATATACACTGATATATAGTGACTGGCCTACTATATACTGTACACATCTATATACACTGATACATAGTGACTGGCCTGCTATATACTGTACACACCTATATACACTGATACATAGTGACTGGCCTGCTATATACTGTACACACACCTATATACACTGATACATAGTGACTGGCCTGCTATATACTGTACATACACCTATATACACTGATACATAGTGACTGGCCTACTATATACTGTACACACATCTATATACACTGATACATAGTGACTGGCCTGCTATATACTGTACACATCTATATACACTGATACATAGTGACTGGCCTGCTGTATACTGTACACATCTATATACACTGATACATAGTGACTGGCCTGCTGTATACTGTACACATCTATATACACTGATACATAGTGACTGGCCTGCTATATACTGTACACATCTATATACACTGATACATAGTGACTGGCCTGCTGTATACTGTAAAATACATTAATCTGTCTTATTCTATGTGCTTATTACTGAAGCTGGGAGTCTGTGAGGTCCGTGTTACATACCTGTGTGTGATATATTAGTAATTGTGTATACAGTAGGTAGCAGTGAAGGACTATCTGGTGACCTATCACTGAAGTTTCCTTGCTGGTGGCCATGTAATTGTGCGGGTATCGGTGCGGTGTGTGAGCGCAGCTGGATCAGTAACAATAATGATAATTATAATAGTGTGACTGCAGGAAGCCTCGGGTTATGTACAGACGTTTGGGGCTGAGGGGAGACTTTATCCTTAAGGTTATTCAGAGAAAGAATTGCTTACGTTGAGATATGATGAGGTTAAACCAGTGTGATGATACTGGAGGTTATCCCCTGTGTGGGAGGACTGTGCACGTGGTGGTATCGTGGTACCCTCCCTTCCTGATCATGTCTGTGCCAGTCCTCAGCCCGTGCCTCTCACCTCCCTATAACTCCTCTCTCCCTATGTAGTTGTCACAGGCACCAGCCTCGCCTGGCGCGTACATGAGAGTTGTGCCCCTGACATTGGGTAATGCCCGTACTAAGCGTCTCCAGCAGAGCGGCCGCGAATCTTCTCCTGTATTTAGTTGGAATCTCTATGTGGCAGCCCCTATACAGGCGGCATTACTGCCAGGGCACATCTGTACCAGCCCTATCACTGGTACTGTATTCGAGATCAGCCGGATCTCTGCGTACGCTCACCCCTAAATAGCCCGAAATTCTGTCTGTGCAGCCACGGCGCACTCATCCATGCAATTACCTTATTGCCGCCCGGTTACACTCGTTACTGTCACAGGTAGATATCAGACTGCCTGGCGCAATTCTGAATAGTCCACAAACTTGCGTCTCGGAAGCCTATGTCAGGGCGAAAACTAGAAATTTTGTTATCCGGGGTAAGGCAGTAATTTTATATCCACCCAACCACCACCGCGGCATAACTATATACTCTGTCCTTCCAGGAACCCCCCCCCTACTCTGGTGTCTCTACAGCAGTCTATCCCCCCCGTTCTATTTATCACCGCAGCAGCCTGTTCTTCAGCGCACGTGACGTCATGCCCCTTATAACATTATGCCACACACAGAAATTCCCCTTTTAGCATTATGTCACACACAGTAATGCCCCTTATAGCATTATGTCACACACAGTAATGCCCCTTATAGCATTATGCCACACACAGTAATGCCCCTTATAGCATTATGTCACACACAGTAATGCCCCTTATAACATTATGCCGCACACAGTAATGCCCCTTATAGCATTATGCCGCACACAGTAATGCCCCTTATAGCATTATGCCACCACACAGAAATGCCTCTTATAGCATTATGCCACACACAGAAATGCCCCTTATAGCATTATGCCACACACAGAAATGCCCCTTATAGCATTATGTCACACACAGTAATGCCCCTTATAACATTATGTCACACACAGAAATGCTCCTTATAACATTATGTCACACACTGAAATGCCCCTTATAGCATTATGCCACACACAGTAATGCCCCTTATAGCATTATGCCACACACAGGAATGCCCCTTATAGCATTATGCCACACACAGGAATGCCCCTTATAGCATTATGCCACACAAAGGAATGCCCCTTATAACATTATGCCACACACAGGAATGCCCCTTATAGCATTATGCCACACACAGTAATGCCCCTTATAGCATTATGCCACACACAGGAATGCCCCTTATAACATTATGCCACACACAGGAATGCCCCTTATAGCATTATGCCAGACACAGGAATGCCCCTTATAGCATTATGCCAGACACAGTAATGCCCCTTTATAGCATTATGCCAGACACAGTAATGCCCCTTTATAGCATTATGCCAGACACAGTAATGCCCCTTTATAGCATTATGCCACACACAGAAATGCCCCTTATAGCATTATGCCACCCACAGATATGCCCCTTATAGCATTATGCCACACACAGAAATGCCCCTTATAGCATTATGCCACACACAGTACTGCCCCTTATAGCATTATGCCACACACAGGAATGCCCCTTATAGCATTATGCCACAAACAGGAATGCCCCTTATAGCATTATGCCACACACAAGAATGCCCCTTATAGCATTATGCCACGCACAGGAATGCCCCTTATAGCATTATGCCACACAGTAATGCCCCTTATAGCATTATGCCACACACAGAAATGCCCCTTATAGCATTATGCCACACAGTAATGCCCCTTATAGCATTATGCCACACACAGAAATGCCCCTTATAGGATTATGCCACAAACAGAAATGCCACTTATAGCATTATGCCACACACAGTAATGCCCCTTATAGCATTATGCCACACTGAGAAATGCCTCTTATAGCATTATGCCACACTGAGAAATTCCTCTTATAGCATTATGCCACACACAGAAATGCCCCTTATAGAATTATGCCATACACAATAACATGACTTATAGCATTATGCCCCACACAGTAATACCCCTATAGCGTTATGCCACACACAGTAATGCCCCTTTGCCATCAGGATTACTTGCAGATAATGTAGTAATAGACAGTTATCACAGGGGTGGGCTTATACAGTCCAAGGGTCTGTTGCACCTGCGGGCAAAACGGTAACAATACTGGGAATAGCGATAGAGAGAGAGAGATGGGTACACTGAGGTCGTAGAGTCGGGTATGTACAGAGACGAGCTAGACTGGGCAATCACTGATCACTGATAGCTAGGTCTGGGCACCCTTTATACCCATCACAGGTGGGGACTTAGGTTACAGATGGCTGCCAGAGTATCGGACATGCGCTCTCACAGACGCCAGACAATGGCACAGGTGGGTCCTTCTTTTCCTCAGCCTGTGGGCAATATTCTAATATGTTTGCAAGCCAAATAATTTTTCTGAACTTTCAAAGTAAATGTGTACAGATGGCAAGTGAGCGGCATAGCGCCACTCACCTGACCAAACTTCCTGGCAATACACCTGGCATCCAGCCTCCCGTAACGGGTGAGTGCAAGGTCTGGGGCTAAGGTAATGAGCCCCTATGTGTGTCACCCTATTCCAAGACGCCATCATGGTAACTCTTTAGCTATAAATGACCTTGGATTAGACTCTGCAAATTTCATCCCAGACTTCCCCAGAGTGACTGTTACATGTATAATCCCCCCGTGGAAACCCTGGAATCGGGTGATATTAGTGGGGAGTGACTGAGGATCTGATAATTTCTAGGTGTGGGTCTGTCCGTGACCTAGATATGGATTTATAACCTTGGCAGTTCTCATTAAGTGATCCAGATAAGCCGGTTTATCAGTGGTTTTATGTTTGTACAATTATAAAAGTAAATTACAGGTTATGAGTAAGTTTTACTAAACCCTGTTGCTGGTGCCTGTGTCTGTATTCTGCCATTTACACCCCTATAGCTGCTCCCTAACACACAATGTCTGCCGACCGTGAGAACTCGCAGCCACACCTGTATACTTATACTTCTGTCTGCTCAGTGATTGTTCCCCGGGCATGGGATAATGTAATTTAATAACATACTGCCCTGTATCTGTATATTCTGTATTATGTACATATTATTACAGATTCTATACAACAATAAGTGATTTCCAGGGTCGGCTGCCACCTCCGCCCAGCTAGGAGGGGACTGTATGTTCTTTTTATTCTCTGTATTGTATTACTGGCCCTTCTCCCAGTGGCGTCCCTACGTGTGGTGACACCCGATGCGGGCCGCACCCTCCTAGTGATGCCACGGCCTGGCTCTGCACAGATTATGCTGCCTGATACCGTCACCTTCTATACTGTGTAACAAGGGGGAACTTTAATATAAAGCACCATAAAGAAGCTAATTCTGAGTCAGATACAGCCGCGTCCGTGTATATTGGTGGTGGTCCCGTCTGTCCCCAACGTCGCTACACAACCCTTCCCTTGTGTGCACCCGTAATACTGATTGGTGCGACATTATATGCCACCACTGCTCGCTCCATTGATGCATCCATCAGTCCCATGGCAAGTGCAGCTTCTCCTTCTGAGTCCTATGTGGGCGCTGAGCGTCTGTGTATGTCACCAGTATCAGTGACACGCCCGAGACACGCCCATAAGACAGACCGTCTGCGTGAGACCACTAAGCCACCTCCCTGTCACCCCTGGGAATGCCCACTACATTATCACTACACCTCCGTGCATGCATCTGAGCAGCTGCCACTCTGTAAGGACACAATCGGGACACGTGCGTGCATCTCAGCAACTGCCACTCTGTATGGATACAATCAGGACACGTGCGTGCATCTCAGCAACTGCCACTATGTATGGATACAATCGGGACACGTGCGTGCATCTCAGCAACTGCCACTCTGTATGGACACAATAGGGACATGTGCGTGCATCTGAGCAGCTGCCACTCTGTAAGGACACAATCGGGACACGTGCGTGCATCTCAGCAACTGCCACTCTGTATGGACACAATCGGGACACGTGCGTGCATCTCAGCAACTGCCACTCTGTCAGGATAAAATCAGGACACGTGCGTGCATCTCAGCAACTGCCACTCTGTATGGATACAATCGGGACAAGTGCGTGCATCTAAGCAACTGCCACTCTGTCAGGATGCAATCGGGACACGTGCGTGCATCTAAGCAACTGCCACTCTGTATGGATACAATCAGGACACGTGCGTGCATCTCAGCAACTGCCACTCTGTATGGATACAATTGGGACATGTGCGTGCATCTCAGCAACTGCCACTCTGTATGGATACAATCGGGACACGTGCATGCATCTGAGCAGCTGCCACTCTGTAAGGACACAATCGGGACACGTGCATGCATCTCAGCAACTGCCACTCTGTATGGATACAATCGGGACACGTGCATGCATCTCAGCAACTGCCACTCTGTATGGATACAATCGGGACACGTGCGTGCATCTCAGCAACTGCCACTCTGTATGGACACAATCGGGACACGTGCGTGCATCTCAGCAACTGCCACTCTGTATGGATACAATCGGGACACGTGCGTGCATCTCAGCAACTGCCACTCTGTATGGGCACAATCGGGACACGTGCGTGCATCTCAGCAACTGCCACTCTGTATGGATACAATCGGGATACGTGCGTGCATCTCAGCAACTGCCACTCTGTATGGATACAATCAGGACACGTGCGTGCATCTCAGCAACTGCCACTCTGTATGGATACAATCGGGACACGTGCGTGCAGCTCAGCAACTGCCACTCTGTATGGACACAATAGGGACATGTACGTGCATCTGAGCAGCTGCCACTCTGTAAGGACACAATCGGGACACGTGCGTGCCTCTCAGCAACTGCCACTCTGTATGGATACAATCGGGACACGTGCGTGCATCTCAGCAACTGCCACTCTGTATGGACACAATCGGGACACGTGCGTGCATCTCAGCAACTGCCACTCTGTCAGGATACAATCGGGACACGTGCGTGCATCTCAGCAACTGCCACTCTGTATGGATACAATCGGGACACGTGCGTGCATCTAAGCAACTGCCACTCTGTCAGGATGCAATCGGGACACGTGTGTGCATCTAAGCAACTGCCACTCTGTATGGATACAATCGGGACACGTGCGTGCATCTCAGCAACTGCCACTCTGTATGGATACAATTGGGACACGTGCGTGCATCTCAGCAACTGCCACTCTGTATGGATACAATCGGGACACGTGCGTGCATCTAAGCAACTGCCACTCTGTCAGGATACAATCGGGACACGTGCGTGCATCTCAGCAACTGCCACTCTGTATGGATACAATCGGGACACGTGCGTGCATCTGAGCAGCTGCCACTCTGTAAGGACACAATCGGGACACGTGCGTGCATCTCAGCAACTGCCACTCTGTATGGATACAATCGGGACACGTGCGTGCATCTCAGCAACTGTCACTCTGTATGGACACAATCAGGACACGTGCGTGCATCTCAGCAACTGTCACTCTGCATGGACACAATCGGGACACGTGCGTGCATCTCAGCAACTGCCACTCTGTATGGACACAATAGGGACATGTGCATGCATCTCAGCAACTGCCACTCTGTATGGACACAATCGGGTCACATGCGTGCATCTCAGCAACTGTCACTCTGCATGGACACAATCGGGACATGTGCGTGCATCTGAGCAGCTGCCACTCTGTATGGACACAATCAGGACACGTGCGTGCATCTCAGCAACTGTCACTCTGTATGGGCACAATCGGGTCACATACGTGCATACAGTATGAGCAACTGCCACTCTGTATGGACACAATCGGGACACGTGCGTGCATCTCAGCAACTGTCACTCTGTATGGACACAATCGGGACACGTGCATGCATGTCTGCAACTGCCACTCTGTATGGATACAATCGGGACACGTGCGTGCATCTGCGCAGCTGCCACTCTGTAAGGACACAATCGGGACACGTGCGTGCATCTCAGCAACTGCCACTCTGTATGGATACAATCGGGACACGTGCGTGCATCTGAGCAGCTGCCACTCTGTAAGGACACAATCGGGACACGTGCGTGCATCTCAGCAACTGCCACTCTGTATGGATACAATCGGGACACGTGCGTGCATCTCAGCAACTGTCACTCTGTATGGACACAATCAGGACACGTGCGTGCATCTCAGCAACTGTCACTCTGCATGGACACAATCGGGACACGTGCGTGCATCTCAGCAACTGCCACTCTGTATGGACACAATAGGGACATGTGCATGCATCTCAGCAACTGCCACTCTGTATGGACACAATCGGGTCACATGCGTGCATCTCAGCAACTGTCACTCTGCATGGACACAATCGGGACATGTGCGTGCATCTGAGCAGCTGCCACTCTGTATGGACACAATCAGGACACGTGCGTGCATCTCAGCAACTGTCACTCTGTATGGGCACAATCGGGTCACATACGTGCATACAGTATGAGCAACTGCCACTCTGTATGGACACAATCGGGACACGTGCGTGCATCTCAGCAACTGTCACTCTGTATGGACACAATCGGGACACGTGCGTGCATCTGAGCAACTGTCACTCTGTATGGACACAATCGGGACACGTGCGTGCACCTGAGCAACTGTCACTCTGTATGGACACAATCGGGACACATGCGTGCACCTCAGCAACTGCCACTCTGTATGGACACAATCGGGACACGTGCGTGCATCTCAGCAACTGTCACTCTGTATGGACACAATCGGGACACGTGCGTGCATCTCAGCAACTGCCACTCTGTTTAGACACAATCAGGACACTCAGTCTGCACTCCATTAGGTATGCCTGAGGCACCGAGGGCACTAGGCTCCTTTTGTCTGGCCCCATTAGGCAGGCCCAAGGCCTGAGCCACCCAGGGCACTGGGCTCAATTGCTTTTGTTCGGCACCAGGCCATAGGTTGTGTATAGGTCGTCGCCAGGTCGTGGACATTGTTATTGGTGTGTATAAGTCAATGCTAGGCCATGTGTCGGAACTCTCCAGCTAGGTCGGCATTAGGCCAGAGTGGGTAAGCCCTGGGAGGGTAGCCAGTCCAACCTGGGTAAGCTGACAGTAGGCCATATCCAGCCCTGTCTGTGGCCTCGGCATCCGGCTAGAGCCCCATCCCATGCAACCAGGCCCCCATGGAATGTAGACTGTGATAGGGCACCTGTTTTGTATCAGGTTCTGTAATCGTATTGTGTGTTGTCAACTGTTATTGCATTTTTGGGGATATGCATTGTTGGAGAATCTAGGTATAATAAGATCAGAGAGTGCACCACACTCAGACTGTGTCCATTATCGTTCACCGAGTCAGCTGGAGGTAGGGTCCCAGGTGAGCCCGGTCAGTCAGGTTGCTGTAGGTGGCACACGCTAGGGAAAAGAGGTCAGAATATTGCAGCCGTAGGGTTGGGCTGTTGTGTGTTCATTTGCAGGTGCAGAGATCAGGACCACCCGTCCACCAAGGGGACAAGAGTACACTCGGTGAGCGTGATTTCGTGATTTGTGTTTTGTATGTTATACATATCGTGTGTCGTCCCTTTCCTCCTTCCCCTTTCAGGTGTTTTTGTTCAGGTTTTACCCTCGTGTCTGGCACGTGGGTGTAACCAGTCTGAGGCCAAAAGTGCCAATAATGACCATCCACTGATCCCAGTGAAGGTCATCCAGTCTTGTGGCGTCCGAGTCCCTTTCAGAGGCTCAGTCAGCCTGACTTCTCTTGCTGGGTAGACCGTCGCTGCCATGTCCTACTGGAATCTCAGGACGGTCAGTAGGAGCATCATGAGCGGCCTGAAGGTGAGAGTGGCGGAGTGCGGGAGATAAGTGCCACACATGCACAGCAGCAGGCGCACGCCCCGGCACCCACATCTCACAAGAGTAAGAGGGAGCAAATCCCTGAAAAGACTTTTATAGCAGGCAAAAGCAGACTATGCTTGAGAATAAATAAGAGTCCTTGTTACCGGGCAGTTTTCGTTTAATGTTTCTGGGTCAGCTGAGTGGTTTGGGCCAGTAGGTCCTATTATGGGGCGTGTCTTTATCTGGTAATATATAGGTTAGGTCTGGGATTTAGGATGGCCTAATTTGCAGTCTGGAACCCACCATCCCGCCCAAGACCTGCTTTTCTATTGTTATTTGCTAACTTTTTTTGTTTGCCTTCTTTAGTGGAGGGTCAGCAATGGAGGGAGAGCTGCATCTCAGAGGCTTTATGTGGCGCAAGAAAGCATTGTGGGGGTGCTTGCCCTCCATTTACATGGCAAGGTTGTCCTGCCTTGTGCGGGGGGACCTGGGAGCTTCCTGTGCGGAAGCATTGGGATTGTGGGCCTGATTCAGCAAGGAACGCAAAGGAGAGAACGCACGCACTTGGCCAATGTTTTCGCAATGTGTATGCATCGCAATGCACGTGTGCGAATTAGCCAGTACGAACGGGTTAGGGTACGCAGACTACTCGCAGTGTGTACGTAGACCCTTCCGATTTTGATTGACAGGAAGTGACGTTTGTGGGTGGTGACGAGGGGTGGTCAGGCGAACGCAGGCAAGCCTGTGCATCGGGAGTGTGTTATTCTTATCCATAATTAATCTTGTGACACTGTAAGTGGTAGCGCAGTGTGTTATTCTTATTCATAAATAATTCATCTTGTGACACTAAGTGGTAGTGCAGTGTGTTATTCTTATTCATAAATAATTCATCTTGTGACACTAAGTGGTAGCGCAGTGTGTTATTCTTATTCATAAATAATTCATCTTGTGACACTAAGTGGTAGCACAGTGTGTTATTCTTCATAGTAATTCATCTTGCGACACTATAAGTGGTAGCGCAGTGTGTTATTCCTCATAATAATTCATTTGTGACACTGTAAGTGGTAGCGCAGTGTGTTATTCTTCATAATAATTCATCTTGCGACATTATAAGTGGTAGCGCAGTGTGTTATTCTTATTCATAATAATTCATCTTGTGACACTAAGAGGTAGCACAGTGTGTTATTCTTATTCATAAATAATTCATCTTGTGACACTGTAAGTGGTAGCACAGTGTGTTATTCTTCATAATAATTCATCTTGCGACATTATAAGTGGTAGCACAGTGTGTTATTCTTATTCATAATAATTCATCTTGTGACACTAAGTGGTAGCACAGTGTGTTATTCTTATTCATAAATAATTCATCTTGTGACACTGTAAGTGGTAGCGCAGTGTGTTATTCTTCATAATAATTCATCTTGCGACATAAGTGGTAGCACAGTGTGTTATTCTTATTCATAAGTAATTCATCTTGTGACACTGTAAGTGGTATAAGTGGTAGTGCAGTGTGTTATTCTTATTCATAATAATTCATCTTGTGACACTGTAAGTGGTAGCGCAGTCTAATATTCAACTTTTCACTTCTTTCCTCAATTGTGAATAAATTATTAGTCTACACGCCGACTGCAAGACCACAACAAAGTGCTAAATAGCATGCGTTATATATAAAACATAATGACATCACTATGGGGCCTATTCATCATTACTAAACTTTCCCTGGAGGTAATTAGGTTTAGAACTGGCATGGAGTTTTACCTAATTACCAGAGGAATTCATCATTCTTCCTCCCTATAGCTATCTATTCCGGTAGCTGTCATTTTTGTGATGACAGCTTTTCAGGAAATAGATAGTTATCCCTCTCTACACTAATTTACCGCAGCTGGAAACAGTGCTGCGCATGCACTGTTAAATTTGTTAACCCAGCGCATGCGCAGCACTGCCTACACATGCGGTAATTTTGTGCCCCCCCCCTAAGATGTTGATGATGAGGATGTTGTTTGTGTAAATTAAGCACCAGTGGATGAAACAGTTGTTGCCCATGATCGGGAAAATTCCAATGTCATGCCTGGGCACAAGACAAAAAACTTGGTTGTGTTGACTCATCTGCATCACCAGTGGTTTTTTGGGGGGGAAAGTTTCTTTTTTTCTCGGCAGATGCACTTGCTGGAGAAACTGAAGGAGAAGCCACCACTGCATCACGTGCCACTTGAGCTGACAATTTGCTTACCAACAGCTCTTTGCATCTCTTCAGATCTGTGTCCGTTGAGAAGAAAGACACAACCACTTCTAGTAGCAGCAGGCATAGCGCTCAAGGATTCTCAAGAAAGACACAACGTAAGACTTATTTATTTATTACAAGTTATTTATATAGCACACACAGATTCTGCAGTGCTTTACAGAGAATATTTGTCCATTCACATCAGTCCCTGCCCCACTGGAGCTTACAATCTATATTCCCTACCACATGTACATGCACACACATACAAACTAGGGTTACTTTTTGTTGGGAGCCAATTAACTTACCAGTATATTTTTGGAGTGTGGGAGGAAACTGGAGCACCCGGAGGAAACCCAGGCAAGCACAGGGATAATATACAAACTCCATGCAATTAGGGCTGCGGTGGGAATCGAACTCGCAACCTCAGTGCTGTGAGGGAGTAATGCTAATGCCATTACACTGTCTGTGCTGCCCAGACTTAAACCTTAGATCTTAAATCTTGCATTTGCTCTGTTCAGTTTGTCCACATATCTGTGGTTAAGTGGACAGTGGGTACAACAGCATTTTGGATGACATTAACTAAGTTTTTATTAATGTCCCTGTACAGGTTGGTAAATGCTTTTCTAGTGAAGTGGAATCTTTGCAAAGGATTGTTTAACAGTTGATTGTTTTTGAAAGCACTATTAGTAGTCTTCCTGGTCCCATTCTGGGATGAAAATCCACTCCCAACAACAGCAGGCATAGTACTCAAGGATTCTTCTGGGGCAAGGACTAATGTGAATGAGTAAAATATTTTTTGTAAATTCCTCCCCTTCTGCCCTCCCCTCCTCCCTCATAAATTTGCTTCAGCATAAAAAAATTAAAATAAATTTACCACCAATCAACCCTTCCTGTCCCTGCCTTCAACTACATACATACTCCAACTCCCCCAGGCCTCTTGAATAATAAAAACATTAGGTTCCTGATGTGTCATGTTGGAAGTTGAACTGCCATGTGTTTGTGCCGCCCACTGCTGCCGCTTCGCTTAGTCAGCCAGCTAGCTTGGTGCAAATTTTGGGCCTAAACCAGATGAAAACAATATTGTGAGCTGTGAGGTGCTCAAAATTGACTGGAAATGAGTGGAAATTAATGTAATTGAGGTTAATAATACGGTAGGAACAACAACAAAAAAAAATTCTGTGATTTTAGTAGATTTTATAAATTTTTTCAAACGAATACAGATCCAAAACCAAAACACGCAAGGGGCGGTTTTGGCAAAACCAAATCCAGATCCAAAACACAAGGAGATACAGATCCAAAACCAGAACACAGGGGTCGGCGCACATCTCTAGTCTTTAGAGGGGATGTTTTAGTCGTCCCCTGGTATCTTACATCTTCTGCAGCTCCTCCTGGCCAAATCATTTCAGGGTAATTAATGAATTCATTAATAAAGAGCTGTGACCTTTTTAGCCAAGCTGTTATTGTGTCTGTATCTTTATTTATTAGTTTGTTATGTTAAGGTGTGTTTAATGGGTAATAAACCAACGGAAATCTTATTAATTGTATTCCACAGTCTAATTTGGTCGCCATTTTGCTGACTCATATCTGTCAACTTTCCCATCTGGAAACTTGGGATGAAATTGGTCACACACATGATCTTCTCAAGCCACACCCAAATGTACCCAAACCACACCCACATCATGTAGATTTAACCATTTCGGCGTGGGGCTGCTCCCTTTCCATGTGCGCCATATTGGAAAGATCACACTCCGGTAAGTAGACCTTACTCCAGCACAATGGCTGATGCTGCGGGAACACAAGAGTGCCCAATCCAGTCACTGCCTCACTGGGGATCACCTAGGGCAACATATAGAGGTAATAACTGACAGGTGTGGCTCTAATTATCCTCAGGAAGACCAATCGCCTGTTTATTATGCTCTCACCTGACCTGGACACATGACACCATATTCTTTATTAATGTTATTTGGAGGTTATATCTGGCTCCATAATTGAGAGGAGTCCTCTGAGTGACAACAGCATCACAGTGTGTGTGTGTATGTGTATATATATATAATGAGGACAGGTTTATTTTCTTTGTAAGATAGACCACTGGGCGTACCCCGGTTTTCTCTCAGGTTGGCTGTATGACCCTCTCCCCTGAGACCCCTGACACATTGGGGCTGCCTTCGGGGTGGGAGCAGAGCAAAGTAACTGCGGACCTTGGTAGCACCGTGCTGCACTACAGGAGGGAGGGGGGCAGTTGTGACCTGAGCAGGGTGATTTAGGATTGGTGAGGGGCGAGTCCGTGACAGTGTAAGAATAAAGCCGCCCAGCATTTGGGCCCTGAGTCAGCAGAGGACGCGGTTCCTATCGCAGCTGCTCACATATTAGCGGCAGGAGACGTCTCATCTCCTGCATGCATATCTGATCCGAGCTGCGTTGTACAACTCAGCATCGGATCATCTGAGTGACTATCGGCTGCCATGGGTCACGCAGGCCGTCCACCGCAGATGGGTAAAAGATGCCAGAAAATCTGTCAGCTGCCACCTCCCTGCCCAGAAACTGCAGCAATCACTGACCGTCACTGACAATATGCTGCCGCTTTGCTTCCGACATGACAGACCCGTTCTGCACACTGTGGGAGTCATTCAGACTCGGTCGTTAGCGCAGATGCACTCGGACCGGGTCGATGGCCCCCCACAGAGCATGCGCACAACGGCGCCGGCACCGTAGTGCGCATGCGTGAGGCCCGCTATGACCGACAGCGCCGGTCGTAGCGGGTCTCGATCCAAAGGGGGCAAGCTGTCGATGTTGATTGACAGCTCGCCCCGTTTGGAAGGCGGGCCGGGGGGGGGGCAGCCCAAACGGAGGCGTTCCCATGGGAACGCCTACCATTTGGGGGAGACCCCACTGACATCACTAGTGATGTCAGTGGAGAGCTTCCGACTCAGACAGAGCCGAAAGCTCTCCGGGGCTTACGACAAGTGAGACCCTACCCTAGGGTCTCGTCATAAGCCCCGATGGTCGCGATGGTCTTGACCATCGCGACCATCACCTTAGGCGGTCGTAAGGCTGTGGGTGTTAACCCACAGCCTTACCACCGCAAAGGAGGACGTCTTGAAAATTCAAGAGGTCCTCCCCTCATTCAGACCAACCGCACGCTCTGTGCGACCAGCTCTGAATGAGGTCCTTTGAATCAGGCCCCAGGTGGGCTACATGCAGAAGCAGCCAGTATTTACCCTGCAAGTGTGATATCCCGACTCTAATAGAGCCAGCAACAGAAAGGAATTCAGTGGTTGCACGTGCGCATCCTGTGCCCCTAATATACTCTGTACACACACCATGGCTGGTCATACATAGCTGTGTAGAGGCCGGGCTGGGAATAGCTGGCTAATGTTAGATGACAGAGACTCCCATATATGGCCAGGTGACAGAATGGGGATATACAGTGACAGATGGCAGCCAGGGGTCTTGTGACATGTGAGCAATGCAGGATAAACACGCAAATATCAATTATTAACCCCTAATCTCCTACCAGGGGACGGCTGAGAACATAGAGGAATGCTCCAAGCATGGCCGTAGCTAGGGTAGTGTGGCCGGTGCCATCGCACAGGGCACCACAGGTCAGGGGGCGCTGTTTGGGCCTGTCAAATTTCTGTTAATTATCATCCTTGTTTATAGCTTCCTCTTATTTCATCCCCAGCATCTCCTGGTCTCTCTTATCTCTGTAGCCATGGCCCTTTTTTGGGTGCATTATGTCCCTTTAAAAAATGTGGGGGGCGCCAATGCTCTTTCTGGCACAGGGCACCAAAAAGTCTAGTTACGGCTCTGGCTCCAAGCAGAGCACTGAATCGGGAAGATTCTGGTCATACTGAGCCCCTAGGAGATTACTGCGGGGCTGGGGCAGATGTGAACACTAGTTACCCCTGGTCATACTTTACCAGTTTCCTTGAATTTCAAATAGACTTCTGCATTTGGGGGAGCTCCACTGACACCCAGGAAAATAGACCTTTCCTCCAACCGCGCTCTTCACCTCAGTGGCGTAGTGATGACATTCTCTGTGTACCTCAGTAGCGTGGTGATGGCATTCGCTGTGTACCTCAGTGGCATATCGCTGTCACTCTCACGGGCATATTGCTGTCACTTTCTCAGGGTCATAATCCTGTCACTTTCAGGGTCATAATCCTGTCACTCTCAGGGGCATATCCCTGTCACCCTCAGGGGCATATCCCTGTCACCCTCAGGGGCATATCCCTGTCACTCTCAGGGGCATATCTCTGTCACTCTCAGGGGCATATCCCTGTCACTCTCAGGGGCATATCCCTGTCACTCTCACGGTCATAATCCTGTCACCCTCAGGGGCATATCCCTGTCACTCTCTCAGGGGCATATCCCTGTCACTCTCTCAGGGGCATATCCCTGTCACTCTCTCAGGGGCATATCCCTGTCACTCTCTCAGGGGCATATCCCTGTCACTCTCAGGGTCTCTGTCACTATCATAGCGGTATATCTCTGTCACTCTCAGGGGCATATCCCTGTCACTCTCTCAGGGGCATATCCTTGTCACTCTCACAGGGGCATATCACTGTCACTCTCTCAGGGGCATATCCTTGTCACTCTCTCAGGGGCATATCCCTGTCACTCTCTCAGGGGCATATCCCTGTAACCCTCAGGGGCATATCCCTGTCACTCTCTCAGGGGCATATCCCTGTCACTCTCTCAGGGGCATATCTCTGTCACTCTCTCAGGGGCATATCTCTGTCACTCTCTCAGGGGCATATCCCTGTCACTCTCAGGGTCTCTGTCACTCTCATAGTGGTATATCTATTTCACTCTCTCAGGGGGCATATCCCTGTCACTCTCTCAGGGGCATATCTCTGTCACTCTCATAGTGGTATATCTCTGTCACTCTCTCAGGGGGCATATCACTGTCACTCTCTCAGGGGCATATCCCTGTCACTCTCTCAGGGGTATATCCCTGTCACTCTCTCAGGGGCATATCCCTGTCACCCTCAGGGGCATATCCTTGTCACTCTCTCAGGGGCATATCACTGTCACTCTCTCAGGGGCATATCCTTGTCACTCTCTCAGGGGCATATCACTGTCACTCTCTCAGGGGCATATCCCTGTCACTCTCTCAGGGGCATATCCCTGTCACTCTCTCAGGGGCATATCCCTGTCACTCTCTCAGGGGCATATCTCTGTCACTCTCTCAGGGGCATATCTCTGTCACTCTCTCAGGGGCATATCCCTGTCACTCTCAGGGTCTCTGTCACTCTCATAGCGGTATATCTATTTCACTCTCTCAGGGGGCATATCCCTGTCACTCTCTCAGGGGCATATCTCTGTCACTCTCTCAGGGGGCATATCACTGTCACTCTCTCAGGGGCATATCCCTGTCACTCTCTCAGGGGTATATCCCTGTCACTCTCTCAGGGGCATATCCCTGTCACCCTCAGGGGCATATCCTTGTCACTCTCTCAGGGGCATATCACTGTCACTCTCTCAGGGGCATATCCTTGTCACTCTCTCAGGGGCATATCCCTGTCACTCTCTCAGGGGCATATCCCTGTAACCCTCAGGGGCATATCCCTGTCACTCTCAGGGGCATATCTCTGTCACTCTCAGGGGCATATCCCTGTCACTCTCAGGGGCATATCCCTGTCACTCTCACGGTCATAATCCTGTCACCCTCAGGGGCATATCCCTGTCACTCTCTCAGGGGCATATCCCTGTCACTCTCTCAGGGGCATATCCCTGTCACTCTCTCAGGGGCATATCCCTGTCACTCTCTCAGGGGCATATCCCTGTCACTCTCTCAGGGGCATATCCCTGTCACTCTCTCAGGGGCATATCCCTGTCACTCTCTCAGGGGCATATCCCTGTCACTCTCAGGGTCTCTGTCACTATCATAGCGGTATATCTCTGTCACTCTCAGGGGCATATCCCTGTCACTCTCTCAGGGGCATATCCCTGTCACTCTCTCAGGGGCATATCTCTGTCACTCTCTCAGGGGCATATCCCTGTCACTCTTTCAGGGGCATATCTCTGTCACTCTCTCAGGGGCATATCCCTGTCACTCTCAGGGGCATATCCCTGTCACGCTCAGGGTCTCTGTCACTCTCATAGCGGTATATCTCTGTCACCCCCAGGGGTATCTCTCTGTCACTCTCTCAGGGGCATATCCTTGTCACTCTCTCAGGGGCATATCCCTGTCACTCTCTCAGGGGCATATCCCTGTAACCCTCAGGGGCATATCCCTGTCACTCTCTCAGGGGCATATCCCTGTCACTCTCTCAGGGGCATATCTCTGTCACTCTCTCAGGGGCATATCTCTGTCACTCTCAGGGTCTCTGTCACTCTCATAGCGGTATATCTATTTCACTCTCTCAGGGGGCATATCCCTGTCACTCTCTCAGGGGCATATCTCTGTCACTCTCTCAGGGGGCATATCACTGTCACTCTCTCAGGGGCATATCCCTGTCACTCTCTCAGGGGTATATCCCTGTCACTCTCTCAGGGGTATATCCCTGTCACTCTCTCAGGGGCATATCCTTGTCACTCTCTCAGGGTCTCTGTCACTCTCATAGCGGTATATCTCTGTCACTCTCAGGGGCATAATCCTGTCACTCTCATAGCGGTATATCTCTGTCACTCTAAGGGGCTGCATGTTAGTCACTCTTCTAAATAACTATTAATGTGTTCGGAGAATCTCATGGCAGCATCGCCATCTTGTGGCTTATTGGGGAATGTCAGATTATTAGGTACTGTGATTATATATGATTTGCTATAATAATTATCATCATAATCTAATTATATAGCACTATATTTTACTTTCTGCTTTACAATTGTCATGCTGGGTCTGTTCATCAAACAAGGCACAGATGAGAAATTGATAGTTACAGTAAAGATTGAGCAACCCAGTTTTTACTGATCAGAAGTAGCCAATAAGAGAGGAACACACTGATAGGAAGGGGTTTATACATGCTGGTGCCTGCCCACCTGAATCCTGCCTACATTGTTTATATGCCCTCATCTTAACCACACAGGACTGTGCCCCCGAGAGAGACACAGGAGTGTGCCCCCCCCGAGAGAGATACAGGAGTGTGCCCCCCCAAGAGAGACACAGGAGTGTGCCCCCCCCAAGAGAGACACAGGAGTGTGCCCCCCCCAAGAGAGACACAGGAGTGTGCCCCCCCCGAGAGAGACGCAGGAGTGTGCCCCCCCCGAGAGAGACGCAGGAGTGTGCCCCCCCGAGAGAGACGCAGGAGTGTGCCCCCCCGAGAGAGACGCAGGAGTGTGACCCCCCGAGAGAGACACAGGAGTGTGCCCCCCTGAGAGAGACACAGGAGTGTGCCCCCCCGAGAGAGACACAGGAGTGTGCCCCCGAGAGAGTGAGAGGAGTGTGCCCCCGAGAGAGTGAGAGGAGTGTGCCCCTGAGAGATTGACAGGAGTGTGCCCCCGAGAGTGTGACAGGAGTGTGCCCCCCAGAGTGTGACAGGAGTGTGCCCCCGAGAGAGTGACAGGAGTGTGCCCCCGAGAGAGTGAGAGGAGTGTGCCCCCGAGAGAGTGAAAGGAGTGTGCCCCCAAGAGAGTGTCAGGAGTGTGCCCCCGAGAGAGTGTCAGGAGTGTGCCCCCCAGAGTGTGACAGGAGTGTGCCCCCCAGAGTGTGACAGGAGTGTGCCCCCGAGAGAGTGACAGGAGTGTGCCCCCGAGAGAGTGAGAGGAGTGTGCCCCCGAGAGAGTGTCAGGAGTGTGCCCCCGAGAGTGTGACAGGAGTGTGCCCACGAGAGAGACACAGAGGTGTGCCCCGAAGAGAGACACAGGAGTGTGCCCCCCCGAGAGAGACATAGGAGTGTGCCCCCGAGAGATTTAGAGGAGTGTGCCCCTGAGAGAGTGACAGGAGTGTGCCCCTGAGAGAGTGACAGGAGTGTGCCCCCGAGAGAGTGACAGGAGTGTTCCCCCGAGAGTGTGACAGGAGTGTGCCCCTGAGGGAGACACAGAGGTGTGCCCCGAAGAGAGTCACAGAGGTGTGCCCCGAAGAGAGACACAGGAGTGTACCCCCCGAGAGAGACACAGGAGTGTGCCCCCGAGAGAGTGACAGGAGTGTACCCCAAGAGAGTGACAGGAGTGTGCCCCCGAGAGAGTGACAGGAATGTGCCCCCGAGAGAGTGACTGGAGTGTGCCCCCGAGAGAGACACAGGAGTGTGCCCCCGAGAGAGACACAGGAGTGTGCCCCCGAGAGAGACACAGGAGTGTGCCCCCGAGAGAGACACAGGAGTGTGCCCCCGAGAGAGTGACAGGAGTGTGCCCCCGAGAGAGTGACAGGAGTGTGCCCCCGAGAGAGTGACTGGAGTGTGCCCCCACGAGAGACACAGGTGTGTGCCCCCACGAGAGACACAGGAGTGTGCCCCCACGAGAGACACAGGAGTGTGCCCCCACGAGAGACACAGGAGTGTGCCCCCGAGAGAGACACAGGAGTGTGCCCCCACGAGAGACGCAGGAGTATGCCCCCGAGAGAGACGCAGGAGTGTGCCCCCGAGAGAGACGCAGGAGTGTGCCCCCGAGAGAGACGCAGGAGTGTGCCCCCGAGAGAGACGCAGGAGTGTGCCCCTGAGAGAGTGACAGCAGTGTGCCCCCGAGAGAGTGACAGGAGTGTGCCCCCGAGAGTGACAGGAGTGTGCCCCCGAGAGAGAGACACAGGAGTGTGCCCCCGATAGAGACATAGGAGTGTGCCCCCGAAGAGAGACACAGGAGTGTGCCCCCGATAGAGACACAGGAGTGTGCCCCCGATAGAGACACAGGAGTTTGCCCCCGAGAGAGACACAGGAGTGTGCCCCCCTGAGAGAGACACAGGAGTGTGCCCCCCTGAGAGAGACACAGGAGTGTGCCCCCAAGAGAGAGACACAGGAGTGTGCCCCCAAGATAGAGAGACACAGGAGTGTGCCCCCAAGATAGAGAGACACAGGAGTGTGCCCCCAAGAGAGAGACACAGGAGTGTGCCCCCAAAGAGAGAGACACAGGAGTGTGCCCCCGAGAGAGAGACAGGTGTGTGCCCCCGTGAGAGAGACAGGAGTGTGCCCCCAAGAGAGTGACAGGAGTGTGCCCCCGAGAGAGTGACAGGGGTGTGCCCCCCGAGAGTGTGACAGGAGTGTGCCCCTGAGTGTGTGACAGGAGTGTGTCCCCGAGAGTGTGACAGGAGTGTGCCCCCGAGAGAGTGACAGGAGTGTGCCCCCGAGAGAGTGACAGGAGTGTGCGCCCGAGAGAGAGTGACAGGAGTGTGTGCCCGAGAGAGAGATACACAGGAGTGTGCCCCCGAGAGAGTAAGGAATCTGAATTTAAACCTCTATACACTCCTTCCTATACCTTCTAATATCCTGCCTATACCTTCTAAGGAAGACGGTAATCTGCGTACGCAGTCATACAGTAAATAAAGACTCCAGACCTAGAACCTGTGGTTCCAAAGCACAAAGTATTATTCAAGTAAAAGTACGGTCAGTTACACGCTATTGATCCAAATACAATTCAGCACAAAGGAATTATACAGACCCAAGTACAGTATACATATGCAGCACTTCTGGACCAGATGTAGGCATCAGCACGAAACCCCCGTCAATCAGCATTCAGCAAGAAGACTAACAACCCAGGGTTGGAGCACACATATTTATACCCCCCAGAAATAGACAACACAATAGAGAAGTTTGTTGCTGATGCCATTGGTTCCCAAGGGGGATGCATCTGTTACAGAGCATTTAACAGGTTGATTCAAATAGACACAATCCAGCCTCTAACAACTGGTGGTCTATGATTTCCCGCCTCATGCAAAATCCTAACAGTTGGTCATATAATGTACATTTTGTTGCTTGAAGTCTCTGCGGTCCATAAGTTGAGAATGCATGATCCAATCTCCACACCGATGATACCGGAATATTGTTGAAAGAGTACGCATCAGTACAATACCAAACATGGCTTACTTATCATGTATAAAACCTTAGTTACCAAATAATCTTTGTTTCACAGTATTTATACTAAATGAACAAACTTGGTCCTTGTACTTTAAAGCTTATGGAACCTTGTATGTGAATATGTAATGTGTAAGTATGCGGGGTTTGATATAAAGACACTAGTTAACTTGGGGCAGATGCGTGCGCATTAAACTAATAAACAGCTTTTTCATACAGGATCTTATGCATTCGCTAATATGCGACTAGTTAACAGCGCAATTGTGCGTATTAATGTGTATATGAGAAATGGTGAAAGATGCAATTGCATGGTGCTAACAGTAATATCGCCATTTGTACTTAATTGTGAGTTTATCTAAAATGGCGCTTGAGTGGCCATTCGCAAAATGGCATCTTGCGATCTAATTTCCAAGATGGCGTCTTGCGGCCAGTCGCAAGATGGCGTCACTACGATTCAATTTTAAACTGATCTTGTCTCAGCCAATTATCCAGTTTCGACAAGAGAGACACAGGAGTGTGCCCCCGAGAGAGTGACAGGAGTGTGCCCCCGAGAGAGTGACAGGAGTGTGCCCCCGAGAGAGACACAGGAGTGTGCCCCCAAGAGAGAGACACAGGAGTGTGCCCCCAAGATAGAGAGACACAGGAGTGTGCCCCCAAGATAGAGAGACACAGGAGTGTGCCCCCAAGAGAGAGACACAGGAGTGTGCCCCCAAGAGAGAGACACAGGAGTGTGCCACCGAGAGAGTGACAGGAGTGTGCCCCCGAGAGTGACAGGTGTGTGCCCCCGAGAGAGAGACAGGAGTGTGCCCCCGAGAGAGAGACAGGAGTGTGCCCCCGAGAGAGTGACAGGAGTGTGCCCCCGAGAGAGTGACAGGGGTGTGCCCCCCGAGAGTGTGACAGGAGTGTGCCCATGAGTGTGTGACATTAGTGTGTCCCCGAGAGTGTGACAGGAGTGTGCCCCCGAGAGAGTGACAGGAGTGTGCGCCCGAGAGAGAGTGACAGGAGTGTGCGCCCGAGAGAGAGTGACAGGAGTGTGTGCCCGAGAGAGAGATACACAGGAGTGTGCCCCCGAGAGAGTAAGGAATCTGAATTTAAACCTCTATACACTCCTTCCTATACCTTCTAATATCCTGCCTATACCTTCTAAGGAAGACGGTAATCTGCGTACGCAGTCATACAGTAAATAAAGACTCCAGACCTAGAACCTGTGGTTCCAAAGCACAAAGTATTATTCAAGTAAAAGTACAGTCAGTTACACGCTATTGATCCAAATACAATTCAGCACAAAGGAATTATACAGACCCAAGTACAGTATACATACGCAGCACTTCTGGACCAGATGTAGGCATCAGCACGAAACCCCCGTCAATCAGCATTCAGCAAGAAGGCTAACAACCCAGGGTTGGAGCACACATATTTATACCCCCCAGAAATAGACAACACAATAGAGAAGTTTGTTGCTGATGCCATTGGTTCCCAAGGGGGATGCATCTGTTACAGAGCATTTAACAGGTTGATTCAAATAGACACAATCCAGCCTCTAACAACTGGTGGTCTATGGTTTCCCGCCTCATGCAAAATCCTAACAGTTGGTCATATAATGTACATTTTGTTGCTTGAAGTCTCTGCGGTCCATAAGTTGAGAATGCATGATCCAATCTCCACACCGATGATACCGGAATATTGTTGAAAGAGTATGCATCAGTACAATACCAAACATGGCTTACTTATCATGTATAAAACCTTAGTTACCAAATAATCTTTGTTTCACAGTATTTATACTAAATGAACAAACTTGGTCCTTGTACTTTAAAGCTTATGGAACCTTGTATGTGAATATGTAATGTGTAAGTATGCGGGGTTTGATATAAAGACGCTAGTTAACTTGGGGCAGATGCGTGCGCATTAAGCTAATAAACAGCTTTTTCATACAGGATCTTATGCATTCGCTAATATGCGACTAGTTAACAGCGCAATTGTGCGTATTAATGTGTATATGAGAAATGGTGAAAGATGCAATTGCATGGTGCTAACAGTAATATCGCCATTTGTACTTAATTGTGAGTTTATCTAAAATGGCGCTTGAGTGGCCATTCGCAAAATGGCATCTTGCGATCTCATTTCCAAGATGGCGTCTTGCGGCCAGTCGCAAGATGGCGTCACTACGATTCAATTTTAAACTGATCTTGTCTCAGCCAATTATCCAGCTTCGACAAGAGAGACACAGGAGTGTGCCCCCGAGAGAGTGACAGGAGTGTGCCCCCGAGAGAGTGACAGGAGTGTGCCCCCGAGAGAGTGACAGGAGTGTGCCCCTGAGAGAGTGACAGGAGTGTGCCCCCTGAGAGAGTGACAGGAGTGTGCCCCCCTGAGAGAGTGACAGGAGTGTGCCCCTGAGAGAGTGACAGGATGTGCCCCCCTGAGAGTGTGACAGGAGTGTGCCCCCGAGAGAGTGACAGGAGTGTGCCCCTGAGAGAGTGACAGGAGTGTGCCCCCGAGAGTGACAGGAGTGTTCCCCCCCCGAGAGTTTGACAGGAGTGTGCCCCCCCCCCGAGAGTTTGACAGGAGTGTGCCCCCCGAGAGTTTGACAGGAGTGTGCCCCCGAGAGTTTGACAGGAGTGTGCCCCCGAGAGAGACACAGGAATGTGCACCCGAGAGAGTGACAGGAGTGTGCCCCCGAGAGAGACACAAGAGTGTGCCCCCGAGAGAGTGACAGGAGTGTGCCCCCGAGAGAGTGACAGGAGTGTGCCCCCGAGAGAGTGACTGGAGTGTGCCCCCACGAGAGACACAGGAGTGTGCCCCCACGAGAGACACAGGAGTGTGCCCCTGAGATAGACACAGGAGTGTGCCCCCGAGAGAGTGACACAGTGTGCCCCCGAGAGAGTGACAGCAGTGTGCCCCCGAGAGAGTGACAGCAGTGTGCCCCCGAGAGAGTGACAGGAGTGTGCCCCCGAGAGATTGAGAGGAGTGTGTCCCTGAGAGAGTGACAGGAGTGTGCCCCCGAGAGAGTGACAGGAGTGTGCTCCCGAGAGTGTGACAGGAGTGTGTCCGCGAGAGAGACACAGAGGTGTGCCCCGAAGAGAGACACAGGAGTGTGCCCCCCCGAGAGAGACACAGGAGTGTGCCCCCCCAAGAGAGACACAGGAGTGTGCCCCCGAGAGATTGAGAGGAGTGTGCCCCTGAGAGAGTGACAGGAGTGTGCCCCTGAGAGAGTGACAGGAGTGTTCCCCCGAGAGTGTGACAGGAGTGTGCCCCCGAGGGAGACAGAGGTGTGCCCCGAAGAGAGTCACAGAGGTGTGCCCCGAAGAGAGACACAGGAGTGTACCCCCCAAGAGAGACACAGGAGTGTGCCCCAGAGAGAGTGACAGGAGTGTGCCCCCGAGAGAGTGACAGGAGTGTGCCCCCGAGAGAGTGACAGGAGTGTGCCCCTGAGAGAGACACAGCAGTGTGCCCCCCCGAGAGAGTGACAGGAGTGTGCCCCCGATAGAGATTATACTATGTTCCACTGTAGATTATACTATGTTCCTCTGTGGATTATATTATGTTCCTCTGCGGATTATATCGTACTATGTTCTTCTATAGATTATACTACGTTCCTCTGTGGATTATACTATGTTCCTCTGTGGATTATACCATGTTCTTCTATGGATTATATTAAATTCCTCTGTGGATTATATCGTACTATGTTCTTCTGTGGATTATATCGTACTATGGGCCTGATTCAGACCCACTCGCGAGCGGCTGTCCGCTCGCAAGTGGGTCGATGTTATGGACTGAGCATGCGCACGACGGAGGGAGCTCCGTCGTGCGCATGCGCCAGACGCGACGAGCGAAGGAAAGTCCTTCGCTCGTTGTGTCTGATCAAAGGGGGCGTGCTGTCGATGTTGATTGACAGCACGCCCCCTTTGGTAGGCGTGCCGGGGGCGTGCCTCCCTGACGGGGGCGTTCCCACGGGAGTGGGAGTGATTTTGGCTCTGATAGAGCCAAAATCACTCCGGAGCTTGCGGTTGAAAACCTCAACCGCAGGCTCCGGCTCGCAGTTTCGATGGTCGCGATGGTCTCGACCATCGCGGCCATCAAAATACACGCTCGTATAGCCTGTGGGTGGTGACCCACAGCTATACGAGCGCCCAGGAGGACGCTCCATTTTCATGGAGGCCGGCCCACATTCAGAGCGTGCGCTCTGCTCAGAGCGTACGGCTCTGAATGAGGGCCCATGTTCTTCTATAGATTATACTATGTTCCTCTGTGGATTATACTACTTTCTTCTGTGGATTATATTAAATTTCTCTGTAGATTATACCACATTTCTCTGTGGATCATACTACGTTCCTCTGTGGATCATACACTCCTGAGGAAGCTGAGGGAAATGCGTTGAGACCTATATTCACCTACATTTGAATAACCTTGTTGGATATATGACATTCTTGACCTGAACACTCCCTGTCCAAGTCTGTTTAAAACCTGAAAGGATTCCGTGACGATTGCGCTCCAGCATAATCACTCTGCCTGCTGGATGCCAGAGGAAATCTATCAGCAAGATACTATTACATGGTCCCCGGATGATTCCTTGTGACAACGCTTCAGCACCAATACACATTGCCGGATGCCAGAGAACCTCTTGCCAGGCACGCACAGCCTTTTGGTAACGTTACACTGCTTATTACCAATTGCTATTACATCATCTTCTCTATAGTATTAGAGGTTCCTTGAGGATTGTGCATCGGTCCACTTGATTTGTTTGCTGGATGCCAGAGGATCACTTATCAGCCATTGTATGCAATTTGGATATATCCTTGTTATCACACTCCAGCCTAATCATCTATTACTGGATGTTAGAGGATTTTCTGCCTGGCTCCAGCCTAATCATCTATTACTGGATGTTAGAGGATTCCCTGCCTGGCTCCAGCCTAATCATCTATTACTGGATGTTAGAGGATTTCCTGCCTGGCTCCAGCCTAATCATCTATTACTGGATGTTAGAGGATTCCTGCCTGGCTCCAGCCTAATCATCTATTACTGGATGTTAGATGATTAGGCTGAAGCCAGGCATGAAATCCTCTATTACTGGATGTTAGAGGATTCCCTGCCTGGCTCCAGCCTAATCATCTATTACTGGATGTTAGAGGATTTCCTACCTGGCTCCAGCCTAATCATCTATTACTGGATGTTAGAGGATTTCCTGCCTGGCTCCAGCCTAATCATCTATTACTGGATGTTAGAGGATTCCTGCCTGGCTCCAGCCTAATCATCTATTACTGGATGTTAGAGGATTTCCTGCCTGGCTCCAGCCTAATCATCTATTACTGGATGTTAGAGGATTTCCTGCCTGGCTCCAGCCTAATCATCTATTACTGGATGATAGAGGATTTCCTGCCTGGCTCCAGCCTGATCATCTATTACTGGATGTTAGAGGATTCCCTGCCTGGCTCCAGCCTAATCATCTATTTCTGGATGTTAGAGGATTCCCTGCCTGGCTCCAGCCTAATCATCTATAACTGGATGTTAGAGGATTCTCTGCCTGGCTCCAGCCTAATCATCTATTACTGGATGTTAGAGGATCCCTGCCTGGCTCCAGCATAATCATCTATAACTGGATGTTAGAGGATTCCCTGCCTGGCTCCAGCCTAATCATCTATTACTGGATGTTAGAGGATCCCTGCCTGGCTCCAGCCTAATCATCTATTACTGGATGTTAGAGGATTTCCTGCCTGGCTCCAGCCTAATCATCTATTACTGGATGCTAGAGGATTCCCTGCCTGGCTCCATCCTAATCATCTATTACTGGATGTTAGAGGATTCCCTGCCTGGCTCCAGCCTAATCATCTATTACTGGATGTTAGAGGATTTCCTGCCTGGCTCCAGCCTAATCATCTATTACTGGATGTTAGAGGATTTCCTGCCTGGCTCCAGCCTAATCATCTATTACTGGATGTTAGATGATTAGGCTGAAGCCAGGCATGAAATCCTCTATTACTGGATGTTAAAGGATTCCCTGCCTGGCTCCAGCCTAATCATCTATTACTGGATGTTAGAGGATTCCCTGCCTGGCTCCAGCCTAATCATCTATTACTGGATGTTAGAGGATTTCCTGCCTGGCTCCAGCCTAATCATCTATAACTGGATGTTAGAGGATTCCCTGCCTGGCTCCAGCCTAATCATCTATTACTGGATGTTAGAGGATTCCTGCCTGGCTCCAGCCTAATCATCTATTACTGGATGTTAGAGGATTTCCTGCCTGGCTCCAGCCTAATCATCTATTACTGGATGTTAGAGGATTTCCTGCCTGGCTCCAGCCTAATCATCTATTACTGGATGTTAGAGGATTCCTGCCTGGCTCCAGCCTAATCATCTATTACTGGATGTTAGAGGATTTCCTGCCTGGCTCCAGCCTAATCATCTATTACTGGATGTTAGAGGATTTCCTGCCTGGCTCCAGCCTAATCATCTATTACTGGATGTTAGAGGATTCCCTGCCTGGCTCCAGCCTAATCATCTATTACTGGATGTTAGAGGATTCCCTGCCTGGCTCCAGCCTAATCATCTATTACTGGATGTTAGAGGATTTCCTGCCTGGCTCCAGCCTAATCATCTATTACTGGATGTTAGAGGATTCCCTGGCTGGCTCCAGCCTAATCATCTATTACTGGATGTTAGAGGATCCCTGCCTGGCTCCAGCCTAATCATCTATTACTGGATGTTAGAAGATTCCCTGCCTGGCTCCTGCCTAATCATCTATTACTGGATGTTAGAGGATTTCCTGCCTGGCTTGCATAGCCCTTTGGTACACAGTACATTGCTTATCATTCTAATTCCTTGGAACATTGAGCAGAGAGCCCTATTTCCAACATTCGTTCTGGTGGATTTCTAATGTTTTTATTTTTGTGTCAATTTTTTATGATGTTTTCTAATTAGAGATCTCTAATATTTTGCACATTATGTGTTTTACTCTGAATAAATGTAATAATTTAACTCAGAGACACTTGTCCATCATCATACGGTTTAATCATTCAATTAGCAGTGCTGGTTCTATTTATATGTGTTTCCTCTGTGGATTATACTACATTCCCCTGTAGATTATATTAAATTCTACTGTGGATTATATTACATTCCCCTGTAGATTATATTAAATTCTACTGTGGATTATATTACATTCCCCTGTAGATTATATTAAATTCTACTGTGGATTATATTACATTCCCCTGTAGATTATATTAAATTCTACTGTGGATTATACTACAGATGTGCCCACATACACCTTTCCTAAAATAGAGCCATCTGGCCAAGTGTGCCAAGCCTTTTAATCTGTGTATTATCCACACCTTGAGATTTTTCTTAAAATTTGCTTCTTTAATCTGATACCAAATTTTTTTTCATGCAAAAGTATTTATATAAGGTATCTATCTAATTGCTACTCGTCGTGGTGCATCTTGTACCAAATGAAGAAAAAAAGGAAACGTGTATGAGGACACATCTGCACGTTCCTCGGTGGATTATACTACGTTCCTATGTAGATTTGATTAAATTCCTCTGTAGATTATATTAAGATTCCTATAATCCATATTAATATTATATTACGTTACCCTGTGGATTATACTACATTACCCTGTGACCTCAGGAGAGCGCAGAGATTAGTGACCTCTCCCTCTTCACACAGACATTATCCTCACATATTAGCTCTCTGTAATCTGTGACCTCAGGAGAGCGCAGAGATTAGTGACCTCTCCCTCCCTCCTCACACAGACATTATCCTCACATGTTACCTCTCTGTACTCTGTGACGTCAGGAGAGCGCAGAGATTAGTGACCTCTCCCTCCTCACACAGACATTATCCTCACATGTTACCTCTCTGTAATCTGTGACCTCAGGAGAGCGCAGAGATTAGTGACCTCTCCCTCCCTCCTCACACAGACATTATCCTCACATGTTACCTCTCTGTAATCTGTGACCTCAGGAGAGCGCAGAGATTAGTGACCTCTCCCTCCCGCCTCACACAGACATTATCCTCACGTTACCTCTCTGTAATCTGTGACCTCAGGAGAGCGCAGAGATTAGTGACCTCTCCCTCCCGCCTCACACAGACATTATCCTCACATGTTACCTCTCTGTAATCTGTGACCTCAGGAGAGCGCAGAGATTAGTGACCTCTCCCTCCCTCCTCACACAGACATCATCCTCACATGTTACCTCTCTGTAATCTGTGACCTCAGGAGAGTGCAGACATTAGTGACCTCTCCCTCCTCACACAGACATTATCCTCACGTTACCTCTCTGTAATCTGTGACCTCAGGAGAGCGCAGAGATTTGTGACCTCTCCCTCCTGCCTCACACAGACATTATCCTCACATGTTACCTCTCTGTACTCTGTGACCTCGGGAGAGAGCAGAGATTAGTGACCTCTCCCTCCCTCCTCACACAGACAATATCCTCACATGTTACCTCTCTATAATCTGTGACCTCAGGAGAGAGCAGAGATTAGTGACCTCTCCCTCCCTCCTCACACAGACATTATCCTCACATGTTACCTCTCTGTAATCTGTGACCTCAGGAGAGAGCAGAGATTAGTGTCCTCTCCCTCCCGCCTCACACAGACATTATCCTCACATGTTACCTCTCTATAATCTGTGACCTCAGGAGAGCGCAGAGATTAGTGTCCTCTCCCTCCTCACACAGACATTATCCTCACATGTTACCTCTCTGTAATCTGTGACCTCAGGATAGCGCAGAGATTAGTGACCTCTCCCTCACTCCTCACACAGACATTATCCTCACATGTTACCTCTCTGTACTCTGTGACCTCAGGAGAGCGCAGAGATTAGTGACCTCTCCCTCCCGCCTCACACAGACATTATCCTCACATGTTACCTCTCTATAATCTGTGACCTCAGGAGAGCGCAGAGATTAGTGTCCTCTCCCTCCTCACACAGACATTATCCTCACGTTACCTCTCTGTAATCTGTGACCTCAGGAGAGCGCAGAGATTAGTGACCTCTCCCTCCCGCCTCACACAGACATTATCCTCACATGTTACCTCTCTGTAATCTGTGACCTCAGGAGAGTGCAGACATTAGTGACCTCTCCCTCCCTCCTCACACAGACATTATCCTCACATGTTACCTCTCTGTACTCTGTGACCTCAGCAGAAAGCTGAGATTAGTGACCTCTCCCTCCCTCCTCACACAGACATTATCCTCACATGTTACCTCTCTGTAATCTGTGACCTCTGGAGAGCGCAGAGATTAGTGACCTCTCCATCCCTCCTCACACAGACATTATCCTCACATGTTACCTCTCTGTAATCTGTGACCTCAGGAGAGCGCAGAGATTAGTGACCTCTCCCTCCTCACACAGACATTATCCTCACATGTTACCTCTCTGTAATCTGTGACCTCAGGAGAGCGCAGAGATTAGTGACCTCTCCCTCCCTCCTCACACAGACATTATCCTCACATGTTACCTCACTTTAATCTGTGACCTCTGGAGAGCGCAGAGATTAGTGACCTCTCCCTCCCTCCTCACACAGACATTATCCACACATGTTACCTCTCTGTACTCTGTGACCTCAGGAGAGCGCAGAGATTAGTGACCTCTCCCTCCTCACACAGACATTATCCTCACATGTTACCTCTCTGTACTCTGTGACCTCAGGAGAGCGCAGAGATTAGTGACCTCTCCCTCCCAACTCACACAGACATTATCCTCACATGTTACCTCTCTGTACTCTGTGACCTCAGGAGAGCGCAGAGATTAGAGACCTCTCCCTCCCTCCTCACACAGACATTATCCTCACATGTTACCTTTCTGTAATCTGTGACCTCAGGAGAGCGCAGAGATTAGTGACCTCTCCCTCCTCACACAGACATTATCCTCACATGTTACCTCTCTGTAATCTGTGACCTCAGGAGAGCGCAGAGATTAGTGACCTCTCCCTCCTCACACAGACATTATCCTCACATGTTACCTCTCTGTAATCTGTGACCTCAGGAGAGCGCAGAGATTAGTGACCTCTCCCTCCCTCCTCACACAGACATTATCCTCACATGTTACCTCACTCTAATCTGTGACCTCTGGAGAGCGCAGAGATTAGTGACCTCTCCCTCCCTCCTCACACAGACATTATCCACACGTTACCTCTCTGTACTCTGTGACCTCAGGAGAGCGCAGAGATTAGTGACCTCTCCCTCCCTCCTCACACAGACATTATCCTCACATGTTACCTCTCTGTACTCTGTGACCTCAGGAGAGCGCAGAGATTAGTGACCTCTCCCTCCCAACTCACACAGACATTATCCTCACATGTTACCTCTCTGTACTCTGTGACCTCAGGAGAGCGCAGAGATTAGAGACCTCTCCCTCCCTCCTCACACAGACATTATCCTCACATGTTACCTCTCTGTAATCTGTGACCTCAGGAGAGCGCAGAGATTAGTGACCTCTCCCTCCCGCCTCACACAGACATTATCCTCACATGTTACCTCTCTGTAATCTGTAACCTCAGGAGAGCGCAGAGATTAGTGACCTCTCCCTCCTCACACAGACATTATCCTCACATGTTACCTCTCTGTAATCTGTGACCTCAGGAGAGCGCAGAGATTAGTGACCTCTCCCTCCCTCCTCACACAGACATTATCCTCACATGTTACCTCACTGTAATCTGTGACCTCTGGAGAGCGCAGAGATTAGTGACCTCTCCCTCCCTCCTCACACAGACATTATCCTCACATGTTACCTCTCTGTAATCTGTGACCTCAGGAGAGCGCAGAGATTAGTGACCTCTCCCTCCTGCCTCACACAGACATTATCCTCACATGTTACCTCTCTGTACTCTGTGACCTCAGGAGAGAGCAGAGATTAGTGACCTCTCCCTCCTCACACAGACATTATCCTCACACGTTACCTCTCTGTAATCTGTGACCTCAGGAGAGCGCAGAGATTAGTGACCTCTCCCTCCCGCCTCACAGAGACATTATCCTCACATGTTACCTCTCTGTAATCTGTGACCTCAGGAGAGTGCAGACATTAGTGACCTCTCCCTCCTTACACAGACATTATCCTCACATGTTACCTCTCTGTACTCTGTGACCTCAGGAGAGCGCAGAGATTAGTGACCTCTCCCTCCTCACACAGACATTATCCTCACATGTTACCTCTCTGTACTCTGTGACCTCAGGAGAGAGCAGAGATTAGTGACCTCTCCCTCACACAGACATTATCCTCACGTTACCTCTCTGTAATCTGTGACCTAAGGAGACAACAGAGATTAGAGACCTCTCCCTCCCTCCTCACACAGAAATTATCCTCACATGTTACCTCTCTGTAATCTGTGACCTCAGGAGAGCGCAGAGATTAGTGACCTCTCCCTCCCTCCTCACACAGACATTATCCTCACATGTTACCTCTCTGTACTCTGTGACCTCAGGAGAGCGCAGAGATTGGTGACCTCTCCCTCCTCACACAGACATTATCCTCACATGTTACCTCTCTGTAATCTGTGACCTCAGGAGAGCGCAGAGATTAGTGACCTCTCCCTCCCTCCTCACACAGACATTATCCTCACATGTTACCTCTCTGTAATCTGTGACCTCAGGAGAGCGCAGAGATTAGTGACCTCTCCCTCCCGCCTCACACAGACATTATCCTCACGTTACCTCTCTGTAATCTGTGACCTCAGGAGAGCGCAGAGATTAGTGACCTCTCCCTCCCGCCTCACACAGACATTATCCTCACATGTTACCTCTCTGTAATCTGTGACCTCAGGAGAGCGCAGAGATTAGTGACCTCTCCCTCCCTCCTCACACAGACATCATCCTCACATGTTACCTCTCTGTAATCTGTGACCTCAGGAGAGTGCAGACATTAGTGACCTCTCCCTCCTCACACAGACATTATCCTCACGTTACCTCTCTGTAATCTGTGACCTCAGGAGAGCGCAGAGATTTGTGACCTCTCCCTCCTGCCTCACACAGACATTATCCTCACATGTTACCTCTCTGTACTCTGTGACCTCGGGAGAGAGCAGAGATTAGTGACCTCTCCCTCCCTCCTCACACAGACATTATCCTCACATGTTACCTCTCTATAATCTGTGACCTCAGGAGAGAGCAGAGATTAGTGACCTCTCCCTCCCTCCTCACACAGACATTATCCTCACATGTTACCTCTCTGTAATCTGTGACCTCAGGAGAGAGCAGAGATTAGTGTCCTCTCCCTCCCGCCTCACACAGACATTATCCTCACATGTTACCTCTCTATAATCTGTGACCTCAGGAGAGCGCAGAGATTAGTGTCCTCTCCCTCCTCACACAGACATTATCCTCACATGTTACCTCTCTGTAATCTGTGACCTCAGGATAGCGCAGAGATTAGTGACCTCTCCCTCACTCCTCACACAGACATTATCCTCACATGTTACCTCTCTGTACTCTGTGACCTCAGGAGAGCGCAGAGATTAGTGACCTCTCCCTCCCGCCTCACACAGACATTATCCTCACATGTTACCTCTCTATAATCTGTGACCTCAGGAGAGCGCAGAGATTAGTGTCCTCTCCCTCCTCACACAGACATTATCCTCACGTTACCTCTCTGTAATCTGTGACCTCAGGAGAGCGCAGAGATTAGTGACCTCTCCCTCCCGCCTCACACAGACATTATCCTCACATGTTACCTCTCTGTAATCTGTGACCTCAGGAGAGTGCAGACATTAGTGACCTCTCCCTCCCTCCTCACACAGACATTATCCTCACATGTTACCTCTCTGTACTCTGTGACCTCAGCAGAAAGCTGAGATTAGTGACCTCTCCCTCCCTCCTCACACAGACATTATCCTCACATGTTACCTCTCTGTAATCTGTGACCTCAGGAGAGCGCAGAGATTAGTGACCTCTCCCTCCCTCCTCACACAGACATTATCCTCACATGTTACCTCTCTGTACTCTGTGACCTCAGGAGAGCGCAGAGATTAGTGACCTCTCCCTCCTCACACAGACATTATCCTCACATGTTACCTCTCTGTAATCTGTGACCTCAGGAGAGCGCAGAGATTAGTGACCTCTCCCTCCCTCCTCACACAGACATTATCCTCACATGTTACCTCTCTGTAATCTGTGACCTCAGGAGAGCGCAGAGATTAGTGACCTCTCCCTCCCGCCTCACACAGACATTATCCTCACGTTACCTCTCTGTAATCTGTGACCTCAGGAGAGCGCAGAGATTAGTGACCTCTCCCTCCCGCCTCACACAGACATTATCCTCACATGTTACCTCTCTGTAATCTGTGACCTCAGGAGAGCGCAGAGATTAGTGACCTCTCCCTCCCTCCTCACACAGACATCATCCTCACATGTTACCTCTCTGTAATCTGTGACCTCAGGAGAGTGCAGACATTAGTGACCTCTCCCTCCTCACACAGACATTATCCTCACGTTACCTCTCTGTAATCTGTGACCTCAGGAGAGCGCAGAGATTTGTGACCTCTCCCTCCTGCCTCACACAGACATTATCCTCACATGTTACCTCTCTGTACTCTGTGACCTCGGGAGAGAGCAGAGATTAGTGACCTCTCCCTCCCTCCTCACACAGACATTATCCTCACATGTTACCTCTCTATAATCTGTGACCTCAGGAGAGAGCAGAGATTAGTGACCTCTCCCTCCCTCCTCACACAGACATTATCCTCACATGTTACCTCTCTGTAATCTGTGACCTCAGGAGAGAGCAGAGATTAGTGTCCTCTCCCTCCCGCCTCACACAGACATTATCCTCACATGTTACCTCTCTGTAATCTGTGACCTCAGGAGAGCGCAGAGATTAGTGTCCTCTCCCTCCTCACACAGACATTATCCTCACATGTTACCTCTCTGTAATTTGTGACCTCAGGATAGCGCAGAGATTAGTGACCTCTCCCTCACTCCTCACACAGACATTATCCTCACATGTTACCTCTCTGTACTCTGTGACCTCAGGAGAGCGCAGAGATTAGTGACCTCTCCCTCCCGCCTCACAGAGACATTATCCTCACATGTTACCTCTCTGTAATCTGTAACCTCAGGAGAGCGCAGAGATTAGTGACCTCTCCCTCCTCACACAGACATTATCCTCACATGTTACCTCTCTGTAATCTGTGACCTCAGGAGAGCGCAGAGATTAGTGACCTCTCCCTCCCTCCTCACACAGACATTATCCTCACATGTTACCTCACTGTAATCTGTGACCTCTGGAGAGCGCAGAGATTAGTGACCTCTCCCTCCCTCCTCACACAGACATTATCCTCACATGTTACCTCTCTGTAATCTGTGACCTCAGGAGAGCGCAGAGATTAGTGACCTCTCCCTCCTGCCTCACACAGACATTATCCTCACATGTTACCTCTCTGTACTCTGTGACCTCAGGAGAGAGCAGAGATTAGTGACCTCTCCCTCCTCACACAGACATTATCCTCACACGTTACCTCTCTGTAATCTGTGACCTCAGGAGAGCGCAGAGATTAGTGACCTCTCCCTCCCGCCTCACAGAGACATTATCCTCACATGTTACCTCTCTGTAATCTGTGACCTCAGGAGAGTGCAGACATTAGTGACCTCTCCCTCCTTACACAGACATTATCCTCACATGTTACCTCTCTGTACTCTGTGACCTCAGGAGAGCGCAGAGATTAGTGACCTCTCCCTCCTCACACAGACATTATCCTCACATGTTACCTCTCTGTACTCTGTGACCTCAGGAGAGAGCAGAGATTAGTGACCTCTCCCTCACACAGACATTATCCTCACGTTACCTCTCTGTAATCTGTGACCTAAGGAGACAACAGAGATTAGAGACCTCTCCCTCCCTCCTCACACAGAAATTATCCTCACATGTTACCTCTCTGTAATCTGTGACCTCAGGAGAGCGCAGAGATTAGTGACCTCTCCCTCCCTCCTCACACAGACATTATCCTCACATGTTACCTCTCTGTACTCTGTGACCTCAGGAGAGCGCAGAGATTAGTGACCTCTCCCTCCTCACACAGACATTATCCTCACATGTTACCTCTCTGTAATCTGTGACCTCAGGAGAGCGCAGAGATTAGTGACCTCTCCCTCCCTCCTCACACAGACATTATCCTCACATGTTACCTCTCTGTAATCTGTGACCTCAGGAGAGCGCAGAGATTAGTGACCTCTCCCTCCCGCCTCACACAGACATTATCCTCACGTTACCTCTCTGTAATCTGTGACCTCAGGAGAGCGCAGAGATTAGTGACCTCTCCCTCCCGCCTCACACAGACATTATCCTCACATGTTACCTCTCTGTAATCTGTGACCTCAGGAGAGCGCAGAGATTAGTGACCTCTCCCTCCCTCCTCACACAGACATCATCCTCACATGTTACCTCTCTGTAATCTGTGACCTCAGGAGAGTGCAGACATTAGTGACCTCTCCCTCCTCACACAGACATTATCCTCACGTTACCTCTCTGTAATCTGTGACCTCAGGAGAGCGCAGAGATTTGTGACCTCTCCCTCCTGCCTCACACAGACATTATCCTCACATGTTACCTCTCTGTACTCTGTGACCTCGGGAGAGAGCAGAGATTAGTGACCTCTCCCTCCCTCCTCACACAGACATTATCCTCACATGTTACCTCTCTATAATCTGTGACCTCAGGAGAGAGCAGAGATTAGTGACCTCTCCCTCCCTCCTCACACAGACATTATCCTCACATGTTACCTCTCTGTAATCTGTGACCTCAGGAGAGAGCAGAGATTAGTGTCCTCTCCCTCCCGCCTCACACAGACATTATCCTCACATGTTACCTCTCTATAATCTGTGACCTCAGGAGAGCGCAGAGATTAGTGTCCTCTCCCTCCTCACACAGACATTATCCTCACATGTTACCTCTCTGTAATCTGTGACCTCAGGATAGCGCAGAGATTAGTGACCTCTCCCTCACTCCTCACACAGACATTATCCTCACATGTTACCTCTCTGTACTCTGTGACCTCAGGAGAGCGCAGAGATTAGTGACCTCTCCCTCCCGCCTCACACAGACATTATCCTCACATGTTACCTCTCTATAATCTGTGACCTCAGGAGAGCGCAGAGATTAGTGTCCTCTCCCTCCTCACACAGACATTATCCTCACGTTACCTCTCTGTAATCTGTGACCTCAGGAGAGCGCAGAGATTAGTGACCTCTCCCTCCCGCCTCACACAGACATTATCCTCACATGTTACCTCTCTGTAATCTGTGACCTCAGGAGAGTGCAGACATTAGTGACCTCTCCCTCCCTCCTCACACAGACATTATCCTCACATGTTACCTCTCTGTACTCTGTGACCTCAGCAGAAAGCTGAGATTAGTGACCTCTCCCTCCCTCCTCACACAGACATTATCCTCACATGTTACCTCTCTGTAATCTGTGACCTCTGGAGAGCGCAGAGATTAGTGACCTCTCCCTCCTCACACAGACATTATCCTCACATGTTACCTCTCTGTAATCTGTGACCTCAGGAGAGCGCAGAGATTAGTGACCTCTCCCTCCCTCCTCACACAGACATTATCCTCACATGTTACCTCACTTTAATCTGTGACCTCTGGAGAGCGCAGAGATTAGTGACCTCTCCCTCCCTCCTCACACAGACATTATCCACACATGTTACCTCTCTGTACTCTGTGACCTCAGGAGAGCGCAGAGATTAGTGACCTCTCCCTCCTCACACAGACATTATCCTCACATGTTACCTCTCTGTACTCTGTGACCTCAGGAGAGCGCAGAGATTAGTGACCTCTCCCTCCCAACTCACACAGACATTATCCTCACATGTTACCTCTCTGTACTCTGTGACCTCAGGAGAGCGCAGAGATTAGAGACCTCTCCCTCCCTCCTCACACAGACATTATCCTCACATGTTACCTTTCTGTAATCTGTGACCTCAGGAGAGCGCAGAGATTAGTGACCTCTCCCTCCTCACACAGACATTATCCTCACATGTTACCTCTCTGTAATCTGTGACCTCAGGAGAGCGCAGAGATTAGTGACCTCTCCCTCCTCACACAGACATTATCCTCACATGTTACCTCTCTGTAATCTGTGACCTCAGGAGAGCGCAGAGATTAGTGACCTCTCCCTCCCTCCTCACACAGACATTATCCTCACATGTTACCTCACTCTAATCTGTGACCTCTGGAGAGCGCAGAGATTAGTGACCTCTCCCTCCCTCCTCACACAGACATTATCCACACGTTACCTCTCTGTACTCTGTGACCTCAGGAGAGCGCAGAGATTAGTGACCTCTCCCTCCCTCCTCACACAGACATTATCCTCACATGTTACCTCTCTGTACTCTGTGACCTCAGGAGAGCGCAGAGATTAGTGACCTCTCCCTCCCAACTCACACAGACATTATCCTCACATGTTACCTCTCTGTACTCTGTGACCTCAGGAGAGCGCAGAGATTAGAGACCTCTCCCTCCCTCCTCACACAGACATTATCCTCACATGTTACCTCTCTGTAATCTGTGACCTCAGGAGAGCGCAGAGATTAGTGACCTCTCCCTCCCGCCTCACACAGACATTATCCTCACATGTTACCTCTCTGTAATCTGTAACCTCAGGAGAGCGCAGAGATTAGTGACCTCTCCCTCCTCACACAGACATTATCCTCACATGTTACCTCTCTGTAATCTGTGACCTCAGGAGAGCGCAGAGATTAGTGACCTCTCCCTCCCTCCTCACACAGACATTATCCTCACATGTTACCTCACTGTAATCTGTGACCTCTGGAGAGCGCAGAGATTAGTGACCTCTCCCTCCCTCCTCACACAGACATTATCCTCACATGTTACCTCTCTGTAATCTGTGACCTCAGGAGAGCGCAGAGATTAGTGACCTCTCCCTCCTGCCTCACACAGACATTATCCTCACATGTTACCTCTCTGTACTCTGTGACCTCAGGAGAGCACAGAGATTAGTGACCTCTCCCTCCTCACACAGACATTATCCTCACACGTTACCTCTCTGTAATCTGTGACCTCAGGAGAGCGCAGAGATTAGTGACCTCTCCCTCCCGCCTCACAGAGACATTATCCTCACATGTTACCTCTCTGTAATCTGTGACCTCAGGAGAGTGCAGACATTAGTGACCTCTCCCTCCTTACACAGACATTATCCTCACATGTTACCTCTCTGTACTCTGTGACCTCAGGAGAGCGCAGAGATTAGTGACCTCTCCCTCCTCACACAGACATTATCCTCACATGTTACCTCTCTGTACTCTGTGACCTCAGGAGAGAGCAGAGATTAGTGACCTCTCCCTCACACAGACATTATCCTCACGTTACCTCTCTGTAATCTGTGACCTAAGGAGACAACAGAGATTAGAGACCTCTCCCTCCCTCCTCACACAGAAATTATCCTCACATGTTACCTCTCTGTAATCTGTGACCTCAGGAGAGCGCAGAGATTAGTGACCTCTCCCTCCCTCCTCACATGTTACCTCTCTGTACTCTGTGACCTCAGGAGAGCGCAGAGATTAGTGACCTCTCCCTCCCGCCTCACACAGACATTATCCTCACATGTTACCTCTCTGTAATCTGTGACCTCAGGAGAGCGCAGAGATTAGTGACCTCTCCCTCCCGCCTCACACAGACATTATCCTCACATGTTACCTCTCTGTAATCTGTGACCTCAGGAGAGCGCAGAGATTAGTGACCTCTCCCTCCTCACACTGACATTATCCTCACATGTTACCTCTCTGTACTCTCTGACCTCAGGACAGCGCAGAGATTAGTGACCTCTCCCTCCTCACACAGACATTATCCTCACATGTAACCTCTCTGTACTCTGTGACCTCAGGAGAGCGCAGAGATTAGTGACCTCTCCCTCCTCACACAGACATTATCCTCACATGTTACCTCTCTGTAATCTGTGACCTCAGGAGAGTGCAGACATTAGTGACCTCTCCCTCCTCACACAGACATTATCCTCACGTTACCTCTCTGTAATCTGTGACCTCAGGAGAGCACAGAGACTAGTGACCTCTCCCTCCCTCCTCACACAGACATTATCCTCACATGTTACCTCTCTGTACTCTGTGACCTCAGGAGAGCACAGAGATTAGTGACATCTCCCTTCCGCCTCACACAGACATTATCCTCACATGTTACCTCTCTGTAATCTGTGACCTCAGGAGAGCACAGAGATTAGTGACCTCTCCCTCCAGCCTCACACAGACATTATCCTCACATGTTACCTCTCTGTAATCTGTGACCTCAGGAGAGCACAGAGATTAGTGACCTCTCCCTCTCTCCTCACACTGACATTATCCTCACATGTTACCTCTCTGTAATCTGTGACCTCAGGAGAGCGCAGAGATTAGTGACCTCTCCCTCCCTTCTCACACAGACATTATCCTCACATGTTACCTCTCTGTAATCTGTGACCTCAGGAGAGCGCAGAGATTAGTGACCTCTCCCTCCCTCCTCACACAGACATTATCCTCACATGTTACCTCTCTGTACTCTGTGACCTCAGGAGAGAGCAGAGATTAGTGACCTCTCCCTCCCGCCTCACACAGACATTATCCTCACATGTTACCTCTCTGTAATCTGTGACCTCAGGAGAGTGCAGACATTAGTGACCTCTCCCTCCTGCCTCACACAGACATTATCCTCACATGTTACCTCTCTGTACTCTGTGACCTCAGGAGAGCGCAGAGATTAGTGACCTCTCCCTCCCTTCTCACACAGACATTATCCTCACATGTTACCTCTCTGTAATCTGTGACCTCAGGAGAGCGCAGAGATTAGTGACCTCTCCCTCCCTCCTCACACAGACATTATCCTCACATGTTACCTCTCTGTACTCTGTGACCTCTCCCTCCCTCCTCACACAGACATTATCCTCACATGTTACCTCTCTGTAATCTGTGACCTCAGGAGAGCACAGAGATTAGTGACCTCTCCCTCTCTCCTCACACAGACATTATCCTCACATGTTACCTCTCTGTACTCTGTGACCTCAGGAGAGAGCAGAGATTAGTGACCTCTCCCTCCCTTCTCACACAGACATTATCCTCACATGTTACCTCTCTGTAATCTGTGACCTCAGGAGAGCGCAGAGATTAGTGACCTCTCCCTCCCTCCTCACACAGACATTATCCTCACATGTTACCTCTCTGTACTCTGTGACCTCAGGAGAGAGCAGAGATTAGTGACCTCTCCCTCTCTCCTCACACTGACATTATCCTCACATGTTACCTCTCTGTAATCTGTGACCTCAGGAGAGCGCAGAGATTAGTGACCTCTCCCTCCCTTCTCACACAGACATTATCCTCACATGTTACCTCTCTGTAATCTGTGACCTCAGGAGAGCGCAGAGATTAGTGACCTCTCCCTCCCTCCTCACACAGACATTATCCTCACATGTTACCTCTCTGTACTCTGTGACCTCAGGAGAGAGCAGAGATTAGTGACCTCTCCCTCCCTCCTCACACAGACATTATCCTCACGTTACCTCTCTGTAATCTGTGACCTCAGGAGAGCGCAGAGATTAGTGACCTCTCCCTCCTCACACAGACATTATCCTCACATGTTACCTCTCTGTAATCTGTGACCTCAGGAGAGCGCAGAGATTAGTGTCCTCTCCCTCCTCACACAGACATTATCCTCACATGTTACCTCTCTGTAATCTGTGACCTCAGGAGAGCGCAGAGATTAGAGACCTCTCCCTCCCGCCTCACACAGACATTATCCTCACATGTTACCTCTCTGTACTCTGTGACCTCAGGAGAGCGCAGAGATTAGTGACCTCTCCCTCCCTCCTCACACAGACATTATCCTCACATGTTACCTCTCTGTAATCTGTGACCTCAGGAGAGCGCAGAGATTAGTGACCTCTCCCTCCCTCCTCACACAGACATTATCCTCACATGTTATCTCTCTGTACACTGTGACCTCAGGAGAGCGCAGAGATTAGTGACCTCTCCCTCCCTCCTCACACAGACATTATCCTCACATGTTACCTCTCTGTACTCTGTGACCTCAGGAGAGCGCAGAGATTAGTGACCTCTCCCTCCCTCCTCACACAGACATTATCCTCACATGTTACCTCTCTGTAATCTGTGACCTCAGGAGAGTGCAGAGATTAGTGACCTCTCCCTCCTCACACAGACATTATCCTCACATGTTACCTCTCTGTAATCTGTGACCTCAGGAGAGCGCAGAGATTAGTGACCTCTCCCTCCCTCCTCACACAGACATTATCCTCACATGTTACCTCTCTATAATCTGTGACCTCAGGAGAGCGCAGAGATTAGTGACCTCTCCCTCTTGCCTCACACAGACATTATCCTCACATGTTACCTCTCTGTACTCTGTGACCTCAGGAGAGAACAGAGATTAGTGACCTCTCCCTCCTCACACAGACATTATCCTCACATGTTACCTCTCTGTAATCTGTGACCTCAGGAGAGCGCAGAGATTAGTGTCCTCTCCCTCCTCACACAGACATTATCCTCACATGTTACCTCTCTGTAATCTGTGACCTCAGGAGAGCGCAGAGATTAGAGACCTCTCCCTCCCGCCTCACACAGACATTATCCTCACATGTTACCTCTCTGTACTCTGTGACCTCAGGAGAGCGCAGACATTAGTGACCTCTCCCTCCCTCCTCACACAGACATTATCCTCACATTACCTCTCTCTAATCTGTGACCTCAGGAGAGCGCAGAGATTAGTGACCTCTCCCTCCCAACTCACACAGACATTATCCTCACATGTTACCTCTCTGTACTCTGTGACCTCAGGAGAGCGCAGAGATTAGTGACCTCTCCCTCCCTCCTCACACAGACATTACCCTCACATGTTAACTCTCTGTAATCTGTGACCTCAGGAGAGCGCAGAGATTAGTGACCTCTCCCTCCTCACACAGACATTATCCTCACATGTTACCTCTCTGTACTCTGTGACCTCAGGAGAGAGCAGAGATTAGTGACCTCTCCCTCCCTCCTCACACAGACTTTATCCTCACATGTTACCTCTCTGTACTCTGTGACCTCAGGAGAGCGCAGAGATTAGTGACCTCTCCCTCCCTCCTCACACAGACATTATCCTCACATTTTACCTCTCTGTAATCTGTGACCTCAGGAGAGCGCAGAGATTAGTGACCTCTCCCTCCTCACACAGACATTATCCTCACATGTTACCTCTCTGTAATCTGTGACCTCAGGAGAGCGCAGAGATTAGTGACCTCTCCCTTCCTCCTCACACAGACATTATCCTCACATGTTACCTCTCTGTAATCTGTGACCTCAGAAGAGCGCAGAGATTAGTGACCTCTCCCTCCCTCATCACACAGACATTATCCTCACATGTTACCTCTCTGTAATCTGTGACCTCAGGAGAGCGCAGAGATTAGTGACCTCTCCCTCCCGCCTCAGAGACATTATCCTCACATGTTACCTCTCTGTACTCTGTGACCTCAGGAGAGCGCAGAGATTAGTGACCTCTCCCTCCCTCCTCACACAGACATTATCCTCACATGTTACCTCTCTGTACTCTGTGACCTCAGGAGAGAGCAGAGATTAGTGACCTCTCCCTCCCGCCTCACACAGACATTATCCTCACATGTTACCTCTCTGTAATCTGTGACCAGAGGAGAGCGCAGAGATTAGTGACCTCTCCCTCCTCACACTGACATTATCCTCACATGTTACCTCTCAGTACTCTCTGACCTCAGGACAGCGCAGAGATTAGTGACCTCTCCCTCCCTCCTCACACAGACATTATCCTCACGTTACCTCTCTGTAATCTGTGACCTCAGGAGACCGCAGAGATTAGTGACCTCTCCCTCCCGCCTCACACAGACATTATCCTCACATGTTACCTCTCTGTAATCTGTGACCTCAGGAGAGCGCAAAGATTAGTGACCTCTCCCTCCCTCCTCACACAGACATTATCCTCACGTTACCTCTCTGTAATCTGTGACCTCAGGAGACCGCAGAGATTAGTGACCTCTCCCTCCCGCCTCACACAGACATTATCCTCACATGTTACCTCTCTGTAATCTGTGACCTCAGGAGAGCGCAGAGATTAGTGACCTCTCCCTCCCGCCTCACACAGACATTATCCTCACATGTTACCTCTCTGTAATCTGTGACCTCAGAAGAGCGCAGAGATTAGTGACCTTTCCCTCCCTCCTCACACAGACATTATCCTCACATGTTACCTCTCAGTACTCTGTGACCTCAGGAGAGCGCAGAGATTAGTGACCTCTCCCTCCTCACACTGACATTATCCTCACATGTTACCTCTCTGTACTCTCTGACCTCAGGACAGCGCAGAGATTAGTGACCTCTTCCTCCCGCCTCACACAGACATTATCCTCACATGTTACCTCTCAGTACTCTGTGACCTCAGGAGAGCGCAGAGATTAGTGACCTCTCCCTCCTCACACAGACATTATCCTCACATGTTACCTCTCTGTAATCTGTGACCTCAGGAGAGCACAGAGATTAGTGACCTCTCCCTCCTCACACAGACATTATCCTCACATGTTACCTCTCTGTAATCTGTGACCTCAGGAGAGTGCAGACATTAGTGACCTCTCCCTCCTCACACAGACATTATCCTCACATGTTACCTCTCTGTAATCTGTGACCTCAGGAGAGCGCAGAGATTAGTGACCTCTCCCTCCTCACACAGACATTATCCTCACGTTACCTCTCTGTAATCTGTGACCTCAGGAGAGCACAGAGACTAGTGACCTCTCCCTCCCTCCTCACACAGACATTATCCTCACATGTTACCTCTCTGTACTCTGTGACCTCAGGAGAGCGCAGAGATTAGTGACCTCTCCCTTCCGCCTCACACAGACATTATCCTCACATGTTACCTCTCTGTAATCTGTGACCTCAGGAGAGAGCAGAGATTAGTGACCTCTCCCTCCCTCCTCACACAGACATTATCCTCACATGTTACCTCTCTGTAATCTGTGACCTCAGGAGAGCACAGAGATTAGTGACCTCTCCCTCTCTCCTCACACTGACATTATCCTCACATGTTACCTCTCTGTAATCTGTGACCTCAGAAGAGCGCAGAGATTAGTGACCTCTCCCTCCCTCCTCACACAGACATTATCCTCACATGTTACCTCTCTATACTCTGTGACCTCAGGAGAGAGCAGAGATTAGTGACCTCTCCCTTCCGCCTCACACAGACATTATCCTCACATGTTACCTCTCTGTACTCTGTGACCTCAGGAGAGCGCAGAGATTAGTGACCTCTCCCTTCCGCCTCACACAGACATTATCCTCACATGTTACCTCTCTGTAATCTGTGACCTCAGGAGAGCGCAGAGATTAGTGACCTCTCCCTCCCTCCTCACACAGACATTATCCTCACATGTTACCTCTCTGTACTCTGTGACCTCAGGAGAGCGCAGAGATTAGTGACCTCTCCCTTCTCACACAGACATTATCCTCACATGTGACCTCTCTGTACTCTGTGACCTCAGGAGAGCGCAGAGATTTGTGACCTCTCCCTCCCTCCTCACACTGACATTTTCCTCACATGTTACCACTCTGTACTCTGTGAACTCAGGAGAGCGCAGAGATTAGTGACCTCTCCCACCTCACACAGACATTATCCTCACATGTTACCTCTCTGTAATCTGTGACCTCAGGAGAGCGCAGAGATTAGTGACCTCTCCCTCTCTCACACAGACATTATCCTCACATGTTACCTCTCTGTAATCTGTGACCTCAGGAGAGCGCAGAGATTAGTGACCTCTCCCTCCTCACATAGACATTATCCTCACATGTTACCTCTCTGTAATCTGTGACCTTAGGAGAGCGCAGAGATTAGTGACCTCTCCCTCCTCACACAGACATTATCCTCACATGTTACCTCTCTGTAATCTGTGACCTCAGGAGATCGCAGAGATTAGTGACCTCTCCCTCCCTCCTCACACAGACATTATCCTCACATGTTACCTCTCTGTAATCTGTGACCTCAGGAGAGAGCAGAGATTAGTGACCTCTCCCTCCCTCCTCACACAGACATTATCCTCACATGTTACCTCTCTGTACTCTGTGACCTCAGGAGAGCACAGAGATTAGTGACCTCTCCCTCCCTCCTCACACAGACATTATCCTCACATGTTACCTCTCTGTAATCTGTGACCTCAGGAGAGCGCAGAGATTAGTGACCTCTCCCTCCTGCCTCACACAGACATTATCCTCACATGTTACCTCTCTGTAATCTGTGACCTCAGGAGAGCGCAGAGATTAGTGACCTCTCCCTCCCTCCTCACACAGACATTATCCTCACATGTTACCTCTCTGTACTCTGTGACCTCAGGAGAGCGCAGAGATTAGTGACCTCTCCCTCCTCACACAGACATTATCCTCACATGTTACCTCTCTGTAATCTGTGACTTCAGGACAGCGCAGAGATTAGTGACCTCTCCCTCCTCACACAGACATTATCCTCACATGTTACCTCTCTGTAGTCCGTGACCTCAGGAGAGCGCAGAGATTAGTGACCTCTCCCTCCTCACACAGACATTATCCTCACATGTTACCTCTCTGTAATCTGTGACCTCAGGAGAGTGCAGACATTAGTGACCTCTCCCTCCTCACACAGACATTATCCTCACATGTTACCTCTCTGTAATCTGTGACCTCAGGAGAGCGCAGAGATTAGTGACCTCTCCCTCCTCACACAGACATTATCCTCACGTTACCTCTCTGTAATCTGTGACCTCAGGAGAGCACAGAGACTAGTGACCTCTCCCTCCCTCCTCACACAGACATTATCCTCACATGTTACCTCTCTGTACTCTGTGACCTCAGGAGAGCGCAGAGATTAGTGACCTCTCCCTTCCGCCTCACACAGACATTATCCTCACATGTTACCTCTCTGTAATCTGTGACCTTAGGAGAGAGCAGAGATTAGTGACCTCTCCCTCCCTCCTCACACAGACATTATCCTCACATGTTACCTCTCTGTAATCTGTGACCTCAGGAGAGCACAGAGATTAGTGACCTCTCCCTCTCTCCTCACACTGACATTATCCTCACATGTTACCTCTCTGTAATCTGTGACCTCAGAAGAGCGCAGAGATTAGTGACCTCTCCCTCCCTCCTCACACAGACATTATCCTCACATGTTACCTCTCTGTACTCTGTGACCTCAGGAGAGAGCAGAGATTAGTGACCTCTCCCTTCCGCCTCACACAGACATTATCCTCACATGTTACCTCTCTGTACTCTGTGACCTCAGGAGAGCGCAGAGATTAGTGACCTCTCCCTTCCGCCTCACACAGACATTATCCTCACATGTTACCTCTCTGTAATCTGTGACCTCAGGAGAGCGCAGAGATTAGTGACCTCTCCCTCCCTCCTCACACAGACATTATCCTCACATGTTACCTCTCTGTACTCTGTGACCTCAGGAGAGCGCAGAGATTAGTGACCTCTCCCTTCTCACACAGACATTATCCTCACATGTGACCTCTCTGTACTCTGTGACCTCAGGAGAGCGCAGAGATTAGTGACCTCTCCCACCTCACACAGACATTATCCTCACATGTTACCTCTCTGTAATCTGTGACCTCAGGAGAGCGCAGAGATTAGTGACCTCTCCCTCTCTCACACAGACATTATCCTCACATGTTACCTCTCTGTAATCTGTGACCTCAGGAGAGCGCAGAGATTAGTGACCTCTCCCTCCTCACACAGACATTATCCTCACATGTTACCTCTCTGTAATCTGTGACCTTAGGAGAGCGCAGAGATTTGTGACCTCTCCCTCCCTCCTCACACTGACATTTTCCTCACATGTTACCTCTCTGTACTCTGTGACCTCAGGAGAGCGCAGAGATTAGTGACCTCTCCCACCTCACACAGACATTATCCTCACATGTTACCTCTCTGTAATCTGTGACTTTAGGAGAGCGCAGAGATTAGTGACCTCTCCCTCCTCACACAGACATTATCCTCACATGTTACCTCTCTGTAATCTGTGACCTCAGGAGATCGCAGAGATTAGTGACCTCTCCCTCCCTCCTCACACAGACATTATCCTCACATGTTACCTCTCTGTAATCTGTGACCTCAGGAGAGAGCAGAGATTAGTGACCTCTCCCTCCCTCCTCACACAGACATTATCCTCACATGTTACCTCTCTGTACTCTGTGACCTCAGGAGAGCACAGAGATTAGTGACCTCTCCCTCCTGCCTCACACAGACATTATCCTCACATGTTACCTCTCTGTAATCTGTGACCTCAGGAGAGCGCAGAGATTAGTGACCTCTCCCTCCCTCCTCACACAGACATTATCCTCACATGTTACCTCTCTGTACTCTGTGACCTCAGGAGAGCGCAGAGATTAGTGACCTCTCCCTCCTCACACAGACATTATCCTCACATGTTACCTCTCTGTAATCTGTGACTTCAGGAGAGCACAGAGATTAGTGACCTCTCCCTCCTCACACAGACATTATCCTCACATGTTACCTCTCTGTAATCTGTGACCTCAGGAGAGCGCAGAGATTAGTGACCTCTCCCTCCTCACACAGACATTATCCTCACATGTTACCTCTCTGTAATCTGTGACCTCAGGAGAGCACAGAGATTAGTGACCTCTCCCTCCTCACACAGACATTATCCTCACGTTACTTCTCTGTAATCTGTGACCTCAGGAGAGCACAGAGATTAGTGACCTCTCCCTCCTCACACAGACATTATCCTCACATGTTACCTCTCTGTACTCTGTGACCTCAGGAGAGCGCAGAGATTAGTGACCTCTCCCTCCCGCCTCACACAGACATTATCCTCACATGTTACCTCTCTGTAATCTGTGACCTCAGGAGAGTGCAGACATTAGTGACCTCTCCCTCCCGCCTCACACAGACATTATCCTCACATGTTACCTCTCTGTACTCTGTGACCTCAGGAGAGAGCAGAGATTAGTGACCTCTCCCTCCCGCCTCACACAGACATTATCCTCACATGTTACCTCTCTGTACTCTGTGACCTCAGGAGAGAGCAGAGATTAGTGACCTCTCCCTCCCGCCTCACACAGACATTATCCTCACATGTTACCTCTCTGTAATCTCTGACCTCAGGAGAGTGCAGAGATTAGTGACCTCTCCCTCCTCACACAGACATTATCCTCACATGTCATCTCTCTGTAATCTGTGACCTCAGGAGAGCGCAGAGATTAGTGACCTCTCCCGCCTCACACAGACATTATACTCACATGTTATCTCTCTGTAATCTGTGACCTCAGGAGAGCGCAGAGATTAGTGTCCTCTCCCTCCTCACACAGACATTATCCTCACATGTTACCTCTCTGTAATCTGTGACCTCAGGAGAGCGCACAGATTAGTGACCTCTCCCTCCCGCCTCACACAGACATTATCCTCACATGTTACCTCTCTGTAATCTCTGACCTCAGGAGAGTGCAGAGATTAGTGACCTCTCCCTCCTCACACAGACATTATCCTCACATGTCATCTCTCTGTAATCTGTGACCTCAGGAGAGCGCAGAGATTAGTGACCTCTCCCGCCTCACACAGACATTATCCTCACATGTTACCTCTCTGTAATCTGTGACCTCAGGAGAGCGCACAGATTAGTGACCTCTCCCTCCTCACACTGACATTATCCTCACATGTTACCTCTCTGTACTCTGTGACCTCAGGAGAGCGCAGAGATTAGTGACCTCTCCCTCCCTCCTCACACGTTACCTCTCTGTAATCTGTGACCTCAGGAGAGCGCAGAGATTAGTGACCTCTCCCTCCCTCCTCACACAGACATTATCCTCACATGTTACCTCTCTGTAATCTGTGACCTCAGGAGAGAGCAGAGATTAGTGACCTCTCCCTTCCTCCTCACACAGACATTATCCTCACATGTTACCTCTCTGTAATCTGTGACCTCAGAAGAGCGCAGAGATTAGTGACCTCTCCCTCCCTCATCATACAGACATTATCCTCACATGTTACCTCTCTGTAATCTGTGACCTCAGGAGAGCGCAGAGATTAGTGACCTCTCCCTCCCGCCTCAGAGACATTATCCTCACATGTTACCTCTCTGTACTCTGTGACCTCAGGAGAGCGCAGAGATTAGTGACCTCTCCCTCCCTCCTCACACAGACATTATCCTCACATGTTACCTCTCTGTAATCTGTGACCTCAGGAGAGCGCAGAGATTAGTGACCTCTCCCTCCCTCCTCACACAGACATTATCCTCACATGTTACCTCTCTGTAATCTGTGACCTCAGGAGAGTGCACAGATTAGTGACCTCTCCCTCCTCACACTGACATTATCCTCACATGTTACCTCTCTGTACTCTGTGACCTCAGGAGAGCGCAGAGATTAGTGACCTCTCCCTCCCGCCTCACACAGACATTATCCTCACATGTTATCTCTCTGTAATCTGTGACCTCAGGAGAGAGCAGAGATTAGTGACCTCTCCCACCTCACACAGACATTATCCTCACATGTTACCTCTCTGTAATCTGTGACCTCAGGAGAGCGCAGAGATTAGTGACCTCTCCCTCTCTCACACAGACATTATCCTCACATGTTACCTCTCTGTAATCTGTGACCTCAGGAGCGCGCAGAGATTAGTGACCTCTCCCTCCTCACACAGACATTATCCTCACATGTTACCTCTCTGTAATCTGTGACCTTAGGAGAGCGCAGAGATTAGTGACCTCTCCCTCCTCACACAGACATTATCCTCACATGTTACCTCTCTGTAATCTGTGACCTCAGGAGATCGCAGAGATTAGTGACCTCTCCCTCCCTCTTCACACAGACATTATCCTCACATGTTATCTCTCTGTAATCTGTGACCTCAGGAGAGCGCAGAGATTAGTGACCTCTCCCTCCCTCCTCACACAGACATTATCCTCACATGTTACCTCTCTGTAATCTGTGACCTCAGGAGAGAGCAGAGATTAGTGACCTCTCCCTTCCTCCTCACACAGACATTATCCTCACATGTTACCTCTCTGTAATCTGTGACCTCAGAAGAGCGCAGAGATTAGTGACCTCTCCCTCCCTCATCATACAGACATTATCCTCACATGTTACCTCTCTGTAATCTGTGACCTCAGGAGAGCGCAGAGATTAGTGACCTCTCCCTCCCGCCTCAGAGACATTATCCTCACATGTTACCTCTCTGTAATCTGTGACCTCAGGAGAGCGCAGAGATTAGTGACCTCTCCCTCCCTCCTCACACGTTACCTCTCTGTAATCTGTGACCTCAGGAGAGAGCAGAGATTAGTGACCTCTCCCTTCCTCCTCACACAGACATTATCCTCACATGTTACCTCTCTGTAATCTGTGACCTCAGGAGAGAGCAGAGATTAGTGACCTCTCCCTCCCGCCTCATACAGACATTATCCTCACATGTTACCTCTCTGTACTCTGTGACTTCAGGAGAGCGCAGAGATTAGTGACCTCTCCCTCCCTCCTCACACAGACATTATCCTCACATGTTACCTCTCTGTAATCTGTGACCTCAGGAGAGTGCAGAGATTAGTGACCTCTCCCTCCCTCCTCACACAGACATTATCCTCACGTTACCTCTCTGTAATCTGTGACCTCAGGAGAGTGCAGAGATTAGTGACCTCTCCCTCCTCACACAGACATTATCCTCACATGTTACCTCTCTGTAATCTGTGACCTCAGGAGAGCGCAGAGATTAGTGACCTCTCCCTCCTCACACAGACATTATCCTCACATGTTACCTCTCTGTAATCTGTGACCTCAGGAGAGCGCACAGATTAGTGACCTCTCCCTCCTGCCTCACACAGACATTATCCTCACATGTTACCTCTCTGTAATCTGTGACCTCAGGAGAGCGCAGAGATTAGTGACCTCTCCCTCCTCACACAGACATTATCCTCACATGTTACCTCTCTGTACTCTGTGACCTCAGGAGAGAGCAGAGATTAGTGACCTCTCCCTCCCTCCTCACACTGACATTATCCTCACATGTTACCTCTCTGTACTCTGTGACCTCAGGAGAGCGCAGAGATTAGTGACCTCTCCCTCCCGCCTCACACAGACATTATCCTCACATGTTATCTCTCTGTAATCTGTGACCTCAGGAGAGAACAGAGATTAGTGTCCTCTCCCTCCTCACACAGACATTATCCTCACATGTTACCTCTCTGTAATCTGTGACCTCAGGAGAGCGCAGAGATTAGTGACCTCTCCCTCCTCACACAGACATTATCCTTACATGTTACCTCTCTGTAATCTGTGACCTCAGGAGAGCGCAGAGATTAGTGACCTCTCCCTCCTCACACAGACATTATCCTCACATGTTACCTCTCTGTACTCTGTGACCTCAGGAGAGCGCAGAGATTAGTGACCTCTCCCTCCCTCCTCACACGTTACCTCTCTGTAATCTGTGACCTCAGGAGAGAGCAGAGATTAGTGACCTCTCCCTTCCTCCTCACACAGACATTATCCTCACATGTTACCTCTCTGTAATCTGTGACCTCAGAAGAGCGCAGAGATTAGTGACCTCTCCCTCCCTCATCATACAGACATTATCCTCACATGTTACCTCTCTGTAATCTGTGACCTCAGGAGAGCGCAGAGATTAGTGACCTCTCCCTCCCGCCTCAGAGACATTATCCTCACATGTTACCTCTCTGTACTCTGTGACCTCAGGAGAGTGCACAGATTAGTGACCTCTCCCTCCTCACACAGACATTATCCTCACATGTTATCTCTCTGTAATCTGTGACCTCAGGAGAGCACAGAGATTAGTGTCCTCTCCCTCCTCACACAGACATTATCCTCACATGTTACCTCTCTGTAATCTGTGACCTCAGGAGAGTGCACAGATTAGTGACCTCTCCCTCCTCACACTGACATTATCCTCACATGTTACCTCTCTGTAATCTGTGACCTCAGGAGAGTGCACAGATTAGTGACCTCTCCCGCCTCACACAGACATTATACTCACATGTTATCTCTCTGTAATCTGTGACCTCAGGAGAGCGCAGAGATTAGTGTCCTCTCCCTCCTCACACAGACATTATCCTCACATGTTACCTCTCTGTACTCTGTGACCTCAGGAGAGCGCAGAGATTAGTGACCTCTCCCTCCCTCCTCACACGTTACCTCTCTGTAATCTGTGACCTCAGGAGAGCGCAGAGATTAGTGACCTCTCCCTCCCTCCTCACACGTTACCTCTCTGTAATCTGTGACCTCAGGAGAGAGCAGAGATTAGTGACCTCTCCCTTCCTCCTCACACAGACATTATCCTCACATGTTACCTCTCTGTAATCTGTGACCTCAGAAGAGCGCAGAGATTAGTGACCTCTCCCTCCCTCATCATACAGACATTATCCTCACATGTTACCTCTCTGTAATCTGTGACCTCAGGAGAGCGCAGAGATTAGTGACCTCTCCCTCCCGCCTCAGAGACATTATCCTCACATGTTACCTCTCTGTACTCTGTGACCTCAGGAGAGCGCAGAGATTAGTGACCTCTCCCTCCCTCCTCACACAGACATTATCCTCACATGTTACCTCTCTGTAATCTGTGACCTCAGGAGAGCGCAGAGATTAGTGACCTCTCCCTCCCTCCTCACACAGACATTATCCTCACATGTTACCTCTCTGTAATCTGTGACCTCAGGAGAGTGCACAGATTAGTGACCTCTCCCTCCTCACACTGACATTATCCTCACATGTTACATCTCTGTACTCTGTGACCTCAGGAGAGCGCAGAGATTAGTGACCTCTCCCTCCCGCCTCACACAGACATTATCCTCACATGTTATCTCTCTGTAATCTGTGACCTCAGGGGAGAGCAGAGATTAGTGACCTCTCCCACCTCACACAGACATTATCCTCACATGTTACCTCTCTGTAATCTGTGACCTCAGGAGAGCGCAGAGATTAGTGACCTCTCCCTCTCTCACACAGACATTATCCTCACATGTTACCTCTCTGTAATCTGTGACCTCAGGAGAGCGCAGAGATTAGTGACCTCTCCCTCCTCACACAGACATTATCCTCACATGTTACCTCTCTGTAATCTGTGACTTTAGGAGAGCGCAGAGATTAGTGACCTCTCCCTCCCGCCTCACACAGACATTATCCTCACATGTTATCTCTCTGTAATCTGTGACCTCAGGAGAGCACAGAGATTAGTGTCCTCTCCCTCCTCACACAGACATTATCCTCACATGTTACCTCTCTGTAATCTGTGACCTCAGGAGAGTGCACAGATTAGTGACCTCTCCCTCCTCACACTGACATTATCCTCACATGTTACCTCTCTGTCATCTGTGACCTCAGGAGAGCGCAGAGATTAGTGACCTCTCCCTCCCTCCTCACACGTTACCTCTCTGTAATCTGTGACCTCAGGAGAGCGCAGAGATTAGTGACCTCTCCCTCCCTCCTCACACGTTACCTCTCTGTAATCTGTGACCTCAGGAGAGAGCAGAGATTAGTGACCTCTCCCTTCCTCCTCACACAGACATTATCCTCACATGTTACCTCTCTGTAATCTGTGACCTCAGAAGAGCGCAGAGATTAGTGACCTCTCCCTCCCTCATCATACAGACATTATCCTCACATGTTACCTCTCTGTAATCTGTGACCTCAGGAGAGCGCAGAGATTAGTGACCTCTCCCTCCCGCCTCAGAGACATTATCCTCACATGTTACCTCTCTGTACTCTGTGACCTCAGGAGAGCGCAGAGATTAGTGACCTCTCCCTCCCTCCTCACACAGACATTATCCTCACATGTTACCTCTCTGTAATCTGTGACCTCAGGAGAGCGCAGAGATTAGTGACCTCTCCCTCCCTCCTCACACAGACATTATCCTCACATGTTACCTCTCTGTACTCTGTGACCTCAGGAGAGTGCACAGATTAGTGACCTCTCCCTCCTCACACTGACATTATCCTCACATGTTACCTCTCTGTACTCTGTGACCTCAGGAGAGCGCAGAGATTAGTGACCTCTCCCTCCCGCCTCACACAGACATTATCCTCACATGTTATCTCTCTGTAATCTGTGACCTCAGGGGAGAGCAGAGATTAGTGACCTCTCCCACCTCACACAGACATTATCCTCACATGTTACCTCTCTGTAATCTGTGACCTCAGGAGAGCGCAGAGATTAGTGACCTCTCCCTCTCTCACACAGACATTATCCTCACATGTTACCTCTCTGTAATCTGTGACCTCAGGAGAGCGCAGAGATTAGTGACCTCTCCCTCCTCACACAGACATTATCCTCACATGTTACCTCTCTGTAATCTGTGACCTAAGGAGAGCGCAGAGATTAGTGACCTCTCCCTCCTCACACAGACATTATCCTCACATGTTACCTCTCTGTAATCTGTGACCTCAGGAGATCGCAGAGATTAGTGACCTCTCCCTCCCTCTTCACACAGACATTATCCTCACATGTTACCTCTCTTTAATCTGTGACCTCAGGAGAGAGCAGAGATTAGTGACCTCTCCCTCCCTCCTCACACAGACATTATCCTCACATGTTACCTCTCTGTACTCTGTGACCTCAGGAGAGCACAGAGATTAGTGACCTCTCCCTCCTGCCTCACACAGACATTATCCTCACATGTTACCTCTCTGTAATCTGTGACCTCAGGAGAGCGCAGAGATTAGTGACCTCTCCCTCCTCACACAGACATTATCCTCACATGTTACCTCTCTCTACTCTGTGACCTCAGGAGAGCGCAGAGATTAGTGACCTCTCCCTCCTCACACAGACATTATCCTCACATGTTACCTCTCTGTACTCTGTGACCTCAGGAGAGAGCAGAGATTAGTGACCTCTCCCTTCCTCCTCACACAGACATTATCCTCACATGTTACCTCTCTGTAATCTGTGACCTCAGGAGAGCGCAGAGATTAGTGACCTCTCCCTCCTCACACAGACATTATCCTCACATGTTACATCTCTGTAATCTGTGACTTCAGGAGAGCACAGAGATTAGTGACCTCTCCCTCCTCACACAGACATTATCCTCACATGTTACCTCTCTGTAATCTGTGACCTCAGGAGAGCGCAGAGATTAGTGACCTCTCCCTCCCTCCTCACACAGACATTATCCTCACATGTTACATCTCTATACTCTGTGACCTCAGGACAGCGCAGAGATTAGTGACCTCTCCCTCCTCACACAGACATTATCCTCACATGTTACCTCTCTGTAATCTGTGACCTCAGGAGAGCACAGAGATTAGTGACCTCTCCCTCCCTCCTCACACAGACATTATCCTCACGTTAACTCTCTGTAATCTGTGACCTCAGGAGAGCGCAGAGATTTGTGACCTCTCCCTCCTGCCTCACACAGACATTATCCTCACATGTTACCTCTCTGTAATCTGTGACCTCAGGAGAGCGCAGAGATTAGTGACCTCTCCCTCCTCACACAGACATTATCCTCACATGTTACCTCTCTGTAATCTGTGACCTCAGGAGAGCGCAGAGATTAGTGTCCTCTCCCTCCTCACACAGACATTATCCTCACATGTTACCTCTCTGTAATCTGTGACCTCAGGAGAGCGCAGAGATTAGTGACCTCTCCCTCCTCACACAGACATTATCCTCACATGTTACCTCTCTGTAATCTGTGACCTCAGGAGAGCGCACAGATTAGTGACCTCTCCCTCCTGCCTCACACAGACATTATCCTCACATGTTACCTCTCTGTAATCTGTGACCTCAGGAGAGCGCAGAGATTAGTGACCTCTCCCTCCTCACACAGACATTATCCTCACATGTTACCTCTCTGTAATCTGTGACCTCAGGAGAGCGCAGAGATTAGTGTCCTCTCCCTCCTCACACAGACATTATCCTCACATGTTACCTCTCTGTAATCTGTGACCTCAGGAGAGCGCACAGATTAGTGACCTCTCCCTCCTGCCTCACACAGACATTATCCTCACATGTTACCTCTCTGTAATCTGTGACCTCAGGAGAGCGCAGAGATTAGTGACCTCTCCCTCCTCACACAGACATTATCCTCACATGTTACCTCTCTGTAATCTGTGACCTCAGGAGAGCGCACAGATTAGTGACCTCTCCCTCCTCACACAGACATTATCCTCACATGTTACCTCTCTGTAATCTGTGACCTCAGAAGAGCGCAGAGATTAGTGACCTCTCCCTCCCTCATCATACAGACATTATCCTCACATGTTACCTCTCTGTAATCTGTGACCTCAGGAGAGCGCAGAGATTAGTGACCTCTCCCTCCTCACACAGACATTATCCTCACATGTTACCTCTCTGTACTCTGTGACCTCAGGAGAGCGCAGAGATTAGTGACCTCTCCCTCCTCACACAGACATTATCCTCACATGTTACCTCTCTGTACTCTGTGACCTCAGGAGAGCGCAGAGATTAGTGACCTCTCCCTCCCTCCTCACACGTTACCTCTCTGTAATCTGTGACCTCAGGAGAGAGCAGAGATTAGTGACCTCTCCCTTCCTCCTCACACAGACATTATCCTCACATGTTACCTCTCTGTAATCTGTGACCTCAGAAGAGCGCAGAGATTAGTGACCTCTCCCTCCCTCATCATACAGACATTATCCTCACATGTTACCTCTCTGTAATCTGTGACCTCAGGAGAGCGCAGAGATTAGTGACCTCTCCCTCCTCACACAGACATTATCCTCACATGTTACCTCTCTGTACTCTGTGACCTCAGGAGAGCGCAGAGATTAGTGACCTCTCCCTCCCTCCTCACACAGACATTATCCTCACATGTTACCTCTCTGTAATCTGTGACCTCAGGAGAGCGCAGAGATTAGTGACCTCTCCCTCCCTCCTCACACAGACATTATCCTCACATGTTACCTCTCTGTAATCTGTGACCTCAGGAGAGTGCACAGATTAGTGACCTCTCCCTCCCTCCTCACACTGACATTATCCTCACATGTTACCTCTCTGTACTCTGTGACCTCAGGAGAGCGCAGAGATTAGTGACCTCTCCCTCCCGCCTCACACAGACATTATCCTCACATGTTATCTCTCTGTAATCTGTGACCTCAGGAGAGCGCAGAGATTAGTGACCTCTCCCTCCTCACACAGACATTATCCTCACATGTTACCTCTCTGTAATCTGTGACCTCAGGAGAGTGCAGAGATTAGTGACCTCTCCCTCCCTCCTCACACAGACATTATCCTCACGTTACTTCTCTGTAATCTGTGACCTCAGGAGAGAGCAGAGATTAGTGACCTCTCCCTCCCTCCTCACACAGACATTATCCTCACATGTTACCTCTCTGTACTCTGTGACCTCAGGAGAGCACAGAGATTAGTGACCTCTCCCTCCCTCCTCACACAGACATTATCCTCACATGTTACCTCTCTGTAATCTGTGACCTCAGGAGAGCGCAGAGATTAGTGACCTCTCCCTCCTGCCTCACACAGACATTATCCTCACATGTTACCTCTCTGTAATCTGTGACCTCAGGAGAGCGCAGAGATTAGTGACCTCTCCCTCCCTCCTCACACAGACATTATCCTCACATGTTACCTCTCTGTACTCTGTGACCTCAGGAGAGCGCAGAGATTAGTGACCTCTCCCTCCTCACACAGACATTATCCTCACATGTTACCTCTCTGTAATCTGTGACTTCAGGACAGCGCAGAGATTAGTGACCTCTCCCTCCTCACACAGACATTATCCTCACATGTTACCTCTCTGTAGTCCGTGACCTCAGGAGAGCGCAGAGATTAGTGACCTCTCCCTCCTCACACAGACATTATCCTCACATGTTACCTCTCTGTAATCTGTGACCTCAGGAGAGTGCAGACATTAGTGACCTCTCCCTCCTCACACAGACATTATCCTCACATGTTACCTCTCTGTAATCTGTGACCTCAGGAGAGCGCAGAGATTAGTGACCTCTCCCTCCTCACACAGACATTATCCTCACGTTACCTCTCTGTAATCTGTGACCTCAGGAGAGCACAGAGACTAGTGACCTCTCCCTCCCTCCTCACACAGACATTATCCTCACATGTTACCTCTCTGTACTCTGTGACCTCAGGAGAGCGCAGAGATTAGTGACCTCTCCCTTCCGCCTCACACAGACATTATCCTCACATGTTACCTCTCTGTAATCTGTGACTTTAGGAGAGCGCAGAGATTAGTGACCTCTCCCTCCCGCCTCACACAGACATTATCCTCACATGTTATCTCTCTGTAATCTGTGACCTCAGGAGAGCACAGAGATTAGTGTCCTCTCCCTCCTCACACAGACATTATCCTCACATGTTACCTCTCTGTAATCTGTGACCTCAGGAGAGTGCACAGATTAGTGACCTCTCCCTCCTCACACTGACATTATCCTCACATGTTACCTCTCTGTCATCTGTGACCTCAGGAGAGTGCACAGATTAGTGACCTCTCCCGCCTCACACAGACATTATACTCACATGTTATCTCTCTGTAATCTGTGACCTCAGGAGAGCGCAGAGATTAGTGTCCTCTCCCTCCTCACACAGACATTATCCTCACATGTTACCTCTCTGTACTCTGTGACCTCAGGAGAGCGCAGAGATTAGTGACCTCTCCCTCCCTCCTCACACGTTACCTCTCTGTAATCTGTGACCTCAGGAGAGCGCAGAGATTAGTGACCTCTCCCTCCCTCCTCACACGTTACCTCTCTGTAATCTGTGACCTCAGGAGAGAGCAGAGATTAGTGACCTCTCCCTTCCTCCTCACACAGACATTATCCTCACATGTTACCTCTCTGTAATCTGTGACCTCAGAAGAGCGCAGAGATTAGTGACCTCTCCCTCCCTCATCATACAGACATTATCCTCACATGTTACCTCTCTGTAATCTGTGACCTCAGGAGAGCGCAGAGATTAGTGACCTCTCCCTCCCGCCTCAGAGACATTATCCTCACATGTTACCTCTCTGTACTCTGTGACCTCAGGAGAGCGCAGAGATTAGTGACCTCTCCCTCCTCACACAGACATTATCCTCACATGTTACCTCTCTGTAATCTGTGACCTCAGGAGAGTGCAGACATTAGTGACCTCTCCCTCCTCACACAGACATTATCCTCACATGTTACCTCTCTGTAATCTGTGACCTCAGGAGAGCGCAGAGATTAGTGACCTCTCCCTCCTCACACAGACATTATCCTCACGTTACCTCTCTGTAATCTGTGACCTCAGGAGAGCACAGAGACTAGTGACCTCTCCCTCCCTCCTCACACAGACATTATCCTCACATGTTACCTCTCTGTACTCTGTGACCTCAGGAGAGCGCAGAGATTAGTGACCTCTCCCTTCCGCCTCACACAGACATTATCCTCACATGTTACCTCTCTGTAATCTGTGACCTTAGGAGAGCGCAGAGATTAGTGACCTCTCCCTCCCGCCTCACACAGACATTATCCTCACATGTTATCTCTCTGTAATCTGTGACCTCAGGAGAGCACAGAGATTAGTGTCCTCTCCCTCCTCACACAGACATTATCCTCACATGTTACCTCTCTGTAATCTGTGACCTCAGGAGAGTGCACAGATTAGTGACCTCTCCCTCCTCACACTGACATTATCCTCACATGTTACCTCTCTGTCATCTGTGACCTCAGGAGAGTGCACAGATTAGTGACCTCTCCCGCCTCACACAGACATTATACTCACATGTTATCTCTCTGTAATCTGTGACCTCAGGAGAGCGCAGAGATTAGTGTCCTCTCCCTCCTCACACAGACATTATCCTCACATGTTACCTCTCTGTACTCTGTGACCTCAGGAGAGCGCAGAGATTAGTGACCTCTCCCTCCCTCCTCACACGTTACCTCTCTGTAATCTGTGACCTCAGGAGAGCGCAGAGATTAGTGACCTCTCCCTCCCTCCTCACACGTTACCTCTCTGTAATCTGTGACCTCAGGAGAGAGCAGAGATTAGTGACCTCTCCCTTCCTCCTCACACAGACATTATCCTCACATGTTACCTCTCTGTAATCTGTGACCTCAGAAGAGCGCAGAGATTAGTGACCTCTCCCTCCCTCATCATACAGACATTATCCTCACATGTTACCTCTCTGTAATCTGTGACCTCAGGAGAGCGCAGAGATTAGTGACCTCTCCCTCCCGCCTCAGAGACATTATCCTCACATGTTACCTCTCTGTACTCTGTGACCTCAGGAGAGCGCAGAGATTAGTGACCTCTCCCTCCCTCCTCACACAGACATTATCCTCACATGTTACCTCTCTGTAATCTGTGACCTCAGGAGAGCGCAGAGATTAGTGACCTCTCCCTCCCTCCTCACACAGACATTATCCTCACATGTTACCTCTCTGTAATCTGTGACCTCAGGAGAGTGCACAGATTAGTGACCTCTCCCTCCTCACACTGACATTATCCTCACATGTTACCTCTCTGTACTCTGTGACCTCAGGATAGCGCAGAGATTAGTGACCTCTCCCTCCCGCCTCACACAGACATTATCCTCACATGTTATCTCTCTGTAATCTGTGACCTCAGGGGAGAGCAGAGATTAGTGACCTCTCCCACCTCACACAGACATTATCCTCACATGCTACCTCTCTGTAATCTGTGACCTCAGGAGAGCGCAGAGATTAGTGACCTCTCCCTCTCTCACACAGACATTATCCTCACATGTTACCTCTCTGTAATCTGTGACCTCAGGAGAGCGCAGAGATTAGTGACCTCTCCCTCCTCACACAGACATTATCCTCACATGTTACCTCTCTGTAATCTGTGACCTTAGGAGAGCGCAGAGATTAGTGACCTCTCCCTCCTCACACAGACATTATCCTCACATGTTACCTCTCTGTAATCTGTGACCTCAGGAGATCGCAGAGATTAGTGACCTCTCCCTCCCTCTTCACACAGACATTATCCTCACATGTTACCTCTCTTTAATCTGTGACCTCAGGAGAGAGCAGAGATTAGTGACCTCTCCCTCCCTCCTCACACAGACATTATCCTCACATGTTACCTCTCTGTACTCTGTGACCTCAGGAGAGCACAGAGATTAGTGACCTCTCCCTCCTGCCTCACACAGACATTATCCTCACATGTTACCTCTCTGTAATCTGTGACCTCAGGAGAGCGCAGAGATTAGTGACCTCTCCCTCCTCACACAGACATTATCCTCACATGTTACCTCTCTCTACTCTGTGACCTCAGGAGAGCGCAGAGATTAGTGACCTCTCCCTCCTCACACAGACATTATCCTCACATGTTACCTCTCTGTACTCTGTGACCTCAGGAGAGAGCAGAGATTAGTGACCTCTCCCTTCCTCCTCACACAGACATTATCCTCACATGTTACCTCTCTGTAATCTGTGACCTCAGGAGAGCGCAGAGATTAGTGACCTCTCCCTCCTCACACAGACATTATCCTCACATGTTACCTCTCTGTAATCTGTGACTTCAGGAGAGCACAGAGATTAGTGACCTCTCCCTCCTCACACAGACATTATCCTCACATGTTACCTCTCTGTAATCTGTGACCTCAGGAGAGCGCAGAGATTAGTGACCTCTCCCTCCCTCCTCACACAGACATTATCCTCACATGTTACATCTCTATACTCTGTGACCTCAGGACAGCGCAGAGATTAGTGACCTCTCCCTCCTCACACAGACATTATCCTCACATGTTACCTCTCTGTAATCTGTGACCTCAGGAGAGCACAGAGATTAGTGACCTCTCCCTCCCTCCTCACACAGACATTATCCTCACGTTAACTCTCTGTAATCTGTGACCTCAGGAGAGCGCAGAGATTTGTGACCTCTCCCTCCTGCCTCACACAGACATTATCCTCACATGTTACCTCTCTGTAATCTGTGACCTCAGGAGAGCGCAGAGATTAGTGACCTCTCCCTCCTCACACAGACATTATCCTCACATGTTACCTCTCTGTAATCTGTGACCTCAGGAGAGCGCAGAGATTAGTGTCCTCTCCCTCCTCACACAGACATTATCCTCACATGTTACCTCTCTGTAATCTGTGACCTCAGGAGAGCGCAGAGATTAGTGACCTCTCCCTCCTCACACAGACATTATCCTCACATGTTACCTCTCTGTAATCTGTGACCTCAGGAGAGCGCACAGATTAGTGACCTCTCCCTCCTGCCTCACACAGACATTATCCTCACATGTTACCTCTCTGTAATCTGTGACCTCAGGAGAGCGCAGAGATTAGTGACCTCTCCCTCCTCACACAGACATTATCCTCACATGTTACCTCTCTGTAATCTGTGACCTCAGGAGAGCGCAGAGATTAGTGTCCTCTCCCTCCTCACACAGACATTATCCTCACATGTTACCTCTCTGTAATCTGTGACCTCAGGAGAGCGCACAGATTAGTGACCTCTCCCTCCTGCCTCACACAGACATTATCCTCACATGTTACCTCTCTGTAATCTGTGACCTCAGGAGAGCGCAGAGATTAGTGACCTCTCCCTCCTCACACAGACATTATCCTCACATGTTACCTCTCTGTAATCTGTGACCTCAGGAGAGCGCACAGATTAGTGACCTCTCCCTCCTCACACAGACATTATCCTCACATGTTACCTCTCTGTAATCTGTGACCTCAGAAGAGCGCAGAGATTAGTGACCTCTCCCTCCCTCATCATACAGACATTATCCTCACATGTTACCTCTCTGTAATCTGTGACCTCAGGAGAGCGCAGAGATTAGTGACCTCTCCCTCCTCACACAGACATTATCCTCACATGTTACCTCTCTGTACTCTGTGACCTCAGGAGAGCGCAGAGATTAGTGACCTCTCCCTCCTCACACAGACATTATCCTCACATGTTACCTCTCTGTACTCTGTGACCTCAGGAGAGCGCAGAGATTAGTGATCTCTCCCTCCCTCCTCACACGTTACCTCTCTGTAATCTGTGACCTCAGGAGAGAGCAGAGATTAGTGACCTCTCCCTTCCTCCTCACACAGACATTATCCTCACATGTTACCTCTCTGTAATCTGTGACCTCAGAAGAGCGCAGAGATTAGTGACCTCTCCCTCCCTCATCATACAGACATTATCCTCACATGTTACCTCTCTGTAATCTGTGACCTCAGGAGAGCGCAGAGATTAGTGACCTCTCCCTCCTCACACAGACATTATCCTCACATGTTACCTCTCTGTACTCTGTGACCTCAGGAGAGCGCAGAGATTAGTGACCTCTCCCTCCCTCCTCACACAGACATTATCCTCACATGTTACCTCTCTGTAATCTGTGACCTCAGGAGAGCGCAGAGATTAGTGACCTCTCCCTCCCTCCTCACACAGACATTATCCTCACATGTTACCTCTCTGTAATCTGTGACCTCAGGAGAGTGCACAGATTAGTGACCTCTCCCTCCCTCCTCACACTGACATTATCCTCACATGTTACCTCTCTGTACTCTGTGACCTCAGGAGAGCGCAGAGATTAGTGACCTCTCCCTCCCGCCTCACACAGACATTATCCTCACATGTTATCTCTCTGTAATCTGTGACCTCAGGAGAGCGCAGAGATTAGTGACCTCTCCCTCCTCACACAGACATTATCCTCACATGTTACCTCTCTGTAATCTGTGACCTCAGGAGAGTGCAGAGATTAGTGACCTCTCCCTCCCTCCTCACACAGACATTATCCTCACGTTACCTCTCTGTAATCTGTGACCTCAGGAGAGAGCAGAGATTAGTGACCTCTCCCTCCCTCCTCACACAGACATTATCCTCACATGTTACCTCTCTGTACTCTGTGACCTCAGGAGAGCACAGAGATTAGTGACCTCTCCCTCCCTCCTCACACAGACATTATCCTCACATGTTACCTCTCTGTAATCTGTGACCTCAGGAGAGCGCAGAGATTAGTGACCTCTCCCTCCTGCCTCACACAGACATTATCCTCACATGTTACCTCTCTGTAATCTGTGACCTCAGGAGAGCGCAGAGATTAGTGACCTCTGCCTCCCTCCTCACACAGACATTATCCTCACATGTTACCTCTCTGTACTCTGTGACCTCAGGAGAGCGCAGAGATTAGTGACCTCTCCCTCCTCACACAGACATTATCCTCACATGTTACCTCTCTGTAATCTGTGACTTCAGGACAGCGCAGAGATTAGTGACCTCTCCCTCCTCACACAGACATTATCCTCACATGTTACCTCTCTGTAGTCCGTGACCTCAGGAGAGCGCAGAGATTAGTGACCTCTCCCTCCTCACACAGACATTATCCTCACATGTTACCTCTCTGTAATCTGTGACCTCAGGAGAGTGCAGACATTAGTGACCTCTCCCTCCTCACACAGACATTATCCTCACATGTTACCTCTCTGTAATCTGTGACCTCAGGAGAGCGCAGAGATTAGTGACCTCTCCCTCCTCACACAGACATTATCCTCACGTTACCTCTCTGTAATCTGTGACCTCAGGAGAGCACAGAGACTAGTGACCTCTCCCTCCCTCCTCACACAGACATTATCCTCACATGTTACCTCTCTGTACTCTGTGACCTCAGGAGAGCGCAGAGATTAGTGACCTCTCCCTTCCGCCTCACACAGACATTATCCTCACATGTTACCTCTCTGTAATCTGTGACCTTAGGAGAGAGCAGAGATTAGTGACCTCTCCCTCCCTCCTCACACAGACATTATCCTCACATGTTACCTCTCTGTAATCTGTGACCTCAGGAGAGCACAGAGATTAGTGACCTCTCCCTCTCTCCTCACACTGACATTATCCTCACATGTTACCTCTCTGTAATCTGTGACCTCAGAAGAGCGCAGAGATTAGTGACCTCTCCCTCCCTCCTCACACAGACATTATCCTCACATGTTACCTCTCTGTACTCTGTGACCTCAGGAGAGAGCAGAGATTAGTGACCTCTCCCTTCCGCCTCACACAGACATTATCCTCACATGTTACCTCTCTGTACTCTGTGACCTCAGGAGAGCGCAGAGATTAGTGACCTCTCCCTTCCGCCTCACACAGACATTATCCTCACATGTTACCTCTCTGTAATCTGTGACCTCAGGAGAGCGCAGAGATTAGTGACCTCTCCCTCCCTCCTCACACAGACATTATCCTCACATGTTACCTCTCTGTACTCTGTGACCTCAGGAGAGCGCAGAGATTAGTGACCTCTCCCTTCTCACACAGACATTATCCTCACATGTGACCTCTCTGTACTCTGTGACCTCAGGAGAGCGCAGAGATTAGTGACCTCTCCCACCTCACACAGACATTATCCTCACATGTTACCTCTCTGTAATCTGTGACCTCAGGAGAGCGCAGAGATTAGTGACCTCTCCCTCTCTCACACAGACATTATCCTCACATGTTACCTCTCTGTAATCTGTGACCTCAGGAGAGCGCAGAGATTAGTGACCTCTCCCTCCTCACACAGACATTATCCTCACATGTTACCTCTCTGTAATCTGTGACCTTAGGAGAGCGCAGAGATTTGTGACCTCTCCCTCCCTCCTCACACTGACATTTTCCTCACATGTTACCTCTCTGTACTCTGTGACCTCAGGAGAGCGCAGAGATTAGTGACCTCTCCCACCTCACACAGACATTATCCTCACATGTTACCTCTCTGTAATCTGTGACCTCAGGAGAGCGCAGAGATTAGTGACCTCTCCCTCTCTCACACAGACATTATCCTCACATGTTACCTCTCTGTAATCTGTGACCTCAGGAGAGCGCAGAGATTAGTGACCTCTCCCTCCTCACACAGACATTATCCTCACATGTTACCTCTCTGTAATCTGTGACCTCAGGAGATCGCAGAGATTAGGAACCTCTCCCTCCCTCCTCACACAGACATTATCCTCACATGTTACCTCTCTGTAATCTGTGACCTCAGGAGAGAGCAGAGATTAGTGACCTCTCCCTCCCTCCTCACACAGACATTATCCTCACATGTTACCTCTCTGTACTCTGTGACCTCAGGAGAGCACAGAGATTAGTGACCTCTCCCTCCTGCCTCACACAGACATTATCCTCACATGTTACCTCTCTGTAATCTGTGACCTCAGGAGAGCGCAGAGATTAGTGACCTCTCCCTCCCTCCTCACACAGACATTATCCTCACATGTTACCTCTCTGTACTCTGTGACCTCAGGAGAGCGCAGAGATTAGTGACCTCTCCCTCCTCACACAGACATTATCCTCACATGTTACCTCTCTGTAATCTGTGACTTCAGGAGAGCACAGAGATTAGTGACCTCTCCCTCCTCACACAGACATTATCCTCACATGTTACCTCTCTGTAATCTGTGACCTCAGGAGAGCGCAGAGATTAGTGACCTCTCCCTCCCTACTCACACAGACATTATCCTCACATGTTACATCTCTATACTCTGTGACCTCAGGAGAGCACAGAGATTAGTGACCTCTCCCTCCTCACACAGACATTATCCTCACATGTTACCTCTCTGTAATCTGTGACCTCAGGAGAGCACAGAGATTAGTGACCTCTCCCTCCTCACACAGACATTATCCTCACGTTACCTCTCTGTAATCTGTGACCTCAGGAGAGCACAGAGATTAGTGACCTCTCCCTCCTCACACAGACATTATCCTCACATGTTACCTCTCTGTACTCTGTGACCTCAGGAGAGCGCAGAGATTAGTGACCTCTCCCTCCCGCCTCACACAGACATTATCCTCACATGTTACCTCTCTGTAATCTGTGACCTCAGGAGAGTGCAGACATTAGTGACCTCTCCCTCCCGCCTCACACAGACATTATCCTCACATGTTACCTCTCTGTACTCTGTGACCTCAGGAGAGAGCAGAGATTAGTGACCTCTCCCTCCCGCCTCACACAGACATTATCCTCACATGTTACCTCTCTGTAATCTCTGACCTCAGGAGAGTGCAGAGATTAGTGACCTCTCCCTCCTCACACAGACATTATCCTCACATGTCATCTCTCTGTAATCTGTGACCTCAGGAGAGTGCAGAGATTAGTGACCTCTCCCTCCTCACACAGACATTATCCTCACATGTTACCTCTCTGTAATCTGTGACCTCAGGAGAGCGCAGAGATTAGTGACCTCTCCCTCCTCACACAGACATTATCCTCACATGTTACCTCTCTGTAATCTGTGACCTCAGGAGAGCGCAGAGATTAGTGACCTCTCCCTCCTCACACAGACATTATCCTCACATGTCATCTCTCTGTAATCTGTGACCTCAGGAGAGTGCAGAGATTAGTGACCTCTCCCTCCTCACACAGACATTATCCTCACATGTTACCTCTCTGTAATCTGTGACCTCAGGAGAGTGCAGAGATTAGTGACCTCTCCCTCCTCACACAGACATTATCCTCACATGTCATCTCTCTGTAATCTGTGACCTCAGGAGAGCGCAGAGATTAGTGACCTCTCCCGCCTCACACAGACATTATACTCACATGTTATCTCTCTGTAATCTGTGACCTCAGGAGAGCGCAGAGATTAGTGTCCTCTCCCTCCTCACACAGACATTATCCTCACATGTTACCTCTCTGTAACCTGTGACCTCAGGAGAGCGCACAGATTAGTGACCTCTCCCTCCTCACACTGACATTATCCTCACATGTCATCTCTCTGTAATCTGTGACCTCAGGAGAGCGCAGAGATTAGTGACCTCTCCCGCCTCACACAGACATTATACTCACATGTTATCTCTCTGTAATCTGTGACCTCAGGAGAGCGCAGAGATTAGTGTCCTCTCCCTCCTCACACAGACATTATCCTCACATGTTACCTCTCTGTAATCTGTGACCTCAGGAGAGCGCACAGATTAGTGAGCTCTCCCTCCTCACACTGACATTATCCTCACATGTTACCTCTCTGTACTCTGTGACCTCAGGAGAGCGCAGAGATTAGTGACCTCTCCCTCCCTCCTCACACGTTACCTCTCTGTAATCTGTGACCTCAGGAGAGAGCAGAGATTAGTGACCTCTCCCTTCCTCCTCACACAGACATTATCCTCACATGTTACCTCTCTGTAATCTGTGACCTCAGAAGAGCGCAGAGATTAGTGACCTCTCCCTCCCTCATCATACAGACATTATCCTCACATGTTACCTCTCTGTAATCTGTGACCTCAGGAGAGCGCAGAGATTAGTGACCTCTCCCTCCCGCCTCAGAGACATTATCCTCACATGTTACCTCTCTGTACTCTGTGACCTCAGGAGAGCGCAGAGATTAGTGACCTCTCCCTCCCTCCTCACACAGACATTATCCTCACATGTTACCTCTCTGTAATCTGTGACCTCAGGAGAGCGCAGAGATTAGTGACCTCTCCCTCCCTCCTCACACAGACATTATCCTCACATGTTACCTCTCTGTAATCTGTGACCTCAGGAGAGTGCACAGATTAGTGACCTCTCCCTCCTCACACTGACATTATCCTCACATGTTACCTCTCTGTACTCTGTGACCTCAGGAGAGCGCAGAGATTAGTGACCTCTCCCTCCCGCCTCACACAGACATTATCCTCACATGTTATCTCTCTGTAATCTGTGACCTCAGGAGAGAGCAGAGATTAGTGACCTCTCCCACCTCACACAGACATTATCCTCACATGTTACCTCTCTGTAATCTGTGACCTCAGGAGAGCGCAGAGATTAGTGACCTCTCCCTCTCTCACACAGACATTATCCTCACATGTTACCTCTCTGTAATCTGTGACCTCAGGAGCGCGCAGAGATTAGTGACCTCTCCCTCCTCACACAGACATTATCCTCACATGTTACCTCTCTGTAATCTGTGACCTTAGGAGAGCGCAGAGATTAGTGACCTCTCCCTCCTCACACAGACATTATCCTCACATGTTACCTCTCTGTAATCTGTGACCTCAGGAGATCGCAGAGATTAGTGACCTCTCCCTCCCTCTTCACACAGACATTATCCTCACATGTTATCTCTCTGTAATCTGTGACCTCAGGAGAGCGCAGAGATTAGTGACCTCTCCCTCCCTCCTCACACAGACATTATCCTCACATGTTACCTCTCTGTAATCTGTGACCTCAGGAGAGTGCAGACATTAGTGACCTCTCCCTCCCGCCTCACACAGACATTATCCTCACATGTTACCTCTCTGTAATCTGTGACCTCAGGAGAGAGCAGAGATTAGTGACCTCTCCCTCCCGCCTCATACAGACATTATCCTCACATGTTACCTCTCTGTACTCTGTGACCTCAGGAGAGCGCAGAGATTAGTGACCTCTCCCTCCCTCCTCACACAGACATTATCCTCACATGTTACCTCTCTGTAATCTGTGACCTCAGGAGAGTGCAGACATTAGTGACCTCTCCCTCCCTCCTCACACAGACATTATCCTCACGGTACCTCTCTGTAATCTGTGACCTCAGGAGAGTGCAGAGATTAGTGACCTCTCCCTCCTCACACAGACATTATCCTCACATGTTACCTCTCTGTAATCTGTGACCTCAGGAGAGCGCAGAGATTAGTGACCTCTCCCTCCTCACACAGACATTATCCTCACATGTTACCTCTCTGTAATCTGTGACCTCAGGAGAGCGCACAGATTAGTGACCTCTCCCTCCTGCCTCACACAGACATTATCCTCACATGTTACCTCTCTGTAATCTGTGACCTCAGGAGAGCGCAGAGATTAGTGACCTCTCCCTCCTCACACAGACATTATCCTCACATGTTACCTCTCTGTACTCTGTGACCTCAGGAGAGAGCAGAGATTAGTGACCTCTCCCTCCCTCCTCACACTGACATTATCCTCACATGTTACCTCTCTGTACTCTGTGACCTCAGGAGAGCGCAGAGATTAGTGACCTCTCCCTCCCGCCTCACACAGACATTATCCTCACATGTTATCTCTCTGTAATCTGTGACCTCAGGAGAGAACAGAGATTAGTGTCCTCTCCCTCCTCACACAGACATTATCCTCACATGTTACCTCTCTGTAATCTGTGACCTCAGGAGAGCGCAGAGATTAGTGACCTCTCCCTCCTCACACAGACATTATCCTTACATGTTACCTCTCTGTAATCTGTGACCTCAGGAGAGCGCAGAGATTAGTGACCTCTCCCTCCTCACACAGACATTATCCTCACATGTTACCTCTCTGTACTCTGTGACCTCAGGAGAGCGCAGAGATTAGTGACCTCTCCCTCCCTCCTCACACGTTACCTCTCTGTAATCTGTGACCTCAGGAGAGAGCAGAGATTAGTGACCTCTCCCTTCCTCCTCACACAGACATTATCCTCACATGTTACCTCTCTGTAATCTGTGACCTCAGAAGAGCGCAGAGATTAGTGACCTCTCCCTCCCTCATCATACAGACATTATCCTCACATGTTACCTCTCTGTAATCTGTGACCTCAGGAGAGCGCAGAGATTAGTGACCTCTCCCTCCCGCCTCAGAGACATTATCCTCACATGTTACCTCTCTGTACTCTGTGACCTCAGGAGAGCGCAGAGATTAGTGACCTCTCCCTCCCTCCTCACACAGACATTATCCTCACATGTTACCTCTCTGTAATCTGTGACCTCAGGAGAGTGCACAGATTAGTGACCTCTCCCTCCTCACACTGACATTATCCTCACATGTTACCTCTCTGTACTCTGTGACCTCAGGAGAGCGCAGAGATTAGTGACCTCTCCCTCCCGCCTCACACAGACATTATCCTCACATGTTATCTCTCTGTAATCTGTGACCTCAGGAGAGCACAGAGATTAGTGTCCTCTCCCTCCTCACACAGACATTATCCTCACATGTTACCTCTCTGTAATCTGTGACCTCAGGAGAGTGCACAGATTAGTGACCTCTCCCTCCTCACACTGACATTATCCTCACATGTTACCTCTCTGTAATCTGTGACCTCAGGAGAGTGCACAGATTAGTGACCTCTCCCGCCTCACACAGACATTATACTCACATGTTATCTCTCTGTAATCTGTGACCTCAGGAGAGCGCAGAGATTAGTGTCCTCTCCCTCCTCACACAGACATTATCCTCACATGTTACCTCTCTGTACTCTGTGACCTCAGGAGAGCGCAGAGATTAGTGACCTCTCCCTCCCTCCTCACACGTTACCTCTCTGTAATCTGTGACCTCAGGAGAGCGCAGAGATTAGTGACCTCTCCCTCCCTCCTCACACGTTACCTCTCTGTAATCTGTGACCTCAGGAGAGAGCAGAGATTAGTGACCTCTCCCTTCCTCCTCACACAGACATTATCCTCACATGTTACCTCTCTGTAATCTGTGACCTCAGAAGAGCGCAGAGATTAGTGACCTCTCCCTCCCTCATCATACAGACATTATCCTCACATGTTACCTCTCTGTAATCTGTGACCTCAGGAGAGCGCAGAGATTAGTGACCTCTCCCTCCCGCCTCAGAGACATTATCCTCACATGTTACCTCTCTGTACTCTGTGACCTCAGGAGAGCGCAGAGATTAGTGACCTCTCCCTCCCTCCTCACACAGACATTATCCTCACATGTTACCTCTCTGTAATCTGTGACCTCAGGAGAGCGCAGAGATTAGTGACCTCTCCCTCCCTCCTCACACAGACATTATCCTCACATGTTACCTCTCTGTAATCTGTGACCTCAGGAGAGTGCACAGATTAGTGACCTCTCCCTCCTCACACTGACATTATCCTCACATGTTACCTCTCTGTACTCTGTGACCTCAGGAGAGCGCAGAGATTAGTGACCTCTCCCTCCCGCCTCACACAGACATTATCCTCACATGTTATCTCTCTGTAATCTGTGACCTCAGGGGAGAGCAGAGATTAGTGACCTCTCCCACCTCACACAGACATTATCCTCACATGTTACCTCTCTGTAATCTGTGACCTCAGGAGAGCGCAGAGATTAGTGACCTCTCCCTCTCTCACACAGACATTATCCTCACATGTTACCTCTCTGTAATCTGTGACCTCAGGAGAGCGCAGAGATTAGTGACCTCTCCCTCCTCACACAGACATTATCCTCACATGTTACCTCTCTGTAATCTGTGACCTTAGGAGAGCGCAGAGATTAGTGACCTCTCCCTCCTCACACAGACATTATCCTCACATGTTACCTCTCTGTAATCTGTGACCTCAGGAGATCGCAGAGATTAGTGACCTCTCCCTCCCTCTTCACACAGACAATATCCTCACATGTTACCTCTCTTTAATCTGTGACCTCAGGAGAGAGCAGAGATTAGTGACCTCTCCCTCCCTCCTCACACAGACATTATCCTCACATGTTACCTCTCTGTACTCTGTGACCTCAGGAGAGCACAGAGATTAGTGACCTCTCCCTCCTGCCTCACACAGACATTATCCTCACATGTTACCTCTCTGTAATCTGTGACCTCAGGAGAGCGCAGAGATTAGTGACCTCTCCCTCCTCACACAGACATTATCCTCACATGTTACCTCTCTGTACTCTGTGACCTCAGGAGAGAGCAGAGATTAGTGACCTCTCCCTTCCTCCTCACACAGACATTATCCTCACATGTTACCTCTCTGTAATCTGTGACCTCAGGAGAGCGCAGAGATTAGTGACCTCTCCCTCCTCACACAGACATTATCCTCACATGTTACCTCTCTGTAATCTGTGACTTCAGGAGAGCACAGAGATTAGTGACCTCTCCCTCCTCACACAGACATTATCCTCACATGTTACCTCTCTGTAATCTGTGACCTCAGGAGAGCGCAGAGATTAGTGACCTCTCCCTCCCTCCGCACACAGACATTATCCTCACATGTTACATCTCTATACTCTGTGACCTCAGGACAGCGCAGAGATTAGTGACCTCTCCCTCCTCACACAGACATTATCCTCACATGTTACCTCTCTGTAATCTGTGACCTCAGGAGAGCACAGAGATTAGTGACCTCTCCCTCCCTCCTCACACAGACATTATCCTCACGTTACCTCTCTGTAATCTGTGACCTCAGGAGAGCGCAGAGATTTGTGACCTCTCCCTCCTGCCTCACACAGACATTATCCTCACATGTTACCTCTCTGTAATCTGTGACCTCAGGAGAGCGCAGAGATTAGTGACCTCTCCCTCCTCACACAGACATTATCCTCACATGTTACCTCTCTGTAATCTGTGACCTCAGGAGAGCGCAGAGATTAGTGTCCTCTCCCTCCTCACACAGACATTATCCTCACATGTTACCTCTCTGTAATCTGTGACCTCAGGAGAGCGCAGAGATTAGTGACCTCTCCCTCCTCACACAGACATTATCCTCACATGTTACCTCTCTGTAATCTGTGACCTCAGGAGAGCGCACAGATTAGTGACCTCTCCCTCCTGCCTCACACAGACATTATCCTCACATGTTACCTCTCTGTAATCTGTGACCTCAGGAGAGCGCAGAGATTAGTGACCTCTCCCTCCTCACACAGACATTATCCTCACATGTTACCTCTCTGTAATCTGTGACCTCAGGAGAGCGCAGAGATTAGTGTCCTCTCCCTCCTCACACAGACATTATCCTCACATGTTACCTCTCTGTAATCTGTGACCTCAGGAGAGCGCACAGATTAGTGACCTCTCCCTCCTGCCTCACACAGACATTATCCTCACATGTTACCTCTCTGTAATCTGTGACCTCAGGAGAGCGCAGAGATTAGTGACCTCTCCCTCCTCACACAGACATTATCCTCACATGTTACCTCTCTGTAATCTGTGACCTCAGGAGAGCGCAGAGATTAGTGACCTCTCCCTCCTCACACAGACATTATCCTCACATGTTACCTCTCTGTACTCTGTGACCTCAGGAGAGCGCAGAGATTAGTGACCTCTCCCTCCCTCCTCACACGTTACCTCTCTGTAATCTGTGACCTCAGGAGAGAGCAGAGATTAGTGACCTCTCCCTTCCTCCTCACACAGACATTATCCTCACATGTTACCTCTCTGTAATCTGTGACCTCAGAAGAGCGCAGAGATTAGTGACCTCTCCCTCCCTCATCATACAGACATTATCCTCACATGTTACCTCTCTGTAATCTGTGACCTCAGGAGAGCGCAGAGATTAGTGACCTCTCCCTCCTCACACAGACATTATCCTCACATGTTACCTCTCTGTACTCTGTGACCTCAGGAGAGCGCAGAGATTAGTGACCTCTCCCTCCCTCCTCACACAGACATTATCCTCACATGTTACCTCTCTGTAATCTGTGACCTCAGGAGAGCGCAGAGATTAGTGACCTCTCCCTCCCTCCTCACACAGACATTATCCTCACATGTTACCTCTCTGTAATCTGTGACCTCAGGAGAGTGCACAGATTAGTGACCTCTCCCTCCCTCCTCACACTGACATTATCCTCACATGTTACCTCTCTGTACTCTGTGACCTCAGGAGAGCGCAGAGATTAGTGACCTCTCCCTCCCGCCTCACACAGACATTATCCTCACATGTTATCTCTCTGTAATCTGTGACCTCAGGAGAGCGCAGAGATTAGTGACCTCTCCCTCCTCACACAGACATTATCCTCACGTTACCTCTCTGTAATCTGTGACCTCAGGAGAGTGCAGAGATTAGTGACCTCTCCCTCCCTCCTCACACAGACATTATCCTCACGTTACCTCTCTGTAATCTGTGACCTCAGGAGAGTGCAGAGATTAGTGACCTCTCCCTCCTCACACAGACATTATCCTCACGTTACCTCTCTGTAATCTCTGACCTCAGGAGAGCGCAGAGATTAGTGACCTCTCCCTCCTCACACAGACATTATCCTCACATGTCATCTCTCTGTAATCTGTGACCTCAGGAGAGTGCAGAGATTAGTGTCCTCTCCCTCCCGCCTCACACAGACATTATCCTCACATGTTACCTCTCTGTAATCTGTGACCTCAGGAGAGAGCAGAGATTAGTGACCTCTCCCTTCCTCCTCACACAGACATTATCCTCACATGTTACCTCTCTGTAATCTGTGACCTCAGAAGAGCGCAGAGATTAGTGACCTCTCCCTCCCTCATCATACAGACATTATCCTCACATGTTACCTCTCTGTAATCTGTGACCTCAGGAGAGCGCAGAGATTAGTGTCCTCTCCCTCCTCACACAGACATTATCCTCACATGTTACCTCTCTGTAATCTGTGACCTCAGGAGAGCGCAGAGATTAGTGACCTCTCCCTCCCGCCTCACACAGACATTATCCTCACATGTTACCTCTCTGTACTCTGTGACCTCAGGAGAGCGAAGAGATTAGTGACCTCTCCCTCCCGCCTCACACAGACATTATCCTCACATGTTATCTCTCTGTAATCTGTGACCTCAGGAGAGAACAGAGATTAGTGTCCTCTCCCTCCTCACACAGACATTATCCTCACATGTTACCTCTCTGTAATCTGTGACCTCAGGAGAGCGCAGAGATTAGTGACCTCTCCCTCCTCACACAGACATTATCCTCACATGTTACCTCTCTGTAATCTGTGACCTCAGGAGAGCGCACAGATTAGTGACCTCTCCCTCCTGCCTCACACAGACATTATCCTCACATGTTACCTCTCTGTAATCTGTGACCTCAGGAGAGCGCAGAGATTAGTGACCTCTCCCTCCTCACACAGACATTATCCTCACATGTTACCTCTCTGTAATCTGTGACCTCAGGAGAGCGCAGAGATTAGTGTCCTCTCCCTCCTCACACAGACATTATCCTCACATGTTACCTCTCTGTAATCTGTGACCTCAGGAGAGCGCACAGATTAGTGACCTCTCCCTCCTGCCTCACACAGACATTATCCTCACATGTTACCTCTCTGTAATCTGTGACCTCAGGAGAGCGCAGAGATTAGTGACCTCTCCCTCCTCACACAGACATTATCCTCACATGTTACCTCTCTGTAATCTGTGACCTCAGGAGAGCGCAGAGATTAGTGACCTCTCCCTCCTCACACAGACATTATCCTCACATGTTACCTCTCTGTACTCTGTGACCTCAGGAGAGCGCAGAGATTAGTGACCTCTCCCTCCCTCCTCACACGTTACCTCTCTGTAATCTGTGACCTCAGGAGAGAGCAGAGATTAGTGACCTCTCCCTTCCTCCTCACACAGACATTATCCTCACATGTTACCTCTCTGTAATCTGTGACCTCAGAAGAGCGCAGAGATTAGTGACCTCTCCCTCCCTCATCATACAGACATTATCCTCACATGTTACCTCTCTGTAATCTGTGACCTCAGGAGAGCGCAGAGATTAGTGACCTCTCCCTCCTCACACAGACATTATCCTCACATGTTACCTCTCTGTACTCTGTGACCTCAGGAGAGCGCAGAGATTAGTGACCTCTCCCTCCCTCCTCACACAGACATTATCCTCACATGTTACCTCTCTGTAATCTGTGACCTCAGGAGAGCGCAGAGATTAGTGACCTCTCCCTCCCTCCTCACACAGACATTATCCTCACATGTTACCTCTCTGTAATCTGTGACCTCAGGAGAGTGCACAGATTAGTGACCTCTCCCTCCCTCCTCACACTGACATTATCCTCACATGTTACCTCTCTGTACTCTGTGACCTCAGGAGAGCGCAGAGATTAGTGACCTCTCCCTCCCGCCTCACACAGACATTATCCTCACATGTTATCTCTCTGTAATCTGTGACCTCAGGAGAGCGCAGAGATTAGTGACCTCTCCCTCCTCACACAGACATTATCCTCACGTTACCTCTCTGTAATCTGTGACCTCAGGAGAGTGCAGAGATTAGTGACCTCTCCCTCCCTCCTCACACAGACATTATCCTCACGTTACCTCTCTGTAATCTGTGACCTCAGGAGAGTGCAGAGATTAGTGACCTCTCCCTCCTCACACAGACATTATCCTCACGTTACCTCTCTGTAATCTCTGACCTCAGGAGAGCGCAGAGATTAGTGACCTCTCCCTCCTCACACAGACATTATCCTCACATGTCATCTCTCTGTAATCTGTGACCTCAGGAGAGTGCAGAGATTAGTGTCCTCTCCCTCCCGCCTCACACAGACATTATCCTCACATGTTACCTCTCTGTAATCTGTGACCTCAGGAGAGAGCAGAGATTAGTGACCTCTCCCTTCCTCCTCACACAGACATTATCCTCACATGTTACCTCTCTGTAATCTGTGACCTCAGAAGAGCGCAGAGATTAGTGACCTCTCCCTCCCTCATCATACAGACATTATCCTCACATGTTACCTCTCTGTAATCTGTGACCTCAGGAGAGCGCAGAGATTAGTGTCCTCTCCCTCCTCACACAGACATTATCCTCACATGTTACCTCTCTGTAATCTGTGACCTCAGGAGAGCGCAGAGATTAGTGACCTCTCCCTCCCGCCTCACACAGACATTATCCTCACATGTTACCTCTCTGTACTCTGTGACCTCAGGAGAGCGAAGAGATTAGTGACCTCTCCCTCCCGCCTCACACAGACATTATCCTCACATGTTATCTCTCTGTAATCTGTGACCTCAGGAGAGAACAGAGATTAGTGTCCTCTCCCTCCTCACACAGACATTATCCTCACATGTTACCTCTCTGTAATCTGTGACCTCAGGAGAGCGCAGAGATTAGTGACCTCTCCCTCCCTCCTCACACAGACATTATCCTCACGTTACCTCTCTGTAATCTGTGACCTCAGGAGAGCGCAGAGATTTGTGACCTCTCCCTCCTGCCTCACACAGACATTATCCTCACATGTTACCTCTCTGTAATCTGTGACCTCAGGAGAGCGCAGAGATTAGTGACCTCTCCCTCCTCACACAGACATTATCCTCACATGTTACCTCTCTGTAATCTGTGACCTCAGGAGAGCGCAGAGATTAGTGTCCTCTCCCTCCTCACACAGACATTATCCTCACATGTTACCTCTCTGTAATCTGTGACCTCAGGAGAGCGCAGAGATTAGTGACCTCTCCCTCCTCACACAGACATTATCCTCACATGTTACCTCTCTGTAATCTGTGACCTCAGGAGAGCGCACAGATTAGTGACCTCTCCCTCCTGCCTCACACAGACATTATCCTCACATGTTACCTCTCTGTAATCTGTGACCTCAGGAGAGCGCAGAGATTAGTGACCTCTCCCTCCTCACACAGACATTATCCTCACATGTTACCTCTCTGTAATCTGTGACCTCAGGAGAGCGCAGAGATTAGTGTCCTCTCCCTCCTCACACAGACATTATCCTCACATGTTACCTCTCTGTAATCTGTGACCTCAGGAGAGCGCACAGATTAGTGACCTCTCCCTCCTGCCTCACACAGACATTATCCTCACATGTTACCTCTCTGTAATCTGTGACCTCAGGAGAGCGCAGAGATTAGTGACCTCTCCCTCCTCACACAGACATTATCCTCACATGTTACCTCTCTGTAATCTGTGACCTCAGTTGAGCGCAGAGATTAGTGACCTCTCCCTCCTCACACAGACATTATCCTCACATGTTACCTCTCTGTACTCTGTGACCTCAGGAGAGCGCAGAGATTAGTGACCTCTCCCTCCCTCCTCACACGTTACCTCTCTGTAATCTGTGACCTCAGGAGAGAGCAGAGATTAGTGACCTCTCCCTTCCTCCTCACACAGACATTATCCTCACATGTTACCTCTCTGTAATCTGTGACCTCAGAAGAGCGCAGAGATTAGTGACCTCTCCCTCCCTCATCATACAGACATTATCCTCACATGTTACCTCTCTGTAATCTGTGACCTCAGGAGAGCGCAGAGATTAGTTACCTCTCCCTCCTCACACAGACATTATCCTCACATGTTACCTCTCTGTACTCTGTGACCTCAGGAGAGCGCAGAGATTAGTGACCTCTCCCTCCCTCCTCACACAGACATTATCCTCACATGTTACCTCTCTGTAATCTGTGACCTCAGGAGAGCGCAGAGATTAGTGACCTCTCCCTCCCTCCTCACACAGACATTATCCTCACATGTTACCTCTCTGTAATCTGTGACCTCAGGAGAGTGCACAGATTAGTGACCTCTCCCTCCCTCCTCACACTGACATTATCCTCACATGTTACCTCTCTGTACTCTGTGACCTCAGGAGAGCGCAGAGATTAGTGACCTCTCCCTCCCGCCTCACACAGACATTATCCTCACATGTTATCTCTCTGTAATCTGTGACCTCAGGAGAGCGCAGAGATTAGTGACCTCTCCCTCCTCACACAGACATTATCCTCACATGTTACCTCTCTGTAATCTGTGACCTCAGGAGAGTGCAGAGATTAGTGACCTCTCCCTCCCTCCTCACACAGACATTATCCTCACGTTACCTCTCTGTAATCTGTGACCTCAGGAGAGTGCAGAGATTAGTGACCTCTCCCTCCTCACACAGACATTATCCTCACGTTACCTCTCTGTAATCTCTGACCTCAGGAGAGCACAGAGATTAGTGACCTCTCCCTCCCTCCTCACACAGACATTATCCTCACATGTCATCTCTCTGTAATCTGTGACCTCAGGAGAGTGCAGAGATTAGTGTCCTCTCCCTCCCGCCTCACACAGACATTATCCTCACATGTTACCTCTCTGTAATCTGTGACCTCAGGAGAGAGCAGAGATTAGTGACCTCTCCCTTCCTCCTCACACAGACATTATCCTCACATGTTACCTCTCTGTAATCTGTGACCTCAGAAGAGCGCAGAGATTAGTGACCTCTCCCTCCCTCATCATACAGACATTATCCTCACATGTTACCTCTCTGTAATCTGTGACCTCAGGAGAGCGCAGAGATTAGTGTCCTCTCCCTCCTCACACAGACATTATCCTCACATGTTACCTCTCTGTAATCTGTGACCTCAGGAGAGCGCAGAGATTAGTGACCTCTCCCTCCCGCCTCACACAGACATTATCCTCACATGTTACCTCTCTGTACTCTGTGACCTCAGGAGAGCGCAGAGATTAGTGACCTCTCCCTCCCGCCTCACACAGACATTATCCTCACATGTTATCTCTCTGTAATCTGTGACCTCAGGAGAGAACAGAGATTAGTGTCCTCTCCCTCCTCACACAGACATTATCCTCACATGTTACCTCTCTGTAATCTGTGACCTCAGGAGAGCGCAGAGATTAGTGACCTCTCCCTCCTCACACAGACATTATCCTTACATGTTACCTCTCTGTAATCTGTGACCTCAGGAGAGCGCAGAGATTAGTGACCTCTCCCTCCTCACACAGACATTATCCTCACATGTTACCTCTCTGTACTCTGTGACCTCAGGAGAGAGCAGAGATTAGTGACCTCTCCCTTCCTCCTCACACAGACATTATCCTCACATGTTACCTCTCTGTAATCTGTGACCTCAGAAGAGCGCAGAGATTAGTGACCTCTCCCTCCCTCATCATACAGACATTATCCTCACATGTTACCTCTCTGTAATCTGTGACCTCAGGAGAGAGCAGAGATTAGTGACCTCTCCCTTCCTCCTCACACAGACATTATCCTCACATGTTACCTCTCTGTAATCTGTGACCTCAGGAGAGAGCAGAGATTAGTGACCTCTCCCTTGCTCCTCACACAGACATTATCCTCACATGTTACCTCTCTGTAATCTGTGACCTCAGGAGAGCGCAGAGATTAGTGACCTCTCCCTCCCGCCTCAGAGACATTATCCTCACATGTTACCGCTCTGTACTCTGTGACCTCAGGAGAGCGCAGAGATTAGTGACCTCTCCCTCCCTCCTCACACAGACATTATCCTCACATGTTACCTCTCTGTAATCTGTGACCTCAGGAGAGAACAGAGATTAGTGTCCTCTCCCTCCTCACACAGACATTATCCTCACATGTTACCTCTCTGTAATCTGTGACCTCAGGAGAGCGCAGAGATTAGTGACCTCTCCCTCCTCACACAGACATTATCCTCACATGTTACCTCTCTCTACTCTGTGACCTCAGGAGAGCGCAGAGATTAGTGACCTCTCCCTCCTCACACAGACATTATCCTCACGTTACCTCTCTGTAATCTGTGACCTCAGGAGAGCGCAGAGATTAGTGTCCTCTCCCTCCCTCCTCACACAGACATTGGCTTTCATTCAGAGCCGCACATTAACAACAGTACGCTCGTTGCGTTCCGATGTTGACTAACCGCGCATGCGTCGGTGTTACACTGCGCATGTGCGTACGGCAGATTGCGAGTTTTTTTTCTCTCGTTCCTAAAATAGCGTACAGGAAGTGACATGTCAAATGTGATTGACAGAACAGGGCGTTTTTGGGTGTTGACGGGGGTGAAGATGAAAAAACGCAGGCGTGGCGAGGCGTTTTTGGGGCGTACATACATTAGCAGATGCGAACGTCAAATGTGTTCGGACCGTCTCATACGTCACTGGAACATCCGCTTTCCCTTCAAAATGCTCGCACAGCTTAGGGTCAGGATTACTCAACCACATTGGCGATGGCCTTCTCCTCCGTCCCTGGACTCAAGGATGGTGCTGCGATTAATCGCGGCTGGTCAGTAAAGTAATTAGTGTTGGATTGAAATCCGGCTTGGTATGTGTTTGGAAAGCAGTTTATTGGGATAGCACAAAAGCGTACGCAGGTGGAAATCAGAGCTGCTAATGTCAGGATTACACAATCAATTAGCGTACATTTTGGGTGTTTTATTTTGGCCACAATTTGTTGGTTATGGCCTATTGTAACAATAATGTCATCATGTTTTAATTAGCTCCCCTTTTTTTTGGTTTACTGTGGAATTTGCATCGCTATGTGATTTTTTAAACGTTCCTTAAAGAGGCCTTTTTTTTTTTTTTAAGAGGGTCAGTTTTTGCCTTTAGGGCCAGGATTAAATGTAACCCATTTGTACAATAATGTCACAATACAATGTCAGATTTTTGTTTTAAATTTATTGTTTAAACACAAACAAATTGGCCTAATATTTTGTTGCCTTTTTTTTGTGGCAAAGATATTTGTTAAAAAAAAAAAAAAAGCCATAACTGGTAACATAAACGTAAATACCAAATGTAAAAACATTTCACAAGAAAGGAGAGGGAAGTTTTGACCAGAAAGGAATATGAGCCAAGCACAGAAGGAGTGTGGGAAAAGTCGCCATTGCTGTCACCGTTTTCTCGCCCGTTTGGCTGGGTGAGGGTGGGCGCCAGACCGGGTCCGGGATGCCATCGGGCTGGCCTGTCCAGAGGCAGATGTTGTGGCCTCTGGACTAGGCACAGGGCTAGGCACATTTGGAGGATTGGCTGATGTTGTGCCAGAGGTGGAGGATCCGGATGTTCCGGCAGGAAGGGAGGTCGGCTCCACCATGTGCTGGCGAACGAGCTGCTCCAGGGCATCGGCGATGCGGATGTTGGCCCTGGTATTTTCCGCCAGGGCCTGAGCAATGGTCACGTTGGCCGCAGCATTTTGCTCCAGGGCCTCAGCCACCCGTATCAGACTGGCGTCCATCCTCTGCAGAATCTCCGTATGGAAATCCGATTTAAAATTGAGTTCTGTGAGGAGGCCCACTGCCTGCGAGGGGGCACGCCCTGGACTGGCTTCTGCAGGGTCCTCAGCCGGATGTACTGGTTCCTCCCCTGCAGAGCCAGCAGAAATTCTGCGGCCAAGGCTCCCCTCTGGAGCAGACTCATCCGCCTCTGTCTCTGTTAGGAAAAATGCGAAAAGACTCACATTAGAATCTACATATTGGCACAATAGCATTTCATAGTTGGTGACATCACAAGACTTACCTTGGCCAACATGAGGAGCCGCAAAGTCTGGCATGTCCGTATCCATGTTGGACACGCCAAACACCTCCACAGCCTGCACACACCCCTGTGCCAGCTCTTCTAAGTCTGTCAACTCCAATGACACAGGGGTGGGACCCCCACCTGTCCCCCTTGCATGCCTAGCCCTGTCGGCAAGTTTTTGCTTGAGATGATATTTGAAGTCTGCCCATCTGTGGAATGAAATTGGAACCATTATCCTTTTTTTTACAATGGGGTTTGTTTATAGGATGGGAAAGTGTTTACTTACCGCCGTTTGACATCCCGGGCTAGACGGACATAATCACCCACCCTATTGACAGCAACGGCGACCTCCTCCCACATTCTCCACTTCTGGCTTTGGCTCATATTCCTGGCTGCCTGGGGCAGGATGTCAACGCACTTCTGGATCAAAACCTCCATCTCCTTGCTTGTGAAATGTGGCTGCCTTTTTTTTTTTGCAGCTTTGGCGGGTTGACTGGGGCCAGCAGTCTCTTCCATGTCATCCTCCTCACCTATTTGGGTAAATATGCAGATTTAGCCACTTCACAACTTGCACAATATTATGTTTAAAAAGAATCATTGAGACAAAATGCATGAAGGCCTTACCGCCGGATTTTTGGCCATTGTTTCCCTGGTCTGAAGCCATGTCTCTGCTTCCAGAATGAAATCAACCAGAAATTCAATGTGATTTCGTGACGTATTTATACATGCGTCCTTAGTTTGCGGCCGCATCATTGATTGTGCGTCCCTATGATTCATCCTTAATTTGTGCGGGAAAATAAACACTATTTATGGCTTGGTGTGTGTGGATTCGAGGTGGGGTTGTTGGAGTGTTGTCGGTTAAGTTGGTTGGATTTGGTTGTTTGCGGTTGGAGGATTTGGCGGTGTTTGTATTTTTTTTTGTTTTGCTACAGTTGTTTTGGTTTTCCGTTCGCATTTTTTTGGTTTATTTTTTGCCATCGTTTCCTGATTTGGTAAGTTTTGTGCAGTCTAATTTGTGGCCAATTGGTGTCTACTTCTGGTTTTTTGTTTTATATATTTTTTTTAACACTAATTTCATCTATTTTAGTTTGTTTTGGCTTTCGGACCCAAAGACCTTTTTGTTGGAAATCTTATATATTCGATTTTGGTAAGTCCATTATTTTTCTTGCATTTGCGAACTAATTAACGCATTTTTGACTGTTGGTGTAGTGACTTGCATTTGCGAACTAATTAACGCATTTTTGACTGTTGGTGTAGTGACTTGCATTTGCGAACTAATTAACGCATTTTTGACTGTTGGTGTAGTGACTTGCATTTGCGAACTAATTAACGCATTTTTCGAGGCTTATTCATCATGTAAACCAGTTTTGCTTTTCCCTTTTCCATTTTTGGGGTCCATTTGACCCCTATTTGACGTACGGTGTGCAATGTCGTTTTCATCGATGGCCAAATGTGTGTTTCGCCTATTTTATGTGTTGGCTTGCACCAATTTGACAAACATAAAATCACCCTCTAAATTTTTGATGTCTCATTTTTGGCTTTTTTACAGTTTATACGTATCATGACAATACCCCGGCATGTAAGCAGCTATGGATGGTATCATAAAGCTAAGTTGTTTTATGTTACTTTTGGGGTGGCTCAAAAGCCTTACATTGTAAACTTTGAATTTCAGGTAGATCTGGGGCGAATTGTTCTGGCCCTGCTCCCGGAAGACGACCAACCTCAAACTCGTCCCAGGCGTAGGCATCGTAGGCATGCAAGGCCCCAGATATTTCGAACACGTGTCACCCTTTTTGGAATGCCCGATGATGAGGTTTTAAGATGCTACCGTCTACCTCCCAAAATCATCATAGACACTCTCTCATTAATAGAAAGTGATCTTGAGCGGCAAATTGACAGTCCAACAGCAATACCACCACTGACGCAATTTATGGCGGTGTTACATTTCTGTGCCTCAGGATCATTTCAAACAACGGTGGGAATAGTGGCGGGCATCTCCCAATCCTCCTTTTCCCGGATCCTGAGGGCAGTGATGGAGGCACTTTTCAAGCACCTCCATCATTTTATTAAAATGCCTTTGGATATGGGTGCCCTTAGTGTGGCCAAGGCCAATTTTTACCAAATAGCTGGCTTCCCACACATCATAGGGGTTGTGGATGGTACTCACATACCACTTCAGCCTCCAGCACGGCTGGAGGCAATATTTAGAAACAGGAAACACTATCACTCCCTGAATGTAATGGTGGTATGTGATGCCTCCCTCCAGATCCTGTCCCTGAATGCTAAATTACCAGGAAGTGCTCATGACTCCTTCGTCATCCGGCAATCAGGGATATGGCAGAAATTAACCAACCTACAAGCTGGTGATGCGTGGCTTCTGGGTAAGTGGAGACCTTTAGTACATAACAATGTTAAGCTTGATACACAGTGTTCCTGATGTTGTCTATTTTTTTTCACAGGAGACAGTGGATACCCTTGCATGTCCTGGCTGCTCACTCCTTATTTGGCTCCCACACCAGGGCCACAAAGTGCGTATAATTCAGCACTTACAGCCACCAGGCAAGTGGTGGAGCGCTGTATCGGCCTTTTAAAAGGCCGATTCAGATGCCTCCACCGCTCTGGTGGCGAGCTCATGTATGTGCCGGATATGGTGTCTAAAATTGTGGTCCTGTGTGGGATATTTCACAACATTGCCATAAGGAGTGGTGTCCCAATGCAGCCAGAGGATGCCTTACCTGAGGATGGCCCCCCCGAGGTTGGTCGGAGGTCAGTATGTGGGGGGGCCATACGCGATGATGTGGTGGCCAGATTTTTTAGGTAAGTTGTAACAAAACTACAGTGTTTATACCTAATGTGTTTGTGTGCGAACATCTAATTTTGTGGTTTTTTTCTCACCATCTTCTGTTTGTTCACATAATCTTTGGCACTCCAATGCTCACTACTTCCTGCTACCCTTACCAAACCTGGATCTGGTCCTTTTGGGCATATATTCTGGAACCCATATTGCAACGCCATGTTTGTGGAATCATGTTGGCATGGTCCTTCGTCAACCAGTTCTTGATTTTTTGTTTTTTTTTAATTATTTCTTGGTATGTGTTGTATTTGAATTTATCACTGTGTATTTTTTTTGGGAGTGACCACTTTGTTTTCTCTGTTATGTTGTGAATAAATGTTTGAAGAGTGAAATGGTCTTCCTTTTTTGGGACGTTAACAGCAAGTGTAACCAGGTTAACACAAGTTACATTTGACTAAGGGGTAAACCAGTACTGACGCCAGTTGAGCTAAACTGAAATATGTTTTCAGCTTCCCAACCCACACCAAAAGGAAGCCTGGCCCAACCTTGGGATTTGTAAGATTGGCCTAAGCAGCTTGCGCACCAACTAGGAACCTGGAAAATGTAGAAATATGTAATTGACACTACACCCAAAAAGGGAAATGACATTGTTACTGTTATGTGTTTCTGGTGTCTGTTTGACATACAAAGACAAAACACAATCTAACTTTTAAAAAAGGGAAATCCTTGCAGGAACAGTCTACTTATGTCATGCTAAACTATCTTGGTTTTGGATTTAAAAAATGAGCCACAACGTATATTTGTCAGAATAAATTTATTTTGAAACGTTAACAAAAAAAAAAAAACTACTGGTGAAGGAGGCCAGACAGCCGGTCGAGGGCCACAAGAATGCCAATTACATGTTGGCACATCTGGCCAACACAATCCGCCACCTCTTGCCGACGCCTCTGTTCCTCTGTGGGTGAGAAAAGTGTGTGGGTTAATACAACAATAGGGCATCCACATTAAAAAAACAAAAACACAACGAAATCACTCCTAAACCTAAAAAAAAAAAAAAAAAAGGGGGGGCTGGCAAAAATACAAGGCCTAGGTACAAATTCCCACAGGTGTGATATGTGTATGTTGAAATCACCAGGAAGAGGTAAAGGCAAACCTTCAAAATCACCAAAAGTCAAGCCACAAAAACACGAAGAAAGGCACGACACATGATTACATACAAACAGTTTGTGCTTTAAAAAAATAAAAAATAAAAACATACCGGGAGCCAAAACGGGAGCTCCGGAAATGCCTCCATGATCCTCCTCGGAGGATCCGTCATTCCCCAAAGAATGGGGCAGAGTTATGATGGACTCCGGGGAGGGGGTAATTGGAAGAGGGGTGGGTGGAGGAGAGGGGGAAGTGGGACGGAGGGGAAGGAGGCCCGACATTTCCGGGAGAGGGTCTGGGAAGGATGGGGAGGAGTGGGGAATAGGGGAAAGATTTGGGGTGGAGTGTTGGCTGGGGGTTGGGGATAGTGGCCGGGAACGCCGTCTGGACGGACGGTGACGGCGGAGTCTTGGCTGTCCCCCTAAAATATGACAAAGAAATTGCGGTTAGTTTATGGACAAATCCGGGGACCAAAACTAAAAAAAAAAAACAACCCAAAAAATAAGCCAAATAGGAGGAGAATGAAAAAAACAGAAATAGAGGGAAAACATGCACACGCAGATATGAGTACAAATAATAAATAGGACAGACAGGAAAACATGCACACGCAGTTTGCCCCACAAACACAAACATTAAAACCACAATACATAACACTTACTTTCCAGGATCTGCATGCGAAAGCATGCCAGCAAGCGGGGCGTTCGCCGTTGCAGGTCGGACCACCTGCGCTCCAGCTGCCCGATGTTGCGGCGTGAGCCGAAGGACCGCAGGCGGGACCGTGCCTCCGCATACGCGGAGCGCTTCTGCCGGTTGGTGATGGGTTGAGGTTGGCTGGTGATCCGGCGATCCATGACCTCCGTAAGCACCAGCAGCTCACGCCTGGTGAATGCGGAGGCTCTCATGATGGCAATGGTGTTTTTCTTAAAAATCATTTTTGATAAAGTGTGTAAAAATTTTCTGATTGGCTAATGTATTTTGGAAATTAACAGGAGCAATTTTATTGGTTAGTGTATGAGTCATGTGTTCGACAGGGCCAGAAATCTCTGGAGAGTTATGATAGGCTTGATGCAGTGACATGCGTAAGCAAATTTAAATAAAGAAATGAACCCCGGAAAATATGCGGGGATCCACAGCAATAGTACAATTGTTTAATTGTGGTTCACATGTTTTTTGAACAATAAAAGCGAATGTTTCATCCGTACGTATTCTGCGGGTAAACACAAACACGGACAAGAGTAAAGTTTCTTGCATTGTGTTGAAAAAAAACAAACAATTAAGCTAATTGATACATTGATTGGCATGATACGATTGATGGAGGTAGGCAGAATAAAGGAGCAGGTAATCGACATCTGACAAGGCCACTTCCTGTTTATACTTGTGCGTGCGTTCCTTTCAAGCCATTTCGGGGATGTACGCTCGCTATTTCGTACGCTCGTTAGTTAGAGGAGGGGTCGTCAGAGTTTAGGGAGGAATTTTAGATGCGAACGAAAATACGAGCGAGCCATTGAATTTAAATATTTTTGTACGTACGCCTAACGTACGTGCGCCCGCTTGCGAGTGGGTCTGAATCAGGGCCATTATCCTCACATGTTACCTCTCTGTATTCTGTGACCTCAGGAGAGCGCAGAGATTAGTGACCTCTCCCTCCTCACACAGACATTATCCTCACATGTTACCTCTCTGTACTCTGACCTCAGGAGAGCGCAGAGATTAGTGACCTCTCCCTTCCTCCTCACACAGACATTATCCTCACATGTTACCTCTCTGTATTCTGTGACCTCAGGAGAGCGCAGAGATTAGTGACCTCTCCCTCCTCACACAGACATTATCCTCACATGTTACCTCTCTGTACTCTGACCTCAGGAGAGCGCAGAGATTAGTGACCTCTCCCTCCCTCCTCACACAGACATTATACTCACATGTTACCTCTCTGTAATCTGTGACCTCAGGAGAGCGCAGAGATTAGTGACCTCTCCCTCCTCACACAGACATTATCCTCACATGTTACCTCTCTGTATTCTGTGACCTCAGGAGAGCGCAGAGATTAGTGACCTCTCCCTCCTCACACAGACATTATCCTCACATGTTACCTCTCTGTACTCTGACCTCAGGAGAGCGCAGAGATTAGTGACCTCTCCCTTCCTCCTCACACAGACATTATACTCACATGTTACCTCTCTGTAATCTGTGACCTCAGGAGAGCGCAGAGATTAGTGACCTCTCCCTCCTCACACAGACATTATCCTCACATGTTACCTCTCTGTTATCTGTGACCTCAGGAGAGCGCAGAGATTAGTGACCTCTCCCTCCCTCCTCACACAGACATAAACTTTCTATCGTCAGATGATAGATGTGACCCATAAACTTAAACTAAACTTAACTAAAATAAACACAGGAGACCAAGTTATGCCGTTTAAATTAATTGGTCAGCTTTATTTGGTTACAAAGGTAGACATGGTGGCAGGAGAAAGAACGGCAACTAACCCGCGTCCGCTTGTCTTAGGCCGGAAGTAAATCACAACTTGTGAGGGCCAACTATCCCAGACAAGGGTAGGGTGATCTTAAAAACTTGCAAAGGGCCAACTATCCCTTTCAGAGCAAGTGATGCGGCCCCAACACCCATGCCAATGCACCATTCATCCTGCTCGGTCGAGAGGTGCCGCTGACCCCAATAGGGTGAAATCAGCCTATCAGTGCATTGAAGGGGTGCGCACCGCTATTACTGCTGCAAGATGGACACTTCAATATTGCCGGTCTTTCCCGCCACAGCGGCTCTCAGGAGAGAAGCAGCCCGCCACCATGCTAACCAACCAAACCCTTAAAAACTGCAAAAATATCTTCTAGAAACAAAAAATTACCCTCCTCAGTAAGATGAACTCCATCCCTGCGGAAAAGGTGGGCATCCTGAATCCGAATTAAAGGATGGTGCACCACTAGCCCTCCCATTTCCAGCACGTGCCTAGCCACCCATTTGTTAACCTTCCTCCTGGACCTGTCCAAAGCCACACTATTATAGCAATAGCGCCAGGAAAGCCTGGCGATGATAGGGGACCACACCAAAAGGCAGTTAGGCAATAACCGAACCACCTCTCTCAAGTCACGAACAATCGCATGGCGCAACTCTAAGGACGTTTGCTGACCCAAATCGTTGCCCCCGAGATGGATAATTTACACTAAAGGGGGACCAAATTCAGCTACTGCCCTGTACAAGTTGCGCAACAAAGCTTCCCACAGCATGCCCCTCTGCCCCAACCACCTAACACTCTCCCAACGTGGGAACACGGAGGCATCTTCAGCAAAGCGCGACTGCCCGGCCCAAAAAATAAAAGAGTGACCAATCAACCAAATGGGCCTAGCATCCTGGAAACCTGCAAATATACAGAAATATAATAGATAAGTATATATGCAACATGTAAATCACGAAGGAGGAGTGGGAGGGTGGGAGGGGGGAGGAAGACTTGACCCGAGGTGAAAACCTACAAAAAACCTGCTGGATCTTTTCTATATTTCATTCGTTCACATTAATATTATTTTAAGCTAAACGATCAATGTCCAAAGCAGGGAAAAAAACAGGGCAAAATCTCTCGGGACCCCCACCGGAAAGGCAGCGAGTTGGCCAAGGCACTCAAGTCCAAACGAATAAAGTATAACAATTTATGGTTCCAGACGAACATAACTTCTGTAAGCATTGGACTTCCATCTTCCGAGAGCCTGGATCTCCTGTGAAGAAAGACCCGAGGAGACCGCAAAAGTGGCGGCACCTATTCTAAAAGAATGGGTGCCGTAATCCGAAGGGGAAAGCCCGAGGTGCCGTATGCAGCGATGGAAGACCGATCTAAATTGGAATTTAGTCAAAGGACTTCCGTCCTCGTGCATAAGCCAAGCCCCCGGCCGCATTGGCCTGCAAAGAGTATATTGGGAGGCTAAGTGAACCGGACAAATCCCGTCATCAGGACAGGACTTCAGGGACACCCAGCGACCTCTACCCATCTGATCGGTCTTGGAACGCCGAATACGGCACAGCAGCGTATCACACAGCAAAATGTGACAACGAAGCAGAGGGGGCTGAGGGCGGCGCGAAGACGCTACCAGCTCGCTGATGCGAAACGCCCCATGAAAGGCCATCGCAAAAGTGAGTCGGAATAACAGAACCTCGAATTGCGAAGAACAAATGCCCGTCAAACTTTCACCTAGACGTGCTAACAAATCAGGACCAATAGGACGACGTCGGTCATCCGCGGCAGGCCTGACGCGAGACCAACCCCTAAGGGCCCTTTCTATTAAAAAACCCTTAGTTATGTCCCTCCGCCCCGCTAGGCGCAAAAAGAACGAAATCCCAGCAAGCCTCTGGGCAACATAAGCCCGCGACCTGCCGGAATCGAACAAGAAACAAACAAAAGCAACCATATTAGTATCACGAGATTTACCTGACGAACTCCGCCCTTGCAAAAACTTCTCCCACTGTTGCCAAGATGTCTGGTAGGCCGTCAACGTCCGTGGGGCCACGGACCGACGTGCGAGATCTTCCATTCTGGTTTGATGATCTGCCAGCAATGAAATGGACAAAGCTCACCTTTTAATGCCGCGTACGGGGCCAATTCGCGGAACCGTCGCCAATCCTGTCTGGAGAGCGCATCAGCAATGGAATTATCAGTACCCGGCACATGACGAGCTGTGAACAATATGTTAAACTGCAAAGCGCGCAGAACCAGCCAAGCAAGAAGCCGCAACACTGGCAGCGATGACGATCTTTGGTTATTGATCGCCTGTACTACCCCCAGGTTATCGCACCAAAAAACTATGGAACGGTCGCGCAACCGCTGACACCATAGCTCTAATGCCACCACTATGGGAAACATCTCCAGTAGGAGCAAGTTCTTGGTCAATCCTGCCTGCACCCATTCCGCCAGCCAAACTGAAAAACACCAATCTCCTCCCAAAAAAGATCCGAAACCTGATGATCCAGCAGCATCCGTGAAGAGCTGCAGGCAAGCATTAGGCTGAGGATCCGCAGGCCAGACGCGCACTCCATTAAAATCGACCCAAAAAAAACGTCCCAAACCGCCAGGTCCAGCTTTAGCTCAGACGACAGTCGCAGAAAATGGTGCGGGTGACGCAGCCCTACCAAAGCCCTCTGTAGCTTCTGACAGAAAATCTTCCCCATCGGGATAACTCGACACGCGAAGTTAAACAGCCCGAGCAGGGATTGACCTTGACGAAGAGTTACCTTTCCTCCTGCCAACGCTAGGAGGATAGCATCCTGCAAGCGACGAATCTTGTCCGGCGGCAGCCGGCAAAGACCCTCCAAGGTATCAATTTCAATACCCAAGAAAACCAGCTTAGTGGCTGGGCCCTCAGTTTTATCTTGCGCAATAGGTACTCCAAATTCCGAGAAGAGTGCTTGCAATGAAAAAAGGAGACGATTGCAGCGACGCGAGCCAGCTGGACCTACGCACAAGAAGTCATCCAAGTAATGGGCTATGCTCGTCTCCCCAGACCCCACCGCGACACACCAATGGAGAAAGGAACTGAAACGCTCGAAGAACGCGCAGGAAATAGAACAACCCATCGGAAGACATTTGTCCAGGTAATAGCCATCCGTCAACCGAAACCCCATGAAACGAAATGATTCAGGATGCAGGGGCAACAATCTGAAGGCGGACTCAATGTCCACTTTCGCCATGAAAGAACCCGGACCCGCTGCGCGAACCAAGGCTAACACAGATTCGAATGACTGGTACTGTACGCGGCAGACCTCAACATCTATGGCGTCGTTAACCGACGTGCCTGACGGATGTGACAGGTGCTGAATTAAACGGTAACTCCCGGGGGCCTTCTTGGGGACAACACCCACAGGGGAAAGGACCAGATCGGGTATCGGAGGCTGCGGGAAAGGTCCAATCATGCGACCCAGCCCTACCTCCTTCATAACCTTATCCTTTAGTACGTGAGGTAAATCGCAGGCCGAGCGTAAATTCCTAGGGGACCCGGAACTGACAGGCCGTATTATTGGAAGCGAAAATCCTTCTGCAAAACCCTTACGCAAAAAGGCGGCGGCGTCCCGCACAGGATACCAGTCTAACCATTTTGCCATGGCATCTAGATGAATGGGGGTCAACGCTTTACTTTGAAGTCCCGGCCCCTGACCGTTTGGCAGAGGGTACTGCAGAGGAGGCCTGAGCTCCTCCTGGACCGCGGGAGCAGTCCTTACTGGGGTGTGCCGCACCGCAGCGGAGGCACTGGTGTCGAAAGCGACACCTGTTACCAAGGGTACAATTCCCATTGTTGTATGCGTAACACTTCCGCTTGTTTTGCCCTCCATTGGCTGTCCTTGGTGCCGAGGGGGACGAGGGTTGAACTGGCCGCCCAGGGGACTGATCAGCAAGGACGCGTGTAGGCTGTGTCACCTCCATCCACACTTCAACATCTTTACAACCCAATTCCATGACCTTAACCCGATCTTGCTTCCGACGAAACTCTTCGTCGTATTGGCGCCACGCCGTACTGCGTGAGGCCTTGAATAGGCCATGTATCAGGTGTAAATATCGTATAACATTAAGGTACTCGGAAGGCCTGGTTTTTAGATAGCAAGTTGAGAACACGCAGAACCCAGATAGCCAATTTGTGTAAGACTTAAAGGCCTCCAGACCAATACCCCCTTTTGTCTTTGCGGTCGCAGCAGCTTTCTTCGCCGTAGCTGTAAGGGTGAACATATCTACGTAGCGCCCTTTTTTGATCCGCTGCTTAACCCTGGTACGCATACCTCGAGTGACAGCTGTATTAGCGCAGTGTACAACATCCTCCGGACCTGCTCCGCGATCTACACTGGTACTACTGCCAGAGGACCGTTCGCTAGAATGCCTATGACGACGTGAGCGATGTCTGCGAGACCTCCTTGCCCTTTTACGCCTAGCCTTCTGCGAACTATCGCTTGAAGAGGAGGAGGAAATGGAAGTAGACCCGCAGTCAGATGTACTGTCACACTCACCAGAAGCACTGGCAAGGGCATTGGTAACTCCAGCGCCTGCGTTAGCTCCGACTTCCGCCGTCGCACTTCTGGTCGGGGCTGCGACCACTGTTAACTCCTCCAGACTGTCGTCTGTAAAAGAAGAGACTGAGGCGGCATCGTGCGCATTGTCTGTGTCCGTAGCCTGAGTGGGCTGAGGAAGGGAGATGGCAGAGGGAGAGAAAGAAACGGAAGGAGCTGCGGGCATGGGAGCGAGGGAAAGACCGCAAATCCTGCCTAATTGCTGCACCAGAGGGCCAAGCTGCGTCTGCACGGCGGACGCCGCCAACGCAGAAGGGCCTCCAGTGTCAGTGTTTCCAGGCTGCTGGGTCAAAAGCGGCGTCAATGCACCCACCACAGAGACCAGCAGTCCGGCAATGGCACCAGCGTCAAACGAGGGAACACTCCCTGTCGACGCAGACCCTGCAGGTGTAGAGACTGCCTGTGCTGCTGCCACACCTGCAGGCCTGAAAGAACTGGCCACTACAGACATGGGGGAACCCATGTCTGAGTCACCATTATACACAGAGGGGAGCAGAATAGGAGGAGGACCAACCTGCCTGTCACTGTGCAGGCGCTGGCTCCTCCCCCTTCGTCTCCGCCCCCCGCCTGTAGGAATATTGGCCTGCGTGCAAGCCGGCGCCATGACAGGCATCCGGCCTGCACGCTTCAGCCGGCTCACTCTGAGCGGCCATTGGGGGAGAAGGGCCGGGCGGTGTAACTGCCCGCTGCTGGCCGCGTGAACGGCCGGAGCGCGCACCCGCTACAGGCGCGGGCGCTGTATTATGCCCGGCCGCCGATCCCCGCCTGCCCTGGTCCCCCGTCGCACTAGTACTGGCGACCAGCGGGGAACCAGGGGCAGGCGGAGGCAGCAACTGTGGCGTTTCGCGGGACCGCCGCGTCCGCGTGCACGGGACCGCAGCGTCGCCAGAGAAGGGGGCCGCTGTACCTGACCCTCCCGAACGCCGGGAGGGTAGGACCTGAGGGGGATAAAGCGCGCCGGGCCCGACACCGTCTGACAGACGGGCGGGGTACCGAGCGCGCGCGCTGGGGGCGGCTCATAGTGCTAATGCACGGCAAGGGATAGAACAAAGAAAGAGAAAGAAAAGTTAGATAAGAAAAAAAGAGTGTAGATATAGGGAGAGTATGGAGAAGAGAGTAGGGAAAGATATAAAGTAGGGAAAAAGAAAGTAGGGATGTACAAACGATTATCCCAACAGACAGATCTGCTAATAAGGAACTGTACTTCCCTGGTCGCAGATCAATTCAAAGAGGCAGATTTTACCACAGTAGATTCTCTACACCCTCTCACTAACTCCGCCCCTAACCCAACGTCCTATCACTACACCCTCTCACTAACTCCGCCCCTAACCCAACGTCCTATCACTACACCCTCTCACTAACTCCGCCCCTAACCCAACGACCTATCACTACACCCTCTCACTAACTCCGCCCCTAACCTCTCATCCTATCACTACACCCTCTCACTAACTCCGCCCCTAACCCAACGTCCTATCACTACACCCTCTCACTAACTCCGCCCCTAACCCAACGTCCTATCACTACACCCTCTCACTAACTCCGCCCCTAACCCAACGACCTATCACTACACCCTCTCACTAACTCCGCCCCTAACCTCTCATCCTATCACTACACCCTCTCACTAACTCCGCCCCTAACCCAACGTCCTATCACTACACCCTCTCACTAACTCCGCCCCTAACCCAACGTCCTATCACTACACCCTCTCACTAACTCCGCCCCTAACCCAACGTCCTATCACCACACCCTCTCCCTAACTCCGTCCCTAACCCAACGTCCTATCACTACACCCTCTCACTAACTCCGCCCCTAACCCAACGTCCTATCGCATCTGCCTATAACTGTAAACAAACATTTTTAACTTTATTAACCCCTCTATCCCTGACTAGAAGTTTATGTGCCGTCGGCTCTATTCCTAACCTCCGTTATATATATCCTCACATGTTACCTCTCTGTACTCTGTGACCTCAGGAGAGCGCAGAGATTAGTGACCTCTCCCTCCCTCCTCACACAGACATTATCCTCACATGTTACCTCTCTGTAATCTGTGACCTCAGGAGAGCGCAGAGATTAGTGACCTCTCCCTCCTCACACAGACATTATCCTCACATGTTACCTCTCTGTACTCTGTGACCTCAGGAGAGCGCAGAGATTAGTGACCTCTCCCTCCCTCCTCACACAGACATTATCCTCACATGTTACCTCTCTGTACTCTGTGACCTCAGGAGAGCGCAGAGATTAGTGACCTCTCCCTCCCTCCTCACACAGACATTATCCTCACATGTTACCTCTCTGTACTCTGTGACCTCAGGAGAGCGCAGAGATTAGTGACCTCTCCCTCCCTCCTCACACAGACATTATCCTCACATGTTACCTCTCTGTACTCTGTGACCTCAGGAGAGCGCAGAGATTAGTGACCTCTCCCTCCCTCCTCACACAGACATTATCCTCACATGTTACCTCTCTGTAATCTGTGACCTCAGGAGAGCGCAGAGATTAGTGACCTCTCCCTCCTCACACAGACATTATCCTCACATGTTACATCTCTGTAATATGTGACCTCAGGAGAGCGCAGAGATTAGTGACCTCTCCCTCCCGCCTCACACAGACATTATCCTCACATGTTACCTCTCTGTACTCTGTGACCTCAGGAGAGAGCAGAGATTAGTGACCTCTCCCTCCCGCCTCACACAGACATTATCCTCACATGTTACCTCTCTGTAATCTGTGACCTCAGGAGAGCGCAGAGATTAGTGACCTCTCCCTCCCGCCTCACACAGACATTATCCTCACATGTTACCTCTCTGTACTCTGTGACCTCAGGAGAGCGCAGAGATTAGTGACCTCTCCCTCCCTCCTCACACAGACATTATCCTCACATGTTACCTCTCTGTAATCTGTGACCTCAGGAGAGCGCAGAGATTAGTGACCTCTCCCTCCCGCCTCACACAGACATTATCCTCACATGTTACCTCTCTGTACTCTGTGACCTCAGGAGAGCGCAGAGATTAGTGACCTCTCCCTCCTCACACAGACATTATCCTCACATGTTACCTCTCTGTACTCTGTGACCTCAGGAGAGCGCAGAGATTAGTGACCTCTCCCTCCCTCCTCACACAGACATTATCCTCACATGTTACCTCTCTGTAATCTGTGACCTCAGGAGAGCGCAGAGATTAGTGACCTCTCCCTCCCTCCTCACACAGACATTATCCTCACATGTTACCTCTCTGTAATCTGTGACCTCAAGAGAGCGCAGAGATTAGTGACCTCTCCCTCCCTCCTCACACAGACATTATCCCCACATGTTACCTCTCTGTAATCTGTGACCTCAGGAGAGCGCAGAGATTAGTGACCTCTCCCTCCTCACACAGACATTATCCTCACATGTTACCTCTCTGTAATCTGTGACCTCAGGAGAGCGCAGAGATTAGTGACCTCTCCCTCCCTCCTCACACAGACATTATCCTCACATGTTACCTCTCTGTACTCTGTGACCTCAGGAGAGAGCAGAGATTAGTGACCTCTCCCTCCCTCCTCACACAGACATTATCCTCACATGTTACCTCACTCTAATCTGTGACCTCAGGAGAGCGCAGAGATTAGTGACCTCTACCTCACGCCTCACACAGACATTATCCTCACATGTTACCTCTCTGTAATCTGTGACCTCAGGAGAGCGCAGAGATTAGTGACCTCTCCCTCCCGCCTCACACAGACATTATCCTCACATGTTACCTCTCTGTAATCTGTGACCTCAGGAGAGCGCAGAGATTAGTGACCTCTCCCTCCCTCCTCACACAGACATTATCCTCACATGTTACCTCGATGTAATCTGTGACCTCAGGAGAGCGCAGAGATTAGTGACCTCTCCCTCCCTCCTCACACAGACATTATCCTCACATGTTACCTCTCTGTACTCTATGACCTCAGGAGAGCGCAGAGATTAGTGACCTCTCCCTCCTGCCTCACACAGACATTATCCTCACATGTTACCTCTCTGTAATCTGTGACCTCAGGAGAGCGCAGAGATTAGTGACCTCTCCCTCCCGCCTCACACAGACATTATCCTCACATGTTACCTCTCTGTACTCTGTGACCTCAGGAGAGCGCAGAGATTAGTGACCTCTCCCTCCTCACACAGACATTATCCTCACATGTTACCTCTCTGTAATCTGTGACCTCAGGAGAGCGCAGAGATTAGTGACCTCTCCCTCCCTCCTCACACAGACATTATCCTCACATGTTACCTCTCTGTACTCTGTGACCTCAGGAGAGCGCAGAGATTAGTGACCTCTCCCTCCTGCCTCACACAGACATTATCCTCACATGTTACCTCTCTGTAATCTGTGACCTCAGGAGAGCGCAGAGATTAGTGACCTCTCCCTCCCGCCTCACACAGACATTATCCTCACATGTTACCTCCTGTGACCTCAGGAGAGCGCAGAGATTAGTGACCTCTCCCCTCCTGCCTCACACAGACATTATCCTCACATGTTACCTCTCTGTAATCTGTGACCTCAGGAGAGCGCAGAGATTAGTGACCTCTCCCTCCTCACACAGACATTATCCTCACATGTTAACCTCTCTGTAATCTGTGACCTCAGGAGAGCGCAGAGATTAGTGACCTCTCCCTCCCTCCTCACACAGACATTATCCTCACATGTTACCTCTCTGTAATCTGTGACCTCAGGAGAGCGCAGAGATTAGTGACCTCTCCCTCCCTCCTCACACAGACATTATCCTCACATGTTACCTCTCTGTACTCTGTGACCTCAGGAGAGCGCAGAGATTAGTGACCTCTCCCTCCCTCCTCACACAGACATTATCCTCACATGTTACCTCTCTGTACTCTGTGACCTCAGGAGAGCGCAGAGATTAGTGACCTCTCCCTCCCTCCTCACACAGACATTATCCTCACATGTTACCTCTCTGTAATCTGTGACCTCAGGAGAGCGCAGAGATTAGTGACCTCTCCCTCCTCCTCACACAGACATTATCCTCACATGTTACATCTCTGTAATATGTGACCTCAGGAGAGCGCAGAGATTAGTGACCTCTCCCTCCCGCCTCACACAGACATTATCCTCACATGTTACCTCTCTGTACTCTGTGACCTCAGGAGAGAGCAGAGATTAGTGACCTCTCCCTCCCTCCTCACACAGACATTATCCTCACATGTTACCTCTCTGTAATCTGTGACCTCAGGAGAGCGCAGAGATTAGTGACCTCTCCCTCCCGCCTCACACAGACATTATCCTCACATGTTACCTCTCTGTACTCTGTGACCTCAGGAGAGCGCAGAGATTAGTGACCTCTCCCTCCCTCACACAGACATTATCCTCACATGTTACCTCTCTGTACTCTGTGACCTCAGGAGAGCGCAGAGATTAGTGACCTCTCCCTCCCTCCTCACACAGACATTATCCTCACATGTTACCTCTCTGTAATCTGTGACCTCAGGAGAGCGCAGAGATTAGTGACCTCTCCCTCCCTCCTCACACAGACATTATCCTCACATGTTACCTCTCTGTAATCTGTGACCTCAAGAGAGCGCAGAGATTAGTGACCTCTCCCTCCCCTCCTCACACAGACATTATCCCCACATGTTACCTCTCTGTAATCTGTGACCTCAGGAGAGCGCAGAGATTAGTGACCTCTCCCTCCCTCCTCACACAGACATTATCCTCACATGTTACCTCTCTGTACTCTGTGACCTCAGGAGAGAGCAGAGATTAGTGACCTCTCCCTCCCTCCTCACACAGACATTATCCTCACATGTTACCTCACTCTAATCTGTGACCTCAGGAGAGCGCAGAGATTAGTGACCTCTACCTCACGCCTCACACAGACATTATCCTCACATGTTACCTCTCTGTAATCTGTGACCTCAGGAGAGCGCAGAGATTAGTGACCTCTCCCCTCCCGCCTCACACAGACATTATCCTCACATGTTACCTCTCTGTAATCTGTGACCTCAGGAGAGCGCAGAGATTAGTGACCTCTCCCTCCCTCCTCACACAGACATTATCCTCACATGTTACCTCGATGTAATCTGTGACCTCAGGAGAGCGCAGAGATTAGTGACCTCTCCCTCCCTCCTCACACAGACATTATCCTCACATGTTACCTCTCTGTACTCTATGACCTCAGGAGAGCGCAGAGATTAGTGACCTCTCCCTCCTGCCTCACACAGACATTATCCTCACATGTTACCTCTCTGTAATCTGTGACCTCAGGAGAGCGCAGAGATTAGTGACCTCTCCCTCCCCGCCTCACACAGACATTATCCTCACATGTTACCTCTCTGTACTCTGTGACCTCAGGAGAGCGCAGAGATTAGTGACCTCTCCCTCCTCACACAGACATTATCCTCACATGTTACCTCTCTGTAATCTGTGACCTCAGGAGAGCGCAGAGATTAGTGACCTCTCCCTCCCTCCTCACACAGACATTATCCTCACATGTTACCTCTCTGTACTCTGTGACCTCAGGAGAGCGCAGAGATTAGTGACCTCTCCCTCCTGTCCTCACACAGACATTATCCTCACATGTTACCTCTCTGTAATCTGTGACCTCAGGAGAGCGCAGAGATTAGTGACCCTCTCCCTCCCGCCTCACACAGACATTATCCTCACATGTTACCTCTCTGTACTCTGTGACCTCAGGAGAGCGCAGAGATTAGTGACCTCTCCCTCCTGCCTCACACAGACATTATCCTCACATGTTACCTCTCTGTAATCTGTGACCTCAGGAGAGCGCAGAGATTAGTGACCCTCCTCCCTCCTCACACAGACATTATCCTCACATGTTACCTCTCTGTAATCTGTGACCTCAGGAGAGCGCAGAGATTAGTGACCTCTCCCTCCCTCCTCACACAGACATTATCCTCACATGTTACCTCTCTGTAATCTGTGACCTCAGGAGAGCGCAGAGATTAGTGACCTCTCCCTCCCTCCTCACACAGACATTATCCTCACATGTTACCTCTCCGCACTCTGTGACCTCAGGAGAGCGCAGAGATTAGTGACCTCTCCCTCCCTCCTCACACAGACATTATCCTCACATGTTACCTCTCTGTAATCTGTGACCTTCAGGAGAGCGCAGAGATTAGTGACCTCTCCCTCCCTCCTCACACAGACATTATCCTCACATGTTACCTCTCTGTAATCTGTGACCTCAGGAGAGCGCAGAGATTAGTGACCTCTCCCTCCCTCCTCACACAGACATTATCCTCACAGTTACCTCTCTGTAATCTGTGACCTCAGGAGAGCGCAGAGATTAGTGACCTCTCCCTCCCTCCTCACACAGACATTATCCTCACATGTTACCTCTCTGTAATCTGTGACCTCAGGAGAGCGCAGAGATTAGTGACCTCTCCCCTCCTCACACAGACATTATCCTCACATGTTACCTCTCTGTAATCTGTGACCTCAGGAGAGCGCAGAGATTAGTGACCTCTCCCTCCCTCCTCACACAGACATTATCCTCACATGTTACCTCTCTGTAATCTGTGACCTCAGGAGAGCGCAGAGATTAGTGACCTCTCCCTCCCTCCTCACACAGACATTATCCTCACATGTTACCTCTCTGTACTCTGTGACCTCAGGAGAGCGCAGAGATTAGTGACCTCTCCCTCCTGCCTCACACAGACATTATCCTCACATGTTACCTCTCTGTAATCTGTGACCCTCAGGAGAGCGCAGAGATTAGTGACCTCTCCCTCCCGCCTCACACAGACATTATCCTCACATGTTACCTCTCTGTACTCTGTGACCTCAGGAGAGCGCAGAGATTAGTGACCTCTCCCTCCTGCCTCACACAGACATTATCCTCACATGTTACCTCTCTGTAATCTGTGACCTCAGGAGAGCGCAGAGATTAGTGACCTCTCCCCTCCTCACACAGACATTATCCTCACATGTTACCTCTCTGTAATCTGTGACCTCAGGAGAGCGCAGAGATTAGTGACCTCTCCCTCCCTCCTCACACAGACATTATCCTCACATGTTTACCTCTCTGTACTCTGTGACCTCAGGAGAGCGCAGAGATTAGTGACCTCTCCCTCCTGCCTCACACAGACATTATCCTCACATGTTACCTCTCTGTAATCTGTGACCTCAGGAGAGCGCAGAGATTAGTGACCTCTCCCTCCCGCCTCACACAGACATTATCCTCACATGTTACCTCTCTGTACTCTGTGACCTCAGGAGAGCGCAGAGATTAGTGACCTCTCCCTCCCTGCCTCACACAGACATTATCCTCACATGTTACCTCTCTGTAATCTGTGACCTCAGGAGAGCGCAGAGATTAGTGACCTCTCCCCTCCTCACACAGACATTATCCTCACATGTTACCTCTCTGTAATCTGTGACCTCAGGAGAGCGCAGAGATTAGTGACCTCTCCCTCCCTCCTCACACAGACATTATCCTCACATGTTACCTCTCTGTAATCTGTGACCTCAGGAGAGCGCAGAGATTAGTGACCTCTCCCTCCCTCCTCACACAGACATTATCCTCACATGTTACCTCTCTGTACTCTGTGACCTCAGGAGAGCGCAGAGATTAGTGACCTCTCCCTCCCTCCTCACACAGACATTATCCTCACATGTTACCTCTCTGTAATCTGTGACCTCAGGAGAGCGCAGAGATTAGTGACCTCTCCCTCCCTCCTCACACAGACATTATCCTCACATGTTACCTCTCTGTAATCTGTGACCTCAGGAGAGCGCAGAGATTAGTGACCTCTCCCTCCCTCCTCACACAGACATTATCCTCACATGTTACCTCTCTGTAATCTGTGACCTCAGGAGAGCGCAGAGATTAGTGACCTCTCCCTCCCTCCTCACACAGACATTATCCTCACATGTTACCTCTCTGTAATCTGTGACCTCAGGAGAGCGCAGAGATTAGTGACCTCTCCCTCCCCTCACACAGACATTATCCTCACATGTTACCTCTCTGTAATCTGTGACCTCAGGAGAGCGCAGAGATTAGTGACCTCTCCCTCCCTCCTCACACAGACATTATCCTCACATGTTACCTCTCTGTAATCTGTGACCTCAGGAGAGCGCAGAGATTAGTGACCTCTCCCTCCCTCCTCACACAGACATTATCCTCACATGTTACCTCTCTGTAATCTGTGACCTCAGGAGAGCGCAGAGATTAGTGACCTCTCCCTCCTGCCTCACACAGACATTATCCTCACATGTTACCTCTCTGTAATCTGTGACCTCAGGAGAGCGCAGAGATTAGTGACCTCTCCCTCCCTCCTCACACAGACATTATCCTCACATGTTACCTCTCTGTACTCTGTGACCTCAGGAGAGCGCAGAGATTAGTGACCTCTCCCTCCCTGCCTCACACAGACATTATCCTCACATGTTACCTCTCTGTAATCTGTGACCTCAGGAGAGCGCAGAGATTAGTGACCTCTCCCTCCCTCCCTCACACAGACATTATCCTCACATGTTACCTCTCTGTAATCTGTGACCTCAGGAGAGCGCAGAGATTAGTGACCTCTCCCTCCCTCCTCACACAGACATTATCCTCACATGTTACCTCTCTGTAATCTGTGACCTCAGGAGAGCGCAGAGATTAGTGACCTCTCCCTCCCTGCCTCACACAGACATTATCCTCACATGTTACCTCTCTGTAATCTGTGACCTCAGGAGAGCGCAGAGATTAGTGACCTCTCCCTCCCGCCTCACACAGACATTATCCTCACATGTTACCTCTCTGTAATCTGTGACCTCAGGAGAGCGCAGAGATTAGTGACCTCTCCCTCCCTGCCTCACACAGACATTATCCTCACATGTTACCTCTCTGTAATCTGTGACCTCAGGAGAGCGCAGAGATTAGTGACCTCTCCCTCCCCTCACACAGACATTATCCTCACATGTTACCTCTCTGTAATCTGTGACCTCAGGAGAGCGCAGAGATTAGTGACCTCTCCCTCCCTCCTCACACAGACATTATCCTCACATGTTACCTCTCTGTAATCTGTGACCTCAGGAGAGCGCAGAGATTAGTGACCTCTCCCTCCCTCCTCACACAGACATTATCCTCACATGTTACCTCTCTGTACTCTGTGACCTCAGGAGAGCGCAGAGATTAGTGACCTCTCCCTCCCTCCTCACACAGACATTATCCTCACATGTTACCTCTCTGTAATCTGTGACCTCAGGAGAGCGCAGAGATTAGTGACCTCTCCCTCCCTCCTCACACAGACATTATCCTCACATGTTACCTCTCTGTAATCTGTGACCTCAGGAGAGCGCAGAGATTAGTGACCTCTCCCTCCCTCCTCACACAGACATTATCCTCACATGTTACCTCTCTGTAATCTGTGACCTCAGGAGAGCGCAGAGATTAGTGACCTCTCCCTCCCTCCTCACACAGACATTATCCTCACATGTTACCTCTCTGTAATCTGTGACCTCAGGAGAGCGCAGAGATTAGTGACCTCTCCCTCCCTCCTCACACAGACATTATCCTCACATGTTACCTCTCTGTAACTCTGTGACCTCAGGAGAGCGCAGAGATTAGTGACCTCTCCCCTCCCTCCTCACACAGACATTATCCTCACATGTTACCTCTCTGTAATCTGTGACCTCAGGAGAGCGCAGAGATTAGTGACCTCTCCCTCCCTCCTCACACAGACATTATCCTCACATGTTACCTCTCTGTAATCTGTGACCTCAGGAGAGCGCAGAGATTAGTGACCTCTCCCTCCCTCCTCACACAGACATTATCCTCACATGTTACCTCTCTGTAATCTGTGACCTCAGGAGAGCGCAGAGATTAGTGACCTCTCCCTCCCTCCTCACACAGACATTATCCTCACATGTTACCTCTCTGTAATCTGTGACCTCAGGAGAGCGCAGAGATTAGTGACCTCTCCCTCCCTCCTCACACAGACATTATCCTCACATGTTACCTCTCTGTAATCTGTGACCTCAGGAGAGCGCAGAGATTAGTGACCTCTCCCTCCCTCCTCACACAGACATTATCCTCACATGTTACCTCTCTGTACTCTGTGACCTCAGGAGAGCGCAGAGATTAGTGACCTCTCCCTCCCTCCTCACACAGACATTATCCTCACATGTTACCTCTCTGTAATCTGTGACCTCAGGAGAGCGCAGAGATTAGTGACCTCTCCCTCCCGCCTCACACAGACATTATCCTCACATGTTACCTCTCTGTAATCTGTGACCTCAGGAGAGCGCAGAGATTAGTGACCTCTCCCTCCCTGCCTCACACAGACATTATCCTCACATGTTACCTCTCTGTAATCTGTGACCCTCAGGAGAGCGCAGAGATTAGTGACCTCTCCCTCCTCCTCACACAGACATTATCCTCACATGTTACCTCTCTGTAATCTGTGACCTCAGGAGAGCGCAGAGATTAGTGACCTCTCCCTCCCTCCTCACTACAGACATTATCCTCACATGTTACCTCTCTGTAATCTGTGACCTCAGGAGAGCGCAGAGATTAGTGACCTCTCCCTCCCTCCTCACACAGACATTATCCTCACATGTTACCTCTCTGTAATCTGTGACCTCAGGAGAGCGCAGAGATTAGTGACCTCTCCCTCCCTCCTCACACAGACATTATCCTCACATGTTACCTCTCTGTACTCTGTGACCTCAGGAGAGCGCAGAGATTAGTGACCTCTCCCTCCCTGCCTCACACAGACATTATCCTCACATGTTACCTCTCTGTAATCTGTGACCTCAGGAGAGCGCAGAGATTAGTGACCTCTCCCTCCTCCTCACACAGACATTATCCTCACATGTTACCTCTCTGTAATCTGTGACCTCAGGAGAGCGCAGAGATTAGTGACCTCTCCCTCCCTCCCTCACACAGACATTATCCTCACATGTTACCTCTCTGTAATCTGTGACCTCAGGAGAGCGCAGAGATTAGTGACCTCTCCCTCCTGCCTCACACAGACATTATCCTCACATGTTACCTCTCTGTAATCTGTGACCTCAGGAGAGCGCAGAGATTAGTGACCTCTCCCTCCCGCCTCACACAGACATTATCCTCACATGTTACCTCTCTGTACTCTGTGACCTCAGGAGAGCGCAGAGATTAGTGACCTCTCCCTCCTGCCTCACACAGACATTATCCTCACATGTTACCTCTCTGTAATCTGTGACCTCAGGAGAGCGCAGAGATTAGTGACCTCTCCCTCCTCACACAGACATTATCCTCACATGTTACCCTCTCTGTAATCTGTGACCTCAGGAGAGCGCAGAGATTAGTGACCTCTCCCTCCCTCCTCACACAGACATTATCCTCACATGTTACCTCTCTGTAATCTGTGACCTCAGGAGAGCGCAGAGATTAGTGACCTCTCCCTCCCTCCTCACACAGACATTATCCTCACATGTTACCTCTCTGTACTCTGTGACCTCAGGAGAGCGCAGAGATTAGTGACCTCTCCCTCCTGCCTCACACAGACATTATCCTCACATGTTACCTCTCTGTAATCTGTGACCTCAGGAGAGCGCAGAGATTAGTGACCTCTCCCTCCCGCCTCACACAGACATTATCCTCACATGTTACCTCTCTGTACTCTGTGACCTCAGGAGAGCGCAGAGATTAGTGACCTCTCCCTCCCTGCCTCACACAGACATTATCCTCACATGTTACCTCTCTGTAATCTGTGACCTCAGGAGAGCGCAGAGATTAGTGACCTCTCCCTCCCTCACACAGACATTATCCTCACATGTTACCTCTCTGTAATCTGTGACCTCAGGAGAGCGCAGAGATTAGTGACCTCTCCCTCCCTCCTCACACAGACATTATCCTCACATGTTACCTCTCTGTACTCTGTGACCTCAGGAGAGCGCAGAGATTAGTGACCTCTCCCTCCCTCCTCACACAGACATTATCCTCACATGTTACCTCTCTGTAATCTGTGACCTCAGGAGAGCGCAGAGATTAGTGACCTCTCCCTCCCTCCTCACACAGACATTATCCTCACATGTTACCTCTCTGTACTCTGTGACCTCAGGAGAGCGCAGAGATTAGTGACCTCTCCCTCCTCACACAGACATTATCCTCACATGTTACCTCTCTGTAATCTGTGACCTCAGGAGAGCGCAGAGATTAGTGACCTCTCCCTCCCTCCTCACACAGACATTATCCTCACATGTTACCTCTCTGTAATCTGTGACCTCAGGAGAGCGCAGAGATTAGTGACCTCTCCCTCCCTCCTCACACAGACATTATCCTCACATGTTACCTCTCCTGTACTCTGTGACCTCAGGAGAGCGCAGAGATTAGTGACCTCTCCCTCCCTCCTCACACAGACATTATCCTCACATGTTACCTCTCTGTAATCTGTGACCTCAGGAGAGCGCAGAGATTAGTGACCTCTCCCTCCCTCCTCACACAGACATTATCCTCACATGTTACCTCTCTGTAATCTGTGACCTCAGGAGAGCGCAGAGATTAGTGACCTCTCCCTCCCTCCTCACACAGACATTATCCTCACATGTTACCTCTCTGTAATCTGTGACCTCAGGAGAGCGCAGAGATTAGTGACCTCTCCCTCCCTCCTCACACAGACATTATCCTCACATGTTACCTCTCTGTAATCTGTGACCTCAGGAGAGCGCAGAGATTAGTGACCTCTCCCTCCCTCCTCACACAGACATTATCCTCACTGTTACCTCTCTGTAATCTGTGACCTCAGGAGAGCGCAGAGATTAGTGACCTCTCCCTCCCTCCTCACACAGACATTATCCTCACATGTTACCTCTCTGTACTCTGTGACCTCAGGAGAGCGCAGAGATTAGTGACCTCTCCCTCCCTCCTCACACAGACATTATCCTCACATGTTACCTCTCTGTAATCTGTGACCTCAGGAGAGCGCAGAGATTAGTGACCTCTCCCTCCCTCCTCACACAGACATTATCCTCACATGTTACCTCTCTGTACTCTGTGACCTCAGGAGAGCGCAGAGATTAGTGACCTCTCCCTCCCTCCTCACACAGACATTATCCTCACATGTTACCTCTCTGTAATCTGTGACCTCAGGAGAGCGCAGAGATTAGTGACCTCTCCCTCCCTCCTCACACAGACATTATCCTCACATGTTACCTCTCTGTAATCTGTGACCTCAGGAGAGCGCAGAGATTAGTGACCTCTCCCTCCCTCCTCACACAGACATTATCCTCACATGTTACCTCTCTGTACTCTGTGACCTCAGGAGAGCGCAGAGATTAGTGACCTCTCCCTCCTGCCTCACACAGACATTATCCTCACATGTTACCTCTCTGTAATCTGTGACCTCAGGAGAGCGCAGAGATTAGTGACCTCTCCCTCCCTCCTCACACAGACATTATCCTCACATGTTACCTCTCTGTACTCTGTGACCTCAGGAGAGCGCAGAGATTAGTGACCTCTCCCTCCTGCCTCACACAGACATTATCCTCACATGTTACCTCTCTGTAATCTGTGACCTCAGGAGAGCGCAGAGATTAGTGACCTCTCCCTCCTCCACACAGACATTATCCTCACATGTTACCTCTCTGTAATCTGTGACCTCAGGAGAGCGCAGAGATTAGTGACCTCTCCCTCCCTCCTCACACAGACATTATCCTCACATGTTACCTCTCTGTAATCTGTGACCTCAGGAGAGCGCAGAGATTAGTGACCTCTCCCTCCCTCCTCACACAGACATTATCCTCACATGTTACCTCTCTGTAATCTGTGACCTCAGGAGAGCGCAGAGATTAGTGACCTCTCCCTCCCTCCTCACACAGACATTATCCTCACATGTTACCTCTCTGTACTCTGTGACCTCAGGAGAGCGCAGAGATTAGTGACCTCTCCCTCCCGCCTCACACAGACATTATCCTCACATGTTACCTCTCTGTAATCTGTGACCTCAGGAGAGCGCAGAGATTAGTGACCTCTCCCTCCCTCCTCACACAGACATTATCCTCACATGTTACCTCTCCTGTAATCTGTGACCTCAGGAGAGCGCAGAGATTAGTGACCTCTCCCTCCCTCCTCACACAGACATTATCCTCACATGTTACCTCTCTGTACTCTGTGACCTCAGGAGAGCGCAGAGATTAGTGACCTCTCCCTCCTGCCTCACACAGACATTATCCTCACATGTTACCTCTCTGTAATCTGTGACCTCAGGAGAGCGCAGAGATTAGTGACCTCTCCCTCCCGCCTCACACAGACATTATCCTCACATGTTACCTCTCTGTACTCTGTGACCTCAGGAGAGCGCAGAGATTAGTGACCTCTCCCTCCTGCCTCACACAGACATTATCCTCACATGTTACCTCTCTGTAATCTGTGACCTCAGGAGAGCGCAGAGATTAGTGACCTCTCCCTCCCTCACACAGACATTATCCTCACATGTTACCTCTCTGTAATCTGTGACCTCAGGAGAGCGCAGAGATTAGTGACCTCTCCCTCCCTCCTCACACAGACATTATCCTCACATGTTACCTCTCTGTAATCTGTGACCTCAGGAGAGCGCAGAGATTAGTGACCTCTCCCTCCCTCCTCACACAGACATTATCCTCACATGTTACCTCTCTGTACTCTGTGACCTCAGGAGAGCGCAGAGATTAGTGACCTCTCCCTCCTGCCTCACACAGACATTATCCTCACATGTTACCTCTCTGTAATCTGTGACCTCAGGAGAGCGCAGAGATTAGTGACCTCTCCCTCCCGCCTCACACAGACATTATCCTCACATGTTACCTCTCTGTACTCTGTGACCTCAGGAGAGCGCAGAGATTAGTGACCTCTCCCTCCTGCCTCACACAGACATTATCCTCACATGTTACCTCTCTGTAATCTGTGACCTCAGGAGAGCGCAGAGATTAGTGACCTCTCCCTCCTCACACAGACATTATCCTCACATGTTACCTCTCTGTAATCTGTGACCTCAGGAGAGCGCAGAGATTAGTGACCTCTCCTCCCTCCTCACACAGACATTATCCTCACATGTTACCTCTCTGTACTCTGTGACCTCAGGAGAGCGCAGAGATTAGTGACCTCTCCCTCCTGCCTCACACAGACATTATCCTCACATGTTACCTCTCTGTAATCTGTGACCTCAGGAGAGCGCAGAGATTAGTGACCTCTCCCTCCCGCCTCACACAGACATTATCCTCACATGTTACCTCTCTGTACTCTGTGACCTCAGGAGAGCGCAGAGATTAGTGACCTCTCCCTCCTGCCTCACACAGACATTATCCTCACATGTTACCTCTCTGTAATCTGTGACCTCAGGAGAGCGCAGAGATTAGTGACCCTCTCCCTCCTCACACAGACATTATCCTCACATGTTACCTCTCTGTAATCTGTGACCTCAGGAGAGCGCAGAGATTAGTGACCTCTCCCTCCCTCCTCACACAGACATTATCCTCACATGTTACCTCTCTGTAATCTGTGACCTCAGGAGAGCGCAGAGATTAGTGACCTCTCCCTCCCTCCTCACACAGACATTATCCTCACATGTTACCTCTCTGTACTCTGTGACCTCAGGAGAGCGCAGAGATTAGTGACCTCTCCCTCCTGCCTCACACAGACATTATCCTCACATGTTACCTCTCTGTAATCTGTGACCTCAGGAGAGCGCAGAGATTAGTGACCTCTCCCTCCCGCCTCACACAGACATTATCCTCACATGTTACCTCTCTGTACTCTGTGACCTCAGGAGAGCGCAGAGATTAGTGACCTCTCCCTCCTGCCTCACACAGACATTATCCTCACATGTTACCTCTCTGTAATCTGTGACCTCAGGAGAGCGCAGAGATTAGTGACCTCTCCCTCCTCACACAGACATTATCCTCACATGTTACCTCTCTGTAATCTGTGACCTCAGGAGAGCGCAGAGATTAGTGACCTCTCCCTCCCTCCTCACACAGACATTATCCTCACATGTTACCTCTCTGTACTCTGTGACCTCAGGAGAGCGCAGAGATTAGTGACCTCTCCCTCCTGCCTCACACAGACATTATCCTCACATGTTACCTCTCTGTAATCTGTGACCTCAGGAGAGCGCAGAGATTAGTGACCTCTCCCTCCCGCCTCACACAGACATTATCCTCACATGTTACCTCTCTGTACTCTGTGACCTCAGGAGAGCGCAGAGATTAGTGACCTCTCCCTCCTGCCTCACACAGACATTATCCTCACATGTTACCTCTCTGTAATCTGTGACCTCAGGAGAGCGCAGAGATTAGTGACCTCTCCCTCCTCACACAGACATTATCCTCACATGTTACCTCTCTGTAATCTGTGACCTCAGGAGAGCGCAGAGATTAGTGACCTCTCCCTCCCTCCTCATACAGACATTATCCTCACATGTTACCTCTCTGTAATCTGTGACCTCAGGAGAGCGCAGAGATTAGTGACCTCTCCCTCCCTCCTCACACAGACATTATCCTCACATGTTACCTCTCTGTAATCTGTGACCTCAGGAGAGCGCAGAGATTAGTGACCTCTCCCTCCCTCCTCACACAGACATTATCCTCACATGTTACCTCTCTGTACTCTGTGACCTCAGGAGAGAGCAGAGATTAGTGACCTCTCCCTCCCGCCTCACACAGACATTATCCTCACATGTTACCTCTCTGTAATCTGTGACCTCAGGAGAGCGCAGAGATTAGTGACCTCTCCCTCCCTCCTCACACAGACATTATCCTCACATGTTACCTCTCTGTAATCTGTGACCTCAGGAGAGCGCAGAGATTAGTGACCTCTCCCTCCCTCCTCACACAGACATTATCCTCACATGTTACCTCTCTGTACTCTGTGACCTCAGGAGAGAGAGCGCAGAGATTAGTGACCTCTCCCTCCTGCCTCACACAGACATTATCCTCACATGTTACCTCTCTGTAATCTGTGACCTCAGGAGAGCGCAGAGATTAGTGACCTCTCCCTCCCGCCTCACACAGACATTATCCTCACATGTTACCTCTCTGTACTCTGTGACCTCAGGAGAGCGCAGAGATTAGTGACCTCTCCCTCCTGCCTCACACAGACATTATCCTCACATGTTACCTCTCTGTAATCTGTGACCTCAGGAGAGCGCAGAGATTAGTGACCTCTCCCTCCTCACACAGACATTATCCTCACATGTTACCTCTCTGTAATCTGTGACCTCAGGAGAGCGCAGAGATTAGTGACCTCTCCCTCCCTCCTCACACAGACATTATCCTCACATGTTACCTCTCTGTAATCTGTGACCTCAGGAGAGCGCAGAGATTAGTGACCTCTCCCTCCCTCCTCACACAGACATTATCCTCACATGTTACCTCTCTGTACTCTGTGACCTCAGGAGAGCGCAGAGATTAGTGACCTCTCCCTCCTGCCTCACACAGACATTATCCTCACATGTTACCTCTCTGTAATCTGTGACCTCAGGAGAGCGCAGAGATTAGTGACCTCTCCCTCCCGCCTCACACAGACATTATCCTCACATGTTACCTCTCTGTACTCTGTGACCTCAGGAGAGCGCAGAGATTAGTGACCTCTCCCTCCTGCCTCACACAGACATTATCCTCACATGTTACCTCTCTGTAATCTGTGAACTCAGGAGAGCGCAGAGATTAGTGACCTCTCCCTCCTCACACAGACATTATCCTCACATGTTACCTCTCTGTAATCTGTGACCTCAGGAGAGCGCAGAGATTAGTGACCTCTCCCTCCCTCCTCACACAGACATTATCCTCACATGTTACCTCTCTGTACTCTGTGACCTCAGGAGAGCGCAGAGATTAGTGACCTCTCCCTCCTGCCTCACACAGACATTATCCTCACATGTTACCTCTCTGTAATCTGTGACCTCAGGAGAGCGCAGAGATTAGTGACCTCTCCCTCCCGCCTCACACAGACATTATCCTCACATGTTACCTCTCTGTACTCTGTGACCTCAGGAGAGCGCAGAGATTAGTGACCTCTCCCTCCTGCCTCACACAGACATTATCCTCACATGTTACCTCTCTGTAATCTGTGACCTCAGGAGAGCGCAGAGATTAGTGACCTCTCCCTCCTCACACAGACATTATCCTCACATGTTACCTCTCTGTAATCTGTGACCTCAGGAGAGCGCAGAGATTAGTGACCTCTCCCTCCCTCCTCACACAGACATTATCCTCACATGTTACCTCTCTGTAATCTGTGACCTCAGGAGAGCGCAGAGATTAGTGACCTCTCCCTCCCTCCTCACACAGACATTATCCTCACATGTTACCTCTCTGTACTCTGTGACCTCAGGAGAGCGCAGAGATTAGTGACCTCTCCCTCCTGCCTCACACAGACATTATCCTCACATGTTACCTCTCTGTAATCTGTGACCTCAGGAGAGCGCAGAGATTAGTGACCTCTCCCTCCCGCCTCACACAGACATTATCCTCACATGTTACCTCTCTGTACTCTGTGACCTCAGGAGAGCGCAGAGATTAGTGACCTCTCCCTCCTGCCTCACACAGACATTATCCTCACATGTTACCTCTCTGTAATCTGTGACCTCAGGAGAGCGCAGAGATTAGTGACCTCTCCCTCCTCACACAGACATTATCCTCACATGTTACCTCTCTGTAATCTGTGACCTCAGGAGAGCGCAGAGATTAGTGACCTCTCCCTCCCTCCTCACACAGACATTATCCTCACATGTTACCTCTCTGTACTCTGTGACCTCAGGAGAGCGCAGAGATTAGTGACCTCTCCCTCCTGCCTCACACAGACATTATCCTCACATGTTACCTCTCTGTAATCTGTGACCTCAGGAGAGCGCAGAGATTAGTGACCTCTCCCTCCCGCCTCACACAGACATTATCCTCACATGTTACCTCTCTGTACTCTGTGACCTCAGGAGAGCGCAGAGATTAGTGACCTCTCCCTCCTGCCTCACACAGACATTATCCTCACATGTTACCTCTCTGTAATCTGTGACCTCAGGAGAGCGCAGAGATTAGTGACCTCTCCCTCCTCACACAGACATTATCCTCACATGTTACCTCTCTGTAATCTGTGACCTCAGGAGAGCACAGAGATTAGTGACCTCTCCCTCCCGCCTCACACAGACATTATCCTCACATGTTACCTCTCTGTAATCTGTGACCTCAGGAGAGCGCAGAGATTAGTGACCTCTCCCTCCCTCCTCACACAGACATTATCCTCACATGTTACCTCTCTGTAATCTGTGACCTCAGGAGAGCGCAGAGATTAGTGACCTCTCCCTCCCTCCTCACACAGACATTATCCTCACGTTACCTCTCTGTAATCTGTGACCTCAGGAGAGCGCAGAGATTAGTGACCTCTCCCTCCTCACACAGACATTATCCTCACATGTTACCTCTCTGTAATCTGTGACCTCAGGAGAGCGCAGACATTAGTGACCTCTCCCTCTTGCCTCACACAGACATTATCCTCACATGTTACCTCTCTGTACTCTGTGACCTCAGGAGAGCGCAGAGATTAGTGACCTCTCCCTCCCTCCTCACACAGACATTATCCTCACATGTTACCTCTCTGTAATCTGTGACCTCAGGAGAGCGCAGAGATTAGTGACCTCTCCCTCCTCACACAGACATTATCCTCACATGTTACCTCTCTGTACTCTGTGACCTCAGGAGAGCGCAGAGATTAGTGACCTCTCCCTCCCTCCTCACACAGACATTATCCTCACATTTTACCTCTCTGTAATCTGTGACCTCAGAAGAGCGCAGAGATTAGTGACCTCTCCCTCCCTCCTCACACAGACATTATCCTCACATGTTACCTCTCTGTACTCTGTGACCTCAGGAGAGTGCAGAGATTAGTGACCTCTCCCTCCCTCCTCACACAGACATTATCCTCACATGTTACCTCACTCTAATCTGTGACCTCAGGAGAGCGCAGAGATTAGTGACCTCTACCTCACGCCTCACACAGACATTATCCTCACATGTTACCTCTCTGTACTCTGTGACCTCAGGAGAGCGCAGAGATTAGTGACCTCTCCCTCCCTCCTCACACAGACATTATCCTCACATGTTACCTCTCTGTACTCTGTGACCTCAGGAGAGCGCAGAGATTAGTGACCTCTCCCTCCCGCCTCAGAGACATTATCCTCACATGTTACGTTTCTGTAATCTGTGACCTCAGGAGAGCGCAGAGATTAGTGACCTCTCCCTCCTGCCTCACACAGACATTATCCTCACATGTTACCTCTCTGTAATCTGTGACCTCGGTAGAGAGCAGAGATTAGTGACCTCTCCCTCCCTCCTCACACAGACATTATCCTCACATGTTACCTCTCTGTAATCTGTGACCTCAGGAGAGCGCAGAGATTAGTGACCTCTCCCTCCTCACACAGACATTATCCTCACATGTTACCTCTCTGTAATCTGTGACCTCAGGAGAGCGCAGAGATTAGTGACCTCTCCCTCCCTCCTCATACAGACATTATCCTCACGTGTTACCTCTCTGTAATCTGTGACCTCAGGAGAGCGCAGAGATTAGTGACCTCTCCCTCCCTCCTCACACAGACATTATCCTCACATGTTACCTCTCTGTACTCTGTGACCTCAGGAGAGCGCAGAGATTAGTGACCTCTCCCTCCTGCCTCACACAGACATTATCCTCACATGTTACCTCTCTGTAATCTGTGACTTCAGGAGAGCGCAGAGATTAGTGACCTCTCCCTCCTCACACAGACATTATCCTCACATGTTACCTCTCTGTAATCTGTGACCTCAGGAGAGCACAGAGATTAGTGACCTCTCCCTCCCGCCTCACACAGACATTATCCTCACATGTTACCTCTCTGTAATCTGTGACCTCAGGAGAGCGCAGAGATTAGTGACCTCTCCCTCCCTCCTCACACAGACATTATCCTCACATGTTACCTCTCTGTAATCTGTGACCTCAGGAGAGCGCAGAGATTAGTGACCTCTCCCTCCCTCCTCACACAGACATTATCCTCACATGTTACCTCTCTGTACTCTGTGACCTCAGGAGAGCGCAGAGATTAGTGACCTCTCCCTCCTGCCTCACACAGACATTATCCTCACATGTTACCTGTCTGTAATCTGTGACCTCAGGAGAGCGCAGAGATTAGTGACCTCTCCCTCCTCACACAGACATTATCCTCACATGTTACCTCTCTGTAATCTGTGACCTCAGGAGAGCGCAGAGATTAGTGACCTCTCCCTCCCTCCTCACACAGACATTATCCTCACATGTTACCTCTCTGTACTCTGTGACCTCAGGAGAGTGCAGAGATTAGTGACCTCTCCCTCCCTCCTCACACAGACATTATCCTCACATGTTACCTCTCTGTAATCTGTGACCTCAGGAGAGCGCAGAGATTAGTGACCTCTACCTCACGCCTCACACAGACATTATCCTCACATGTTACCTCTCTGTACTCTGTGACCTCAGGAGAGCGCAGAGATTAGTGACCTCTCCCTCCCTCCTCACACAGACATTATCCTCACATGTTACCTCTCTGTACTCTGTGACCTCAGGAGAGCGCAGAGATTAGTGACCTCTCCCTCCCGCCTCAGAGACATTATCCTCACATGTTACGTTTCTGTAATCTGTGACCTCAGGAGAGCGCAGAGATTAGTGACCTCTCCCTCCTGCCTCACACAGACATTATCCTCACATGTTACCTCTCTGTAATCTGTGACCTCGGGAGAGAGCAGAGATTAGTGACCTCTCCCTCCCTCCTCACACAGACATTATCCTTACATGTTACCTCTCTGTAATCTGTGACCTCAGGAGAGCGCAGAGATTAGTGACCTCTCCCGCCTAACACAGACATTATCCTCACATGTTACCTCTCTGTAATCTGTGACCTCAGGAGAGCGCAGAGATTAGTGACCTCTCCCTCCTCACACAGACATTATCCTCACATGTTACCTCTCTGTAATCTGTGACCTCAGGAGAGCGCAGAGATTAGTGACCTCTCCCTCCCTCCTCACACAGACATTATCCTCACATGTTACCTCTCTGTACTCTGTGACCTCAGGAGAGTGCAGAGATTAGTGACCTCTCCCTCCCTCCTCACACAGACATTATCCTCACATGTTACCTCACTCTAATCTGTGACCTCAGGAGAGCGCAGAGATTAGTGACCTCTACCTCACGCCTCACACAGACATTATCCTCACATGTTACCTCTCTGTACTCTGTGACCTCAGGAGAGCGCAGAGATTAGTGACCTCTCCCTCCCTCCTCACACAGACATTATCCTCACATGTTACCTCTCTGTACTCTGTGACCTCAGGAGAGCGCAGAGATTAGTGACCTCTCCCTCCCGCCTCAGAGACATTATCCTCACATGTTACGTTTCTGTAATCTGTGACCTCAGGAGAGCGCAGAGATTTGTGACCTCTCCCTCCTGCCTCACACAGGCATTATCCTCACATGTTACCTCTCTGTAATCTGTGACCTCAGGAGAGCGCAGAAATTAGTGTCCTCTCCCTCCTCACACAGACATTATCCTCACATGTTACCTCTCTGTAATCTGTGACCTCAGGATAGCGCAGTGATTAATGACCTCTCCCTCACTCCTCACACAGACATTATCCTCACATGTTACCTCTCTGTACTCAGTGACCTCAGGAGAGCGCAGAGATTAGTGACCTCTCCCTCCCTCCTCACACAGACATTATCCTCACATGTTACCTCTCTGTACTCTGTGACCTCAGGAGAGCGCAGAGATTAGTGACCTCTCCCTCCTCACACAGACATTATCCTCACATGTTACCTCTCTGTAATCTGTGACCTCAGGAGAGCGCAGAGATTAGTGACCTCTCCCTCCCTCCTCACACAGACATTATCCTCACATGTTACCTCTCTGTACTCTGTGACCTCAGGAGAGAGCAGAGATTAGTGACCTCTCCCTCCCGCCTCACACAGACATTATCCTCGCATGTTACCTCTCTGTAATCTGTGACCTCAGGAGAGCGCAGAGATTAGTGACCTCTCCCTCACTCCTCACACAGACATTATCCTCACATGTTACCTCTCTGTACTCAGTGACCTCAGGAGAGCGCAGAGATTAGTGACCTCTCCCTCCCTCCTCACACAGACATTATCCTCACATGTTACCTCTCTGTACTCTGTGACCTCAGGAGAGCGCAGAGATTAGTGACCTCTCCCTCCTCACACAGACATTATCCTCACATGTTACCTCTCTGTAATCTGTGACCTCAGGAGAGCGCAGAGATTAGTGACCTCTCCCTCCCTCCTCACACAGACATTATCCTCACATGTTACCTCTCTGTACTCTGTGACCTCAGGAGAGCGCAGAGATTAGTGACCTCTCCCTCCTGCCTCACACAGACATTATCCTCACATGTTACCTGTCTGTAATCTGTGACCTCAGGAGAGCGCAGAGATTAGTGACCTCTCCCTCCTCACACAGACATTATCCTCACATGTTACCTCTCTGTACTCTGTGACCTCGGGAGAGAGCAGAGATTAGTGACCTCTCCCTCCCTCCTCACACAGACATTATCCTTACATGTTACCTCTCTGTAATCTGTGACCTCAGGAGAGCGCAGAGATTAGTGACCTCTCCCGCCTAACACAGACATTATCCTCACATGTTACCTCTCTGTAATCTGTGACCTCAGGAGAGCGCAGAGATTAGTGACCTCTCCCTCCTCACACAGACATTATCCTCACATGTTACCTCTCTGTAATCTGTGACCTCAGGAGAGCGCAGAGATTAGTGACCTCTCCCTCCCTCCTCACACAGACATTATCCTCACATGTTACCTCTCTGTACTCTGTGACCTCAGGAGAGTGCAGAGATTAGTGACCTCTCCCTCCCTCCTCACACAGACATTATCCTCACATGTTACCTCACTCTAATCTGTGACCTCAGGAGAGCGCAGAGATTAGTGACCTCTACCTCACGCCTCACACAGACATTATCCTCACATGTTACCTCTCTGTACTCTGTGACCTCAGGAGAGCGCAGAGATTAGTGACCTCTCCCTCCCTCCTCACACAGACATTATCCTCACATGTTACCTCTCTGTACTCTGTGACCTCAGGAGAGCGCAGAGATTAGTGACCTCTCCCTCCCGCCTCAGAGACATTATCCTCACATGTTACGTTTCTGTAATCTGTGACCTCAGGAGAGCGCAGAGATTTGTGACCTCTCCCTCCTGCCTCACACAGGCATTATCCTCACATGTTACCTCTCTGTAATCTGTGACCTCAGGAGAGCGCAGAAATTAGTGTCCTCTCCCTCCTCACACAGACATTATCCTCACATGTTACCTCTCTGTAATCTGTGACCTCAGGATAGCGCAGTGATTAATGACCTCTCCCTCACTCCTCACACAGACATTATCCTCACATGTTACCTCTCTGTACTCAGTGACCTCAGGAGAGCGCAGAGATTAGTGACCTCTCCCTCCCTCCTCACACAGACATTATCCTCACATGTTACCTCTCTGTACTCTGTGACCTCAGGAGAGCGCAGAGATTAGTGACCTCTCCCTCCTCACACAGACATTATCCTCACATGTTACCTCTCTGTAATCTGTGACCTCAGGAGAGCGCAGAGATTAGTGACCTCTCCCTCCCTCCTCACACAGACATTATCCTCACATGTTACCTCTCTGTACTCTGTGACCTCAGGAGAGAGCAGAGATTAGTGACCTCTCCCTCCCGCCTCACACAGACATTATCCTCGCATGTTACCTCTCTGTAATCTGTGACCTCAGGAGAGCGCAGAGATTAGTGACCTCTCCCTCACTCCTCACACAGACATTATCCTCACATGTTACCTCTCTGTACTCAGTGACCTCAGGAGAGCGCAGAGATTAGTGACCTCTCCCTCCCTCCTCACACAGACATTATCCTCACATGTTACCTCTCTGTACTCTGTGACCTCAGGAGAGCGCAGAGATTAGTGACCTCTCCCTCCTCACACAGACATTATCCTCACATGTTACCTCTCTGTAATCTGTGACCTCAGGAGAGCGCAGAGATTAGTGACCTCTCCCTCCCTCCTCACACAGACATTATCCTCACATGTTACCTCTCTGTAATCTGTGACCTCAGGAGAGCGCAGAGATTAGTGACCTCTCCCTCCCTCCTCACACAGACATTATCCTCACATGTTACCTCTCTGTAATCTGTGACCTCAGGAGAGCGCAGAGATTAGTGACCTCTCCCTCCCTCCTCACACAGACATTATCCTCACATGTTACCTCACTCTAATCTGTGACCTCAGGAGAGCGCAGAGATTAGTGACCTCTACCTCACGCCTCACACAGACATTATCCTCACATGTTACCTCTCTGTACTCTGTGACCTCAGGAGAGCGCAGAGATTAGTGACCTCTACCTCACGCCTCACACAGACATTATCCTCACATGTTACGTTTCTGTAATCTGTGACCTCAGGAGAGCGCAGAGATTTGTGACCTCTCCCTCCTGCCTCACACAGACATTATCAACACATGTTACCTCTCTGTACTCTGTGACCTCGGGAGAGAGCAGAGATTAGTGACCTCTCCCTCCCTCCTCACACAGACATTATCCTTACATGTTACCTCTCTGTAATCTGTGACCTCAGGAGAGCGCAGAGATTAGTGACCTCTCCCTCCCGCCTCACACAGACATTATCCTCACATGTTACCTCTCTGTAATCTGTGACCTCAGGAGAGCGCAGAGATTAGTGACCTCTCCCTCCCTCCTCACACAGACATTATCCTCACATGTTACCTCTCTGTAATCTGTGACCTCAGGAGAGCGCAGAGATTAGTGACCTCTCCCTCCCTCCTCACACAGACATTATCCTCACATGTTACCTCTCTGTAATCTGTGACCTCAGGAGAGCGCAGAGATTAGTGACCTCTCCCTCCCTCCTCACACAGACATTATCCTCACATGTTACCTCACTCTAATCTGTGACCTCAGGAGAGCGCAGAGATTAGTGACCTCTACCTCACGCCTCACACAGACATTATCCTCACATGTTACCTCTCTGTACTCTGTGACCTTAGGAGAGCGCAGAGATTAGTGACCTCTCCCTCCTCACACAGACATTATCCTCACATGTTACGTTTCTGTAATCTGTGACCTCAGGAGAGCGCAGAGATTTGTGACCTCTCCCTCCTGCCTCACACAGGCATTATCCTCACATGTTACCTCTCTGTACTCTGTGACCTCGGGAGAGAGCAGAGATTAGTGACCTCTCCCTCCCTCCTCACACAGACATTATCCTTACATGTTACCTCTCTGTAATCTGTGACCTCAGGAGAGCGCAGAGATTAGTGACCTCTCCCTCCCGCCTCACACAGACATTATCCTCACATGTTACCTCTCTGTACTCTGTGACTTCAGGAGAGAGCAGAGATTAGTGACCTCTCCCTCCCGCCTCACACAGACATTATCCTCACATGTTACCTCTCTGTACTCTGTGACCTCAGGAGAGCGCAGAGATTAGTGTCCTCTCCCTCCCGCCTCACACAGACATTATCCTCACATGTTACCTCTCTATAATCTGTGACCTCAGGAGAGCGCAGAGATTAGTGTCCTCTCCCTCCCGCCTCACACAGACATTATCCTCACATGTTACCTCTCTATAATCTGTGACCTCAGGAGAGCGCAGAAATTAGTGTCCTCTCCCTCCTCACACAGACATTATCCTCACATGCTACCTCTCTGTAATCTGTGACCTCAGGATAGCGCAGAGATTAGTGACCTCTCCCTCACTCCTCACACAGACATTATCCTCACATGTTACCTCTCTGTACTCAGTGACCTCAGGAGAGCGCAGAGATTAGTGACCTCTCCCTCCCTCCTCACACAGACATTATCCTCACATGTTACCTCTCTGTACTCTGTGACCTCAGGAGAGCGCAGAGATTAGTGACCTCTCCCTCCTCACACAGACATTATCCTCACATGTTACCTCTCTGTAATCTGTGACCTCAGGAGAGCGCAGAGATTAGTGACCTCTCCCTCCCTCCTCACACAGACATTATCCTCACATGTTACTTCTCTGTAATCTGTGACCTCAGGAGAGCGCAGAGATTAGTGACCTCTCCCTCCCTCCTCACACAGACATTATCCTCACATGTTACCTCTCTGTAATCTGTGACCTCAGGAGAGCGCAGAGATTAGTAACCTCTCCCTCCCTCCTCACACAGACATTATCCTCACATGTTACCTCTCTGTAATCTGTGACCTCAGGAGAGCGCATAGATTAGTGACCTCTCCCTCCCTCCTCACACAGACATTATCCTCACATGTTACCTCTCTGTAATCTGTGACCTCAGGAGAGCGCAGAGATTAGTGACCTCTACCTCACGCCTCACACAGACATTATCCTCACATGTTACCTCTCTGTACTCTGTGACCTCAGGAGAGCGCAGAGATTAGTGACCTCTCCCTCCCTCCTCACACAGACATTATCCTCACATGTTACCTCTCTGTACTCTGTGATCTCAGGAGAGCGCAGAAATTAGTGACCTCTCCCTCCCGCCTCAGAGACATTATCCTCACATGTTACGTTTCTGTAATCTGTGACCTCAGGAAAGCGCAGAGATTTGTGACCTCTCCCTCCTGCCTCACACAGACATTATCCTCACATGCTACCTCTCTGTACTCTGTGACCTCGGGAGAGAGCAGAGATTAGTGACCTCTCCCTCCCTCCTCACACAGACATTATCCTCACATGTTACCTCTCTGTAATCTGTGACCTCAGGAGAGCGCAGAGATTAGTGACCTCTCCCTCCCGCCTCACACAGACATTATCCTCACATGTTACCTCTCTGTAATCTGTGACCTCAGGAGAGCGCAGAGATTAGTGACCTCTCCCTCCCTCCTCACACAGACATTATCCTCACATGTTACCTCTCTGTAATCTGTGACCTCAGGAGAGCGCAGAGATTAGTGACCTCTCCCTCCCTCCTCACACAGACATTATCCTCACATGTTACCTCTCTGTAATCTGTGACCTCAGGAGAGCGCAGAGATTAGTGACCTCTCCCTCCCTCCTCACACAGACATTATCCTCACATGTTACCTCACTCTAATCTGTGACCTCAGGAGAGCGCAGAGATTAGTGACCTCTACCTCACGCCTCACACAGACATTATCCTCACATGTTACCTCTCTGTACTCTGTGACCTCAGGAGAGCGCAGAGATTAGTGACCTCTCCCTCCCGCCTCAGAGACATTATCCTCACATGTTACGTTTCTGTAATCTGTGACCTCAGGAGAGCGCAGAGATTTGTGACCTCTCCCTCCTGCCTCACACAGGCATTATCCTCACATGTTACCTCTCTGTACTCTGTGACCTCGGGAGAGAGCAGAGATTAGTGACCTCTCCCTCCCTCCTCACACAGACATTATCCTTACATGTTACCTCTCTGTAATCTGTGACCTCAGGAGAGCGCAGAGATTAGTGACCTCTCCCTCCCTCCTCACACAGACATTATCCTCACATGTTACCTCTCTGTACTCTGTGACCTCAGGAGAGCGCAGAGATTAGTGACCTCTCCCTTCTCACACAGACATTATCCTCACATGTTACCTCTCTGTACTCTGTGACCTCAGCAGAGCGCAGAGATTAGTGACCTCTCCCTCCTGCCTCACACAGACATTATCCTCACATGTTACCTCTCTGTAATCTGTGACCTCAGGAGAGCGCAGAGATTAGTGACCTCTCCCTCCTCACACAGACATTATCCTCACGTTACCTTTCTGTACTCTGTGACCTCAGGAGATCACAGAGATTAGTGACCTCTCCCTCCAGCCTCACACAGACATTATCCTCACATGTTACCTCTCTGTACTCTGTGACCTCAGGAGAGCGCAGAGATTAGTGACCTCTCCCTCCTCACACAGACATTATCCTCACATGTTACCTCTCTGTAATCTGTGACCTCAGGAGAGCCCAGAGATTAGTGACCTCTCCCTCCCTCCTCACACAGACATTATCCGCACGTTACCTCTCTGTAATCTGTGACCTCAGGAGAGCGCAGAGATTAGTGACCTCTCCCTCCCGCCTCACACAGACATTATCCTCACATGTTACCTCTCTGTAATCTGTGACCTCAGGAGAGCGCAGAGATTAGTGACCTCTCCCTCCCAACTCACACAGACATTATCCTCACATGTTACCTCTCTGTACTCTGTGACCTCAGGAGAGCGCAGAGATTAGTGACCTCTCCCTCCTCACACAGACATTATCCTCACATGTTACCTCTCCGCTCTCTCCTGAGATCACGGATTACAGAGATTAGTGACCTCTCCCTCCCGCCTCACACAGACATTATCCTCACATGTTACCTCTTTGAAATCTGTGACCTCAGGAGAGTGCAGAGATTAGTGACCTCTCCCTCCTCACACAGACATTATCCTCACATGTTACCTCTCTGTAATCTGTGACCTCAGGAGAGAGCAGAGATTAGTGACCTCTCCCTCCTCACACAGACATTATCCTCACATGTTACCTCTCTGTACTCTGTGACCTCAGGAGAGAGCAGAGATTAGTGACCTCTCCCTCCCGCCTCACACAGACATTATCCTCACATGTTACCTCTCTGTAATCTGTGACCTCAGGAGAGAGCAGAGATTAGTGACCTCTCCCTCCCGCCTCACACAGACATTATCCTCACATGTTACCTCTCTGTAATCTGTGACCTCAGAAGAGCGCAGAGATTAGTGACCTTTCCCTCCCTCCTCACACAGACATTATCCTCACGTTACCTCTCTGTAATCTGTGACCTCAGGAGAGCGCAGAGATTAGTGACCTCTCCCTCCCGCCTCACACAGACATTATCCTCACATGTTACCTCTCTGTACTCTGTGACCTCAGGAGAGCGCAGAGATTAGTGACCTCTCCCTCCCGCCTCACACAGACATTATCCTCACATGTTACCTCTCCGTACTCTGTGACCTCAGGAGAGCGCAGAGATTAGTGACCTCTCCCTCCCTCCTCACACAGACATTATCCTCACATGTTACCTCTCTGTACTCTCTGACCTCAGGACAGCGCAGAGATTAGTGACCTCTCCCTCCCGCCTCACACAGACATTATCCTCACATGTTACCTCTCTGTACTCTCTGACCTCAGGACAGCGCAGAGATTAGTGACCTCTCCCTCCTCACACAGACATTATCCTCACATGTTACCTCTCTGTACTCTGTGACCTCAGGAGAGAGCAGAGATTAGTGACCTCTCCCTCCCGCCTCACACAGACATTATCCTCACATGTTACCTCTCTGTACTCTGTGACCTCAGGAGAGCGCAGAGATTAGTGACCTCTCCCTCCTCACACAGACATTATCCTTACATGTTACCTCTCTGTAATCTGTGACCTCAGGAGAGCGCAGAGATTAGTGACCTCTCCCGTCTCACACAGACATTATCCTCACATGTGACCTCTCTGTACTCTGTGACCTCAGGAGAGAGCAGAGATTAGTGACCTCTCCCTCCTCACACAGACATTATCCTCACATGTTACCTCTCTGTAATCTGTGACCTCAGGAGAGCGCAGAGATTAGTGACCTCTCCCTCTCTCACACAGACATTATCCTTACATGTTACCTCTCTGTAATCTGTGACCTCAGGAGAGCGCAGAGATTAGTGACCTCTCCCTCCCGCCTCACACAGACATTATCCTCACATGTTACCTCTCTGTAATCTGTGACCTCAGGAGAGCGCAGAGATTAGTGACCTCTCCCTCCCTCCTCACACAGACATTATCCTCACATGTTACCTCTCTGTAATCTGTGACCTCAGGAGAGCGCAGAGATTAGTGACCTCTCCCTCCCTCCTCACACAGACATTATCCTCACATGTTACCTCTCTGTAATCTGTGACCTCAGGAGAGCGCAGAGATTAGTGACCTCTCCCTCCCTCCTCACACAGACATTATCCTCACATGTTACCTCACTCTAATCTGTGACCTCAGGAGAGCGCAGAGATTAGTGACCTCTACCTCACACAGACATTATCCTCACATGTTACCTCTCTGTACTCTGTGACCTCAGGAGAGCGCAGAGATTAGTGACCTCTCCCTCCTCACACAGACATTATCCTCACATGTTACCTCTCTGTAATCTGTGACCTCAGGAGAGCGCAGAGATTAGTAACCTCTCCCTCCCTCCTCACACAGACATTATCCTCACATGTTACCTCTCTGTAATCTGTGACCTCAGGAGAGCGCAGAGATTAGTAACCTCTCCCTCCCTCCTCACACAGACATTATCCTCACATGTTACCTCTCTGTAATCTGTGACCTCAGGAGAGCGCAGAGATTAGTGACCTCTCCCTCCCTCCTCACACAGACATTATCCTCACATGTTACCTCTCTGTAATCTGTGACCTCAGGAGAGCGCAGAGATTAGTAACCTCTCCCTCCCTCCTCACACAGACATTATCCTCACATGTTACCTCTCTGTAATCTGTGACCTCAGGAGAGCGCAGAGATTAGTGACCTCTCCCTCCCTCCTCACACAGACATTATCCTCACATGTTACCTCACTCTAATCTGTGACCTCAGGAGAGCGCAGAGATTAGTGACCTCTACCTCACGCCTCACACAGACATTATCCTCACATGTTACCTCTCTGTACTCTGTGACCTCAGGAGAGCGCAGAGATTAGTGACCTCTCCCTCCCTCCTCACACAGACATTATCCTCACATGTTACCTCTCTGTACTCTGTGACCTCAGGAGAGCGCAGAGATTAGTGACCTCTCCCTCCCGCCTCAGAGACATTATCCTCACATGTTACCTCTCTGTAATCTGTGACCTCAGGAAAGCGCAGAGATTTGTGACCTCTCCCTCCTGCCTCACACAGACATTATCCTCACATGCTACCTCTCTGTACTCTGTGACCTCGGGAGAGAGCAGAGATTAGTGACCTCTCCCTCCCTCCTCACACAGACATTATCCTCACATGTTACCTCTCTGTAATCTGTGACCTCAGGAGAGCACAGAGATTAGTGACCTCTCCCTCCTCACACAGACATTATCCTCACGTTACCTCTCTGTAATCTGTGACCTCAGGAGAGCACAGAGATTAGTGACCTCTCCCTCCTCACACAGACATTATCCTCACATGTTACCTCTCTGTACTCTGTGACCTCAGGAGAGCGCAGAGATTAGTGACCTCTCCCTCCCGCCTCACACAGACATTATCCTCACATGTTACCTCTCTGTAATCTGTGACCTCAGGAGAGCGCAGAGATTAGTGACCTCTCTCTCCTCACACAGACATTATCCTCACATGTTACCTCTCTGTAATCTGTGACCTCAGGAGAGCGCAGAGATTAGTGACCTCTCCCTCCCTCCTCACACAGACATTATCCTCACATGTTACCTCTCTGTAATCTGTGACCTCAGGAGAGCGCAGAGATTAGTGACCTCTCCCTACCTCCTCACACAGACATTATCCTCACATGTTACCTCACTCTAATCTGTGACCTCAGGAGAGCGCAGAGATTAGTGACCTCTACCTCACGCCTCACACAGACATTATCCTCACATGTTACCTCTCTGTACTCTGTGACCTCAGGAGAGCGCAGAGATTAGTGACCTCTCCCTCCCTCCTCACACAGACATTATCCTCACATGTTACCTCTCTGTACTCTGTGACCTCAGGAGAGCGCAGAGATTAGTGACCTCTCCCTCCCGCCTCAGAGACATTATCCTCACATGTTACGTTTCTGTAATCTGTGACCTCAGGAGAGCGCAGAGATTTGTGACCTCTCCCTCCTGCCTCACACAGGCATTATCCTCACATGTTACCTCTCTGTACTCTGTGACCTCGGGAGAGAGCAGAGATTAGTGACCTCTCCCTCCCTCCTCACACAGACATTATCCTTACATGTTACCTCTCTGTAATCTGTGACCTCAGGAGAGCGCAGAGATTAGTGACCTCTCCCTCCCTCCTCACACAGACATTATCCTCACATGTTACCTCTCTGTACTCTGTGACCTCAGGAGAGCGCAGAGATTAGTGACCTCTCCCTTCTCACACAGACATTATCCTCACATGTTACCTCTCTGTACTCTGTGACCTCAGGAGAGCGCAGAGATTAGTGACCTCTCCCTCTCTCACACAGACATTATCCTCACATGTTACCTCTCTGTAATCTGTGACCTCAGCAGAGCGCAGAGATTAGTGACCTCTCCCTCCCTCCTCACACAGACATTATCCTCACATGTTACCTCTCTGTAATCTGTGACCTCAGGAGAGCGCAGAGATTAGTGACCTCTCCCTCCTGCCTCACACAGACATTATCCTCACATGTTACCTCTCTGTAATCTGTGACCTCAGGAGAGCGCAGAGATTAGTGACCTCTCCCTCCTCACACAGACATTATCCTCACATGTTACCTCTCTGTACTCTGTGACCTCAGGAGATCACAGAGATTAGTGACCTCTCCCTCCAGCCTCACACAGACATTATCCTCACATGTTACCTCTCTGTAATCTGTGACCTCAGCAGAGCGCAGAGATTAGTGACCTCTCCCTCCTCACACAGACATTATCCTCACATGTTACCTCTCTGTACTCTGTGACCTCAGGAGAGCGCAGAGATTAGTGACCTCTCCCTCCCAACTCACACAGACATTATCCTCACATGTTACCTCTCTGTACTCTGTGACCTCAGGAGAGCGCAGAGATTAGTGACCTCTCCCTCCTCACACAGACATTATCCTCACATGTTACCTCTCTGTAATCTGTGACCTCAGCAGAGCGCAGAGATTAGTGACCTCTCCCTCCTCACACAGACATTATCCTCACATGTTACCTCTCTGTAATCTGTGACCTCAGGAGAGCCCAGAGATTAGTGACCTCTCCCTCCCTCCTCACACAGACATTATCCTCACGTTACCTCTCTGTAATCTGTGACCTCAGGAGAGCGCAGAGATTAGTGACCTCTCCCTCCCGCCTCACACAGACATTATCCTCACATGTTACCTCTCTGTAATCTGTGACCTCAGGAGAGCGCAGAGATTAGTGACCTCTCCCTCCCAACTCACACAGACATTATCCTCACATGTTACCTCTCTGTACTCTGTGACCTCAGGAGAGCGCAGAGATTAGTGACCTCTCCCACCTCACACAGACATTATCCTCACATGTTACCTCTCTGCTCTCTCCTGAGATCACGGATTACAGAGATTAGTGACCTCTCCCTCCCGCCTCACACAGACATTATCCTCACATGTTACCTCTTTGAAATCTGTGACCTCAGGAGAGCGCAGAGATTAGTGACCTCTCCCTCCCTCCTCACACAGACATTATCCTCACATGTTACCTCTCTGTACTCTGTGACCTCAGGAGAGAGCAGAGATTAGTGACCTCTCCCTCCCGCCTCACACAGACATTATCCTCACATGTTACCTCTCTGTAATCTGTGACCTCAGGAGAGAGCAGAGATTAGTGACCTCTCCCTCCCGCCTCACACAGACATTATCCTCACATGTTACCTCTCTGTAATCTGTGACCTCAGAAGAGCGCAGAGATTAGTGACCTTTCCCTCCCTCCTCACACAGACATTATCCTCACATGTTACCTCTCTGTAATCTGTGACCTCAGGAGAGCGCAGAGATTAGTGACCTCTCCCTCCCGACTCACACAGACATTATCCTCACATGTTACCTCTCTGTACTCTGTGACCTCAGGAGAGCGCAGAGATTAGTGACCTCTCCCTCCCACCTCACACAGACATTATCCTCACATGTTACCTCTCCGTACTCTGTGACCTCAGGAGAGCGCAGAGATTAGTGACCTCTCCCTCCCTCCTCACACAGACATTATCCTCACATGTTACCTCTCTGTACTCTCTGACCTCAGGACAGCGCAGAGATTAGTGACCTCTCCCTCCCGCCTCACACAGACATTATCCTCACGTTACCTCTCTGTACTCTCTGACCTCAGGACAGCGCAGAGATTAGTGACCTCTCCCTCCCGCCTCACACAGACATTATCCTCACATGTTACCTCTCTGTACTCTCTGACCTCAGGACAGCGCAGAGATTAGTGACCTCTCCCTCCCGCCTCACACAGACATTATCCTCACATGTGACCTCTCTGTACTCTGTGACCTCAGGAGAGAGCAGAGATTAGTGACCTCTCCCTCCTCACACAGACATTATCCTCACATGTTACCTCTCTGTAATCTGTGACCTCAGGAGAGCGCAGAGATTAGTGACCTCTCCCTCTCTCACACAGACATTATCCTCACATGTTACCTCTCTGTAATCTGTGACCTCAGCAGAGCGCAGAGATTAGTGACCTCTCCCTCCCTCCTCACACAGACATTATCCTCACATGTTACCTCTCTGTAATCTGTGACCTCAGGAGAGCGCAGAGATTAGTGACCTCTCCCTCCCTCCTCACACAGACATTATCCTCACATGTTACCTCTCTGTAATCTGTGACCTCAGGAGATCACAGAGATTAGTGACCTCTCCCTCCAGCCTCACACAGACATTATCCTCACATGTTACCTCTCTGTACTCTGTGACCTCAGGAGAGCGCAGAGATTAGTGACCTCTCCCTCCCAACTCACACAGACATTATCCTCACATGTTACCTCTCTGTACTCTGTGACCTCAGGAGAGCGCAGAGATTAGTGACCTCTCCCTCCTCACACAGACATTATCCTCACATGTTACCTCTCTGTAATCTGTGACCTCAGCAGAGCGCAGAGATTAGTGACCTCTCCCTCCTCACACAGACATTATCCTCACATGTTACCTCTCTGTAATCTGTGACCTCAGGAGAGCCCAGAGATTAGTGACCTCTCCCTCCCTCCTCACACAGACATTATCCTCACATGTTACCTCTCTGTAATCTGTGACCTCAGGAGAGCGCAGAGATTAGTGACCTCTCCCTCCCGCCTCACACAGACATTATCCTCACATGTTACCTCTCTGTAATCTGTGACCTCAGGAGAGCGCAGAGATTAGTGACCTCTCCCTCCCTCCTCACACAGACATTATCCTCACATGTTACCTCTCTGTACTCTGTGACCTCAGGAGAGCGCAGAGATTAGTGACCTCTCCCTCCTCACACAGACATTATCCTCACATGTTACCTCTCTGCTCTCTCCTGAGATCACGGATTACAGAGAGGTAACGTGAGGATAATGTCTGTGTGAGGCAGGAGGGAGAGGTCACTAATCTCTGCTCTCTCCTGAGATCACGGATTACAAAGATTAGTGACCTCTCCCTCCCGCCTCACACAGACATTATCCTCACATGTTACCTCTTTGAAATCTGTGACCTCAGGAGAGTGCAGAGATTAGTGACCTCTCCCTCCTCACACAGACATTATCCTCACATGTTACCTCTCTGTAATCTGTGACCTCAGGAGAGCGCAGAGATTAGTGACCTCTCCCTCCCTCCTCACACAGACATTATCCTCACATGTTACCTCTCTGTAATCTGTGACCTCAGGAGAGCGCAGAGATTAGTGACCTCTCCCTCCTCACACAGACATTATCCTCACATGTTACCTCTCTGTAATCTGTGACCTCAGGAGAGCGCAGAGATTAGTGACCTCTCCCTCCCTCCTCACACAGACATTATCCTCACATGTTACCTCTCTGTAATCTGTGACCTCAGGAGAGCGCAGAGATTAGTGACCTCTCCCTCTCTCACACAGACATTATCCTCACATGTTACCTCTCTGTAATCTTTGACCTCAGGAGAGCACAGAGATTAGTGACCTCTCCCTCCTCACACAGACATTATCCTCACATGTTACCTCTCTGTAATCTGTGACCTCAGGAGAGAGCAGAGATTAGTGACCTCTCCCTCCTCACACAGACATTATCCTCAGATGTTACCTCTCTGTAATCTGTGACCTCAGGAGAGCGCAGAGATTAGTGACCTCTCCCTCTCTCACACAGACATTATCCTCACATGTTACCTCTCTGTAATCTTTGACCTCAGGAGAGCACAGAGATTAGTGACCTCTCCCTCCTCACACAGACATTATCCTCACATGTTACCTCTCTGTAATCTGTGACCTCAGGAGAGAGCAGAGATTAGTGACCTCTCCCTCCTCACACAGACATTATCCTCACATGTTACCTCTCTGTACTCTGTGACCTCAGGAGAGCGCAGAGATTAGTGACCTCTCCCTCCTCACACAGACATTATCCTCACATGTTACCTCTCTGTAATCTGTGACCTCAGGAGAGCGCAGAGATTAGTGACTTCTCCCTCCCTCCTCACACAGACATTGTCCTCACATGTTACCTCTCTGTACTCTGTGACCTAAGGAGAGCACAGAGATTAGTGACCTCTCCCTCCCTCCTCACACAGACATTATCCTCACATGTTACCTCTCTGTAATCTGTGACCTCAGGAGAGCGCAGAGATTAGTGACCTCTCCCTCCCGCCTCACACAGACATTATCCTCACATGTTACCTCTCTGTACTCTGTGACCTCAGGAGAGCGCAGAGATTAGTGACCTCTCCCTCCTCACACAGACATTATCCTCACATGTTACCTCTCTGTAATCTGTGACCTCAGGAGAGCGCAGAGATTAGTGACCTCTCCCTCCCGCCTCACACAGACATTATCCTCACATGTTACCTCTCTGTACTCTGTGACCTCAGGAGAGCGCAGAGATTAGTGACCTTTCCCTCCCTCCTCACACAGACATTATCCTCACATGTTACCTCTCTGTACTCTGTGACCTCAGGAGAGCGCAGAGATTAGTGACCTCTCCCTCCCGCCTCACACAGACATTATCCTCACATGTTACCTCTCTGTACTCTGTGACCTCAGGAGAGCGCAGAGATTAGTGTCCTCTCCCTCCCTCCTCACACAGACATTATCCTCACATGTTACCTCTCCGTACTCTGTGACCTCAGGAGAGCGCAGAGATTAGTGACCTCTCCCTCCCTCCTCACACAGACATTATCCTCACATGTTACCTCTCTGTAATCTGTGACCTCAGGAGAGCGCAGAGATTAGTGTCCTCTCCCTCCCTCCTCACACAGACATTATCCTCACATGTTACCTCTCCGTAATCTGTGACCTCAGGAGAGCGCAGAGATTAGTGACCTCTCCCTCTCTCACACAGACATTATCCTCACATGTTACCTCTCTGTAATCTTTGACCTCAGGAGAGCACAGAGATTAGTGACCTCTCCCTCCTCACACAGACATTATCCTCACATGTTACCTCTCTGTAATCTGTGACCTCAGGAGAGAGCAGAGATTAGTGACCTCTCCCTCCTCACACAGACATTGTCCTCACATGTTACCTCTCTGTACTCTGTGACCTAAGGAGAGCACAGAGATTAGTGACCTCTCCCTCCCTCCTCACACAGACATTATCCTCACATGTTACCTCTCTGTAATCTGTGACCTCAGGAGAGCGCAGAGATTAGTGACCTCTCCCTCCCGCCTCACACAGACATTATCCTCACATGTTACCTCTCTGTACTCTGTGACCTCAGGAGAGCGCAGAGATTAGTGACCTCTCCCTCCTCACACAGACATTATCCTCACATGTTACCTCTCTGTAATCTGTGACCTCAGGAGAGCGCAGAGATTAGTGACCTCTCCCTCCCGCCTCACACAGACATTATCCTCACATGTTACCTCTCTGTACTCTGTGACCTCAGGAGAGCGCAGAGATTAGTGACCTTTCCCTCCCTCCTCACACAGACATTATCCTCACATGTTACCTCTCTGTACTCTGTGACCTCAGGAGAGCGCAGAGATTAGTGACCTCTCCCTCCCTCCTCACACAGACATTATCCTCACATGTTACCTCTCTGTAATCTGTGACCTCAGGAGAGCGCAGAGATTAGTGACCTCTCCCTCCCTCCTCACACAGACATCATCCTCACATGTTACCTCTCTGTAATCTGTGACCTCAGGAGAGTGCAGAGATTAGTGACCTCTCCCTCCCGCCTCACACAGACATTATCCTCACATGTTACCTCTCCGTACTCTGTGACCTCAGGAGAGCGCAGAGATTAGTGACCTCTCCCTCCCTCCTCACACAGACATTATCCTCACATGTTACCTCTCTGTAATCTGTGACCTCAGGAGAGCGCAGAGATTAGTGTCCTCTCCCTCCCTCCTCACACAGACATTATCCTCACATGTTACCTCTCCGTACTCTGTGACCTCAGGAGAGCGCAGAGATTAGTGACCTCTCCCTCCCTCCTCACACAGACATTATCCTCACATGTTACCTCTCCGTAATCTGTGACCTCAGGAGAGCGCAGAGATTAGTGACCTCTCCCTCCTGCCTCACACAGACATTATCCTCACATGTTACCTCTCTGTAATCTGTGACCTCAGGAGAGCGCAGAGATTAGTGACCTCTCCCTCCTCACACAGACATTATCCTCACATGTTACCTCTCTGTACTCTCTGACCTCAGGACAGCGCAGAGATTAGTGACCTCTCCCTCCCTCCTCACACAGACATTATCCTCACATGTTACCTCTCTGTAATCTGTGACCTCAGGAGAGCGCAGAGATTAGTGACCTCTCCCTCCCTCCTCACACAGACATTATCCTCACATGTTACCTCTCTGTAATCTGTGACCTCAGGAGAGCACAGAGATTAGTGACCTCTCCCTCTCTCACACAGACATTATCCTCACATGTTACCTCTCTGTAATCTGTGACCTCAGGAGAGCGCAGAGATTAGTGTCCTCTCCCTCCCTCCTCACACTGACATTATCCTCACATGTTACCTCTCCGCACTCTGTGACCTCAGGAGAGCGCAGAGATTAGTGACCTCTCCCTCCCTCCTCACACAGACATTATCCTCACATGTTACCTCTCCGTAATCTGTGACCTCAGGAGAGCGCAGAGATTAGTGACCTCTCCCTCCTGCCTCACACAGACATTATCCTCACATGTTACCTCTCTGTAATCTGTGACCTCAGGAGAGCGCAGAGATTAGTGACCTCTCCCTCCTCACACAGACATTATCCTCACATGTTACATCTCTGTAATATGTGACCTCAGGAGAGCGCAGAGATTAGTGACCTCTCCCTCCCTCCTCACACAGACATTATCCTCACATGTTACCTCTCCGTAATCTGTGACCTCAGGAGAGCGCAGAGATTAGTGACCTTTACCTCACGCCTCACACAGACATTATCCTCACATGTTACCTCTCTGTAATCTGTGACCTCAGGAGAGCGCAGAGATTAGTGACCTCTCCCTCCCTCCTCACACAGACATTATCCTCACATGTTACCTCTCTGTAATCTGTGACCTCAGGAGAGCGCAGAGATTAGTGACCTCTCCCTCCTGCCTCACACAGACATTATCCTCACATGTTACCTCTCTGTAATCTGTGACCTCAGGAGAGCGCAGAGATTAGTGACCTCTCCCTCCCTCCTCACACAGACATTATCCTCACATGTTACCTCTCTGTACTCTGTGACCTCAGGAGAGCACAGAGATTAGTGACCTCTCCCTCCCTCCTCACACAGACATTATCCTCACATGTTACCTCTCCGCACTCTGTGACCTCAGGAGAGCACAGAGATTAGTGTCCTCTCCCTCCCTCCTCACACAGACATTATCCTCACATGTTACCTCTCCGCACTCTGTGACCTCAGGAGAGCGCAGAGATTAGTGACCTCTCCCTCCTCACACAGACATTATCCTCACATGTTACCTCTCCGTAATCTGTGACCTCAGGAGAGCGCAGAGATTAGTGACCTCTCCCTCCCTCCTCACACAGACATTATCCTCACATGTTACCTCTCCGTAATCTGTGACCTCAGGAGAGAGCAGAGATTAGTGACCTCTACCTCACGCCTCACACAGACATTATCCTCACATGTTACCTCTCTGTAATCTGTGACCTCAGGAGAGCGCAGAGATTAGTGACCTCTCCCTCCCTCCTCACACAGACATTATCCTCACATGTTACCTCTCTGTAATCTGTGACCTCAGGAGAGCGCAGAGATTAGTGTCCTCTCCCTCCCTCCTCACACAGACATTATCCTCACATGTTACCTCTCTGTAATCTGTGACCTCAGGACAGCGCAGAGATTAGTGACCTCTCCCTTTCTCCTCACACAGACATTATCCTCACATGTTACCTCTCTGTAATCTGTGACCTCAGGACAGCGCAGAGATTAGTGACCTCTCCCTCCCTCCTCACACAGACATTATCCTCACATGTTACCTCTCTGTACTCTGTGACCTCAGGAGAGCGCAGGGATTAGGTGGAAATAAATAGAGATTATGTTAAATATAAATTGTTTATGTAATTCCAAAAGGATATTTAGCCTAAATGTGTAGCTCCTCTCACACCTCCGTCACTTACAGACACCTACATTCTATAGCGCTTCACAATCAGACTGGATATCTGTGGCCAATTATAGCAGACGCCCATTATTCACACCCTCTATTCATATCTATTCTAGAGCTTTCATTAGCGCCTTCTGGATCCATTAGATCACATTATCACTCAGCATGGGGCTGTCCTGCACCGTCCTCCCCCGAGTGTCCATCAGTTATACATAGGCGGCTGCATGACATGTCTGACGCAGTCAGAGTATACGGTTTAGGGGCAAATCCAGTTGGACTTTATATGGCAATAAATAAGACTGCCCCACGCAGACCTCTGCGTATAATATGGGGAAGGGGTTGTGAGAGATCCACCAGACACGACAGCCACCCAGGAGATATTAGACCATGATGAGATTCGTCATCGTTAGACGGGACGACCCTTCATGCCTCAAATTTCTGGTAAATGGATTCCACGTAGAGGAGAACTTTCTGCCAATCTGGGCCCTGTGTCTGGAGCATGTGGTCTGGGGTCTGCAAAGAAGATGGACGCATGAGAGTCATAGACAGAGAAGATGAAGGAAAGCAGAGGGGTGGGCTGGAAATGGTGAGGGGCTTACCAGCAATGGGGGTATTCCAACGCTCTCAGCGACATGGAACGCCAACTGCAGATTCTTCCTCTGAAACCCAGAGAACATGTTTGCTGAGTGGTCAGGGATATTCTGGGCCCTGGTTGATGTTTGACCATGTGAGGTAACCTACCTTCTCCAGGGGACGGAGCTGCGGATACGGGATCATCTGTGGGAGGTAGGAGTGCAGAAGGGCACAAAGAGCCATGCCATCTACCCAGGATGTGCTGAAATTTGTAATAACCACGTGCTGTAGAAAGATCGGGGAGTTACACGGTGTGACGGGCGAGACATGCAGCCGTAATGCACTTTTTACTTTATTATTATAGTCTGTGAGTAAATCATTCAGTTACACTCTGTTACCCCCACACCGTACTATCACCAGGTGGTGTTATTCTGCCCCCATATACTGCGCACACTGTGACATCCGCCGTGTAGGCCTACGTAGCTTCTATCATATGAAGCGTCAGCACCACTGGGGACGATTGTACAGCCGTGCCGTCATATCAAACATACATGTGCCCCGACATAGCCTCCAGTGATTGGTCCGTCACAAAGATAATACATGATTTGCTCATCTGAACCAGCCTGGTAATAGGGGCTTGTGTCGCTGCTAATCTTTACAATGAGCCCCCTCTCTCTGCGTTCTGCCTGATGTGGTGATGGATTGATCGCTCCGCACAGCGGAGAACGTTATGTATTGGGAGAAAGCTCTATATCTGGAATGAGAGGACTTACAGCTAGAAAAGATCTTTTACATGGAGAAGAGAACTTGGTTCTCTCAGGACGGGCTCATTGTAATGATTAGCGTTAGATTTGTGTGTGTTTTATTGGCTGCTCCTATCTATCTATCTCTCTCTCTCATATCTATCTATCTCATATCTATCTACCTATCTATATATCTATCTACAGTATCTATCTATCTCATATCTATCTACCTATCTATATATCTATCTACAGTATCTATCTCATATCTATCGATTTACAGTATCTATCTACCTATCTATATATCTATCTACAGTATCTATCTATCTCATATCTATCTATTTACAGTATCTATCTATCTACCTATCTATATATCTATCTACAGTATCTATCTATCTCATATCTATCGATTTACAGTATCTATCTCATATCTATCTATTTACAGTATCTATCAATCTCATATCTATCTATATCTCACTCATATCTCTTTATCTAGCATATTACACAGCACTGTACATTGAGGAGCTCATGATACCAAAAGATTGTGGAGAAGGACATGTAAGAGAGGGTAAATATGGCCACATGAGCTTACAATCTACTACTCTCACCTTATACCCGCAGGTGCGATCCTGGGCCCAGCGGAGAAAGACTCCTCTTTTTGAACCCCCATAACGGCGGAAGAAAGACCCCGAATCCTCAGTCAGATTCTCACTTTAACAAAGACAATTAATAGAAACTTTCAGTGACATAATATATGGTCATAGAAGAGACCGTCCTCAGAGTCAGCATAATGAGAGACCGTCCTCAGAGTCAGCATAATGAGAGACCGTCCTCAGAGTCAGCGCAATGAGAGAGCGTCCTCAGAGTCAGCGCAATGAGAGAGCGTCCTCAGAGTCAGCGCAATGAGAGAGCGTCCTCAGAGTCAGCGCAATGAGAGAGCGTCCTCAGAGTCAGCGCAATGAGAGAGCGTCCTCAGAGTCAGCGCAATGAGAGAGCGTCCTCAGAGTCAGCGCAATGAGAGAGCGTCCTCAGAGTCAGCGCAATGAGAGAGCGTCCTCAGAGTCAGCGCAATGAGAGAGCGTCCTCAGAGTCAGCGCAATGAGAGAGCGTCCTCAGAGTCAGCGCAATGAGAGAGCGTCCTCAGAGTCAGCGCAATGAGAGAGCGTCCTCAGAGTCAGCGCAATGAGAGAGCGTCCTCAGAGTCAGCGCAATGAGAGAGCGTCCTCAGAGTCAGCGCAATGAGAGAGCGTCCTCAGAGTCAGCGCAATGAGAGAGCGTCCTCAGAGTCAGCGCAATGAGAGAGCGTCCTCAGAGTCAGCGCAATGAGAGAGCGTCCTCAGAGTCAGCGCAATGAGAGAGCGTCCTCAGAGTCAGCGCAATGAGAGAGCGTCCTCAGAGTCAGCGCAATGAGAGAGCGTCCTCAGAGTCAGCGCAATGAGAGAGCGTCCTCAGAGTCAGCGCAATGAGAGAGCGTCCTCAGAGTCAGCGCAATGAGAGAGCGTCCTCAGAGTCAGCGCAATGAGAGAGCGTCCTCAGAGTCAGCGCAATGAGAGAGCGTCCTCAGAGTCAGCGCAATGAGAGAGCGTCCTCAGAGTCAGCGCAATGAGAGAGCGTCCTCAGAGTCAGCGCAATGAGAGAGCGTCCTCAGAGTCAGCGCAATGAGAGAGCGTCCTCAGAGTCTGCGCAATGAGAGAGCGTCCTCAGAGTCAGCGCAATGAGAGAGCGTCCTCAGAGTCAGCGCAATGAGAGAGCGTCCTCAGAGTCTGCGCAATGAGAGAGCGTCCTCAGAGTCTGCGCAATGAGAGAGCGTCCTCAGAGTCTGCGCAATGAGAGAGCGTCCTCAGAGTCTGCGCAATGAGAGAGCGTCCTCAGAGTCTGCGCAATGAGAGAGCGTCCTCAGAGTCTGCGCAATGAGAGAGCGTCCTCAGAGTCTGCGCAATGAGAGAGCGTCCTCAGAGTCTGCGCAATGAGAGAGCGTCCTCAGAGTCTGCGCAATGAGAGAGCGTCCTCAGAGTCTGCGCAGTGAGAGCGTCCTCAGAGTCTGCGCAGTGAGACCGCCCTCAGAGTCTGCGCAGTGAGACCGCCCTCAGAGTCTGCGCAGTGAGACCGCCCTCAGAGTCTGCGCAGTGAGACCGCCCTCAGAGTCTGCGCAGTGAGACCGCCCTCAGAGTCTGCGCAGTGAGACCGCCCTCAGAGTCTGCGCAGTGAGACCGCCCTCAGAGTCTGCGCAGTGAGACCGCCCTCAGAGTCTGCGCAGTGAGACCGCCCTCAGAGTCTGCGCAGTGAGACCGCCCTCAGAGTCTGCGCAGTGAGACCGCCCTCAGAGTCTGCGCAGTGAGACCGCCCTCAGAGTCTGCGCAGTGAGACCGCCCTCAGAGTCTGCGCAGTGAGACCGCCCTCAGAGTCTGCGCAGTGAGACCGCCCTCAGAGTCTGCGCAGTGAGACCGCCCTCAGAGTCTGCGCAGTGAGACCGCCCTCAGAGTCTGCGCAGTGAGACCGCCCTCAGAGTCTGCGCAGTGAGACCGCCCTCAGAGTCTGCGCAGTGAGACCGCCCTCAGAGTCTGCGCAGTGAGACCGCCCTCAGAGTCTGCGCAGTGAGACCGCCCTCACAGTCTGCGCAGTGAGACCGCCCTCACAGTCTGCGCAGTGAGACCGCCCTCACAGTCTGCGCAGTGAGACCGCCCTCACAGTCTGCGCAGTGAGACCGCCCTCACAGTCTGCACAGTGAGACCGCCCTCACAGTCTGCGCAGTGAGACCGCCCTCACAGTCTGCGCAGTGAGACCGCCCTCACAGTCTGCGCAGTGAGACCGCCCTCACAGTCTGCGCAGTGAGACCGCCCTCACAGTCTGCGCAGTGAGACCGCCCTCACAGTCTGCGCAGTGAGACCGCCCTCACAGTCTGCGCAGTGAGAACGTCCTCACAGTCTGCGCAGTGAGACCGCCCTCAGAGTCTGAGCAGTGAGACCGCCCTCAGAGTCTGAGCAGTGAGACCGCCCTCAGAGTCTGCGCAGTGAGACCGCCCTCAGAGTCTGCGCAGTGAGACCGCCCTCAGAGTCTGCGCAGTGAGACCGCCGTCAGAGACTGCGCAGTGAGACCGCCGTCAGAGACTGCGCAGTGAGAACGTCGTCAGAGACTGCGCAGTGAGAACGTCCTCAGAGTCTGCGCAGTGAGACCGCCCTCAGAGTCTGCGCAGTGAGACCGCCCTCAGAGTCTGCGCAGTGAGACCGCCCTCAGAGTCTGTGCAGTGAGACCGCCCTCAGAGCCTGAGACCGCCCTCAGAGTCTGAGCAGTGAGACCGCCCTCAGAGTCTGTGCAGTGAGACCGCCCTCAGAGTCTGCGCAGTGAGACCGCCGTCAGAGACTGCGCAGTGAGAACGTCCTCAGAGTCTGCGCAGTGAGACCGCCCTCAGAGTCTGCGCAGTGAGACCGCCCTCAGAGTCTGCGCAGTGAGACCGCCCTCAGAGTCTGCGCAGTGAGACCGCCCTCAGAGTCTGCGCAGTGAGACCGCCCTCAGAGTCTGCGCAGTGAGACCGCCCTCAGAGTCTGCGCAGTGAGACCGCCCTCAGAGTCTGCGCAGTGAGACCGCCCTCACAGTCTGCGCAGTGAGACCGCCCTCACAGTCTGCGCAGTGAGACCGCCCTCACAGTCTGCGCAGTGAGACCGCCCTCACAATCTGCGCAGTGAGACCGCCCTCAGAGTCTGCGCAGTGAGACCGCCCTCACAGTCTGCGCAGTGAGAACGTCCTCACAGTCTGCGCAGTGAGAACGCCCTCAGAGTCTGAGCAGTGAGACCGCCCTCAGAGTCTGAGCAGTGAGACCGCCCTCAGAGTCTGCGCAGTGAGACCGCCCTCAGAGTCTGCGCAGTGAGACCGCCCTCAGAGTCTGCGCAGTGAGACCGCCCTCACAGTCTGCGCAGTGAGAACGTCCTCACAGTCTGCGCAGTGAGAACGCCCTCAGAGTCTGAGCAGTGAGACCGCCCTCAGAGTCTGAGCAGTGAGACCGCCCTCAGAGTCTGCGCAGTGAGACCGCCCTCAGAGTCTGCGCAGTGAGACCGCCCTCAGAGTCTGCGCAGTGAGACCGCCGTCAGAGACTGCGCAGTGAGACCGCCGTCAGAGACTGCGCAGTGAGAACGTCGTCAGAGACTGCGCAGTGAGAACGTCCTCAGAGTCTGCGCAGTGAGACCGCCCTCAGAGTCTGCGCAGTGAGACCGCCCTCAGAGTCTGTGCAGTGAGACCGCCCTCAGAGTCTGCGCAGTGAGACCGCCCTCAGAGTCTGCGCAGTGAGACCGCCCTCAGAGACTGCGCAGTGAGACCGCCCTCAGAGTCTGCGCAGTGAGACCGCCCTCAGAGTCTGCGCAGTGAGACCGCCCTCAGAGTCTGCGCAGTGAGACCGCCCTCAGAGTCTGCGCAGTGAGACCGCCCTCAGAGACTGCGCAGTGAGAACGTCCTCAGAGTCTGCGCAGTGAGAACGTCCTCAGAGTCTGCGCAGTGAGACCGCCCTCAGAGTCTGCGCAGTGAGACCGCCCTCACAGTCTGTGCAGTGAAACCGCCCTCACAGTCTGTGCAGTGAGACCGCCCCCAGAGTCTGTGCAGTGAGAACGTCCTCAGAGTCTGAGCAGTGAGAACGTCCTCAGAGTCTGAGCAGTGAGACCGCCCTCAGAGTCTGAGCAGTGAGACCGCCCTCAGAGTCTGCGCAGTGAGACCGCCGTCAGAGACTGCGCAATGAGAACGTCCTCAGAGTCTGTGCAGTGAGACCGCCCCCAGAGTCTGTGCAGTGAGAACGTCCTCAGAGTCTGAGCAGTGAGACCGCCCTCAGAGTCTGCGCAGTGAGACCGCCCTCAGAGTCTGCGCAGTGAGACCGCCGTCAGAGACTGCGCAGTGAGACCGCCCTTAGAGTCTGCTGTAGGTAGACAGGAAGAGATAATAATTCTATGTATGACGTACGTGGCTTTAGACTGATTCAGTAACGTTTCCAGGCTCCCTCTTCTCTCTCTGTGTGATGATGCAGCGTCTGATGAGGGAAAGACGTATTTATATGATTATATACTGACGGGTGCTTGAAGGATGTATGATATGACATATGTTTTACACACGTGACTTACAGACACATGGTAATTAGCAGCGATACTTCATGTACAGTGCAATTTATATTTCCTGCAATTAGAAAAATGTCCAAAGCCCCTTTATCATATCCACAAACAGCCCCTCGCCGTGCTGTGCCCGAGACCCCTGACCCCTGAGCCACTCCATACACCAGTCAAGCTACTGTACTGCACAAGGAGAACGTCTGGGGATCACACAAGGCCAACTGGGGATCACACACATATCACACGTATGTCACAGCCACATATCACACATATGTCACAGCCACATATCACACATACGTCACACCCATATATCACACGTACGTCACACCCATATATCACACGTACGTCACACCCATATATCACACGTACGTCACACCCATACATATATCACACGTATGTCACATCCATACATATATCACACATATGTCCCACCCACATATCACACGTGTCACAGCCATATATCACACATGTCACACCCATATATCACATGCATGTCACAGCCATATATCACACGTAGGTCACACCCATATATCACACGTAGGTCACACCCATATATCACACGTAGGTCACACCCATATATCACACGTACGTCACACCCATATATCACACGTACGTCACACCCATATATCACACGTACGTCACACCCATATATCACACGTAGGTCACACCCATACATATATCACACGTATGTCACACCCATACATATATCACACGTATGTCACACCCATATATCACACATATGTCCCACCCACATATCACACGTGTCACAGCCATATATCACACGTACGTCACACCCATATATCACACGTAGGTCACACCCATATATCACACATGTCACACCCATATATCACACATGTCACACCCATATATCACACATGTCACACCCATATATCACACGCATCTCACAGCCATATATCACACGTAGGTCACAGCCACATATCACACATGTCACACCCATATATCACACATGTCACACCCATATATCACACGCATCTCACAGCCATATATCACACGTAGGTCACAACAATATATCACACGTAGGTCACAACAATATATCACACGTAGGTCACACCCATATATCACATGCATGTCACAGCCATATATCACACGTAGGTCACAATAATATATCACACGTAGGTCACACCCATATATCACACGTACGTCACAGCCATATATCACACGTACGTCACAGCCATATATCACACGTACGTCACACCCATATATCACACGTATGTCACACCCATATATCACACGTATGTTATACCCATATATCACATGTATGTCACACCCATATATCACACGTATGTCACACCCATATATCACACGTATGTCACACCCATATATCATGCGTATGTCACACCCATATATCACACGTATGTCACACCCATATATCACGCGTATGTCACACCCATATATCACACATGTCACACCCATATATCACACGCATGTCACAGCCATATATCACACGTAGGTCACAACAATATATCACACGTAGGTCACACCCATATATCACACGTATGTCACACCCATATATCACACGTAGGTCACACCCAAATATCACACGTAGGTCACACCCATCTCAGCATAAAGATCTCATGGGCTGGAAGGTCTGCACCGGGTGGGATTAGTAACAGAATATCCTAATATCCTGCCAGAGGAGGAACGGACTCGTCCTAATCTGTTACTAGCACAGGGCCTGGTAAAGAGATGGGAGCTCAATGCACAGACAATACGTCTTTGGACACAGCTGCGGCAGATGTACCAGGCCCCTTACAGTCAGCGTGTGCCACACCTGACTCCTCTGTCTCTGGCAGATGTACCAGGCCCCTTACAGTCAGCGTGTGCCACACCTGACTCCTCTGTCTCTGGCAGATGTACCAGGCCCCTTACAGTCAGCGTGTGCCACACCTGAATCCTCTGTCTCTGGCAGATGACCAGGCCCCTTACAGTCACCGTGTGCCACACCTGACTCCTCTGTCTCTGGCAGATGTACCAGGCCTCTTACAGTCTGTGTGTGCCACACCTGACTCCTCTGTCTCTGGCAGATGTACCAGGCCCCTTACAGTCACCGTGTGCCACACCTGACTCCTCTGTCTCTGGCAGATGTACCAGGCCCCTTACAGTCTGTGTGTGCCACACCTGACTCCTCTGTCTCTGGCAGATGTACCAGGCCCCTTACAGTCTGTGTGTGCCACACCTGACTCCTCTGTCTCTGGCAGATGTACCATGCCCATTACAGTCAGCGTGTGCCACACCTGACTCCTCTGTCTCTGGCAATGTACCAGGCCCCTTACAGTCAGCGTGTGCCACACCTGAATCCTCTGTCTCTGGCAGATGACCAGGCCCCTTACAGTCACCGTGTGCCACACCTGACTCCTCTGTCTCTGGCAGATGTACCAGGCCTCTTACAGTCTGTGTGTGCCACACCTGACTCCTCTGTCTCTGGCAGATGTACCAGGCCCCTTACAGTCACCGTGTGCCACACCTGACTCCTCTGTCTCTGGCAGATGTACCAGGCCCCTTACAGTCTGTGTGTGCCACACCTGACTCCTCTGTCTCTGGCAGATGTACCAGGCCCCTTACAGTCTGTGTGTGCCACACCTGACTCCTCTGTCTCTGGCAGATGTACCATGCCCCTTACAGTCAGCGTGTGCCACACCTGACTCCTCTGTCTCTGGCAGATGTACCAGGCCCCTTACAGTCAGCGTGTGCCACACCTGACTCCTCTGTCTCTGGCAGATGTACCAGGCCCCTTACAGTAGGCGTGTGCCACACCTGACTCCTCTGTCTCTGGCAGATGTACCAGGCCCCTTACAGTCAGCGTGTGCCACACCTGAATCCTCTGTCTCTGGCAGATGACCAGGCCCCTTACAGTCAGCGTGTGCCACACCTGACTCCTAAGTCTCTGGCAGATGTACCAGGCCCCTTACAGTCAGCGTGTGCCACACCTGACTCCTCCGTCTCTGGCAGATGTACCAGGCCTCTTACAGTCTGTGTGTGCCACACCTGACTCCTCTGTCTCTGGCAGATGTACCAGGCCCCTTACAGTCAGCGTGTGCCACACCTGACTCCTCTGTCTCTGGCAGATGTACCAGGCCTCTTACAGTCTGTGTGTGCCACACCTGACTCCTCTGTCTCTGGTAGATGTACCAGGCCCCTTACAGTCACCGTGTGCCACACCTGACTCCTCTGTCTCTGGCAGATGTACCAGGCCACTTACAGTCAGCTTGTGCCACACCTGACTCCTCTGTCTCTGGCAGATGTACCAGGCCCCTTACAGTCAGCGTGTGCCACACCTGACTCTACTGTCTCTGGCAGATGTACCAGGCACTTTACAGTCAGCGTGTGCCACACCTGACTCCTCTGTCTCTGGCAGATGTACCAGGCCCCTTACAGTCAGCGTGTGCCACACATGACTCCTCTGTCTCTGGCAGATGTACCAGGCCCCTTACAGTCAGCGTGTGCCACACCTGACTCCTCTGTCTATGGCAGATGTACCAGGCCCCTTACAGTCTGCGTGTGCCACACCTGACTCCTCTGTTTCTGGCAGATGTACCAGGCCCCTTACAGTCAGCGTGTGCCACACCTGACTCCACCGTCTCTGGCAGATGTAACAGGCCCCTTACAGTCAGCGTGTGCCACACCTGACTCCTCTGTCTCTGGCAGATGTACCAGGCCTCTTACAGTCTGTGTGTGCCACACCTGACTCCTCTGTCTCTGGCAGATGTACCAGGCCTCTTACAGTCTGTGTGTGCCACACCTGACTCCTCTGTCTCTGGCAGATGTACCAGGCCCCTTACAGTCAGCGTGTGCCACACTTGACTCCTCTGTCTCTGGCAGATGTACCAGGCCCCTTACAGTCTGTGTGCGCCACACCTGACTCCTCTGTCTCTGGTAGATGTACCAGGCCCCTTACAGTCAGCGTGTGCCACACCTGACTCCTCTGTCTCTGGCAGATGTACCAGGCCCCTTACAGTCGGCGTGTGCCACACCCGACTCCTCTGTCTCTGGCAGATGTACCAGGCCCCTTACAGTTGGCATGTGCCACACCCGACTCCTCTGTCTCTGGCAGATGTACCAGGCCCCTTACAGTTGGCATGTGCCACACCCGACTCCTCTGTCTCTGGCAGATGTACCAGGCCCCTTACAGTTGGCATGTGCCACACCTGACTCCTCTGTCTCTGGCAGATGTACCATGCCCCTTACAGTCAGCGTGTGCCACACCTGACACCTCTGAATCTGGCAGATGTACCAGGCCCCTTACAGTCAGCGTGTGCCACACCTGACTCCTCTGTCTCTGGCAGATGTACCAGGCCCCTTACAGTCTGCGTGTGCCACACCTGACTCCTCTGTTTCTGGCAGATGTACCAGGCCCCTTACAGTCAGCGTGTGCCACACCTGACTCCACCGTCTCTGGCAGATGTACCAGGCCCCTTACAGTCTGTGTGTGCCACACCTGACTCCTCTGTCTCTGGCAGATGTACCATGCCCCTTACAGTCAGCGTGTGCCACACCTGACACCTCTGAATCTGGCAGATGTACCAGGCCCCTTACAGTCAGCGTGTGCCACACCTGACTCCTCTGTCTCTGGCAGATGTACCAGGCCCCTTACAGTCAGCGTGTGTCACACCTTGTTCCGCCCTAACAGTGTATACCACACCTTGTGTGCCACACCTTGTCCCCCCCTTACAGTCAGTGTGTGCCACACTTTGTCCCACCCTTACAGTCAGTGTGTGCCACACTTTGTCCCCCCTTTTACAGTCAGTGTGTGCCACACCTTGTCCCCCCTTTACAGGCAGTGTGTGCCACATCTTGTCCCCCCCTTACAGTCAGTGTGTGCCACACTTTGTCCCCCCCTTACAGTCAGTGTGTGCCACACTTTGTCCCCCCCTTACAGTGAGTGTGTGCCACACTTTGTCCCCCCCTTTTACAGTCAGTGTGTGCCATAACTTGTCCCCCACATAATCATAACTTTCTGGGCTGTTGTCTGTATAGTTTTGTTACTTGTAGCGGCTGAGATCTGTGTGTGACACATGTAGATTCTTTCCTGATGCTTTTATGACAATGTTGCTCCTGATCTCTCTGCTTCTCATTATCCATCCAGCATTGACCTCCCATAACACACCCATAACACACCTGTGACACTCTCAAGACACTCCCATAATACACCTGTAACACTGCCACATACACCGGTGACACTTCCATAGCACGCCAATGACACTCCCAGACACACCTGTGACACTCCCATAACACACCCAAGACACTCCCATAACACACCTGTGACACTCCCAGACACACCTGTGACACTCCCATAACACGCCCAAGACACTCCCATAACACACCTGTGACTGGGAACGCAGCAGCTCAGACACACCTGTGACACTGCCAGATACACCGGTGAAACTTCCATAACACACCTGTGACACTCCCAGACACACCGGTGGCACTTCCATAGCACGCCAATGACACTCCCAGACACACCGGTGACTCTCCCAGACACACCGGTGACACTTCAATAACATGCCCATGATACTCCCAGACACACCTGTGAAACTCCCAGACACACCGATGACACTTCCATAACACACATGTGACACTCCCAGACACACCTATGACACTCCCATAACATGCCCATGATACTCCCATAACATGCCCAAGACACTCCCAGAACACCTGTGACACTCCCATAACACGCCCATGATACTTCCAGGCACACCTGTGACACTCCCATAACACGCCCAGGATACTCCCAGACACTTCCATAACACACCTGTGACACTCCCAGACACACCGGTGGCACTTCAATAGCACGCCAATGACACTCCCAGACACACCGGTGACTCTCCCAGACACACCGGTGACACTTCAATAACATGCCCATGATACTCCCAGACACACCTGTGAAACTCCCAGACACACCGATGACACTTCCATAACACACATGTGACACTCCCAGACACACCTGTGAAACTCCCAGACACACCTGTGACACTCCCAGACACACCGGTGACACTCCCATAACACGCCCATGATACTTCCAGGCACACCTGTGACACTCCCATAACACGCCCAGGATACTCCCAGACACTCCCATAATACACCTGTGACACTGCCAAGATACTCCCATAACACACCTGTGACTGGGAATGCAGCAGCTCAGACACACCTGTGACACTCCCATAACACACCTGTGACACTGCCAGACACACCGGTGACACTCCCAGACACACCTGTGACACTCCCATAACACGCCCAAGACACTCCCATAACACACCTGTGACACTCCCATAACACACCTGTGACACTCCCATAACACACCTGTGACACTCCCATAACACACCTGTGACACTGCCAGACACACCGGTGACACTCCCAGACACACCTGTGACACTCCCATAACACGCCCAAGACACTCCCATAACACACCAAAGACACTCCCATAACACACCTGTGACACTCTCAAGACACTCCCATAATACACCTGTAACACTGCCAGACACACCGGTGACACTTCCATAGCACGCCAATGACACTCCCAGACACACCTGTGACACTCCCATAACACGCCCAAGACACTCCCATAACACACCTGTGACACTCCCAGACACACCTGTGACACTCCCAGACACACCTGTGACACTCCCAGACACACCTGTGACACTCCCAGACACACCTGTGACACTCCCAGACACACCTGTGACACTCCTATAACATGCCCAAGACACTCCCATAACACACCTGTGACACTGCCAAGACACTCCCATACCACACCTGTGACTGGGAAAGCAGCAGCTCAGACACATCTGTGACACTGCCAGACACACCGGTGACACTTCCATAACATGCCAGTGACACTCCCAGACACACCTGTGACACTCCCATAACACCTGTGACACACCGGTGACACTGCCAGACACACCGGTGACACAGCCATAAAATGGCCATGATACTCCCAGACACACCTGTGACACTTCCATAAAACGCCAATGACACTCCCAGACACACCTGTGACACTGCCATAACACGCCCATGATACTCCCATAACACGCCCATGATACTCCCAGGCACACCATTGACACTCCCAGACACACCTGTGACACTCCCAGACACACCTGTGACACTCCTATAACATGCCCAAGACACTCCCATAACACACGTGTGACACTGCCAAGACACTCCCATACCACACCTGTGACTGGGAAAGCAGCAGCTCAGACACATCTGTGACACTGCCAGACACACCGGTGACACTTCCATAACATGCCAGTGACACTCCCAGACACACCTGTGACACTGCCATAAAACGCCAATGACACTCCCAGACACACCTGTGACACTGCCATAACACGCCCATGATACTCCCATAACACGCCCATGATACTCCCAGGCACACCATTGACACTCCTAGACACACCTGTGACACTCCCATAACACCTGTGACACACCGGTGACACTGCCAGACACACCGGTGACACTCCCATAAAATGCCCATGATACTCCATAACACGCCCATGAAACTCCCAGGCACACCTGTGACACTCCCCTAACACGCCTATGATACTCCCAGGCACACCTGTGACACTCCTAGACCCACCTTTGACACTCCCATAACACACCTGACACTCCCATAACATGCCCAAGACACTCCCATAACACACCTGTGACACTCCCAGACACACCTGTGACACTCCCAAGACACTCCCATAACACACCTGTGACTGGGAACGCAGCAGCTCAGACACACCTTTGACACTGCCAGATACACCGGTGACACTTCCATAACACACCAATGACACTCCCAGACACACCAATGACACTGCCATAACACACCTGTGACACTGCCATAACACTCCCATGATACTCCCATAACACGCCCATGATACTCCCAGGCACATCTGTGACACTACTAGACACACCTGTGACACTCCCAGACACACCGGTGACACTTCCATAACAAGCCAATGACTCCCAGACACACCTGTGACACTGCCATAACACGCCCATGATATTCCCATAACACGCCCATGATACTCCCAGACACACCGGTGACACTCCCAGACACACCGGTGACACTCCCATAACATGTCAATGACACTCCCAGACACACCTGTGACACTCCCATAACACGCCCAAGACACTCCCATAACACAAACAAGACACTCCCATGACACTCCCATAACACACCTGTGACACTACCATAATACACCTGTAACACTGCCAGACACACCAGTGACACTTCCATAGCACGCCAATGACACTCCCAGACACACCTGTGACACTCCCATAAGACACCTGTGACACTCCCATAACACGCCCAAGACACTCCCATAACACACCAGTGACACTGCCAAGACACTCCCATAACACACCTGTGACACTGCCAGACACACTGGTGACACTTCCATAACATGCCAATGACACACCCAGACACACCTGTGACACTCCCATAACACACCTGTGACACTGCCAGACACACCGGTGACACTTCCATAACATGCCAATGACACTCTCAGACACACTTCCATAACACACCAATGACACTCCCAGACACACCTGTGACACTGCCATAACACGCCCATGATAGTCCCATAATATGCCCATGATACTCCCATAACACACCCATGATACTCCCAGACACACCTGTGACACTCCCACAACACCTGTGACACTCCCAGGCACACCTATGATACTCCCATAACACGCCCATGATACTCCCAGACACACCTGTGACACTCCCATAACACCTGTGACATTCGCAGACACACATGTGACACTCCCAGACACACCGGTGACACTCCTAGACCCACCTTTGACACTCCCATAACACCTGTGACATTCCCAGACACACCTGTGACACTCCCAGACACACCTGTGACACTCCCAGACACACCTGTGACACTCCCAGACACACCTGTGACACTCCCAGACACACCTGTGACACTCCCATAACACGCCCATGATACTCCCAGACACTCCCATAACACACCTGTGACACTGCCAAGACACTCCAATAACACACCTGTGACTGGGAACGCAGCAGCTCAGACACACCTGTGACACTCCCATAACACACCTGTGACACTCCCAGACACACCTGTGACACTGCCATAACATGCCCATGATACTCCCATAACACACCCGTGATACTCCCAGGCACACCTGTGACACTCGTAGACACACCTGTGACACTCCCAGACACACCGGTGACACTCCCATAACATGCCCATGATACTCCCATAACACGCCCATGATACTCCCAGGCACACCTGTGACACTCCCATAACATGCCCATGATACTCCCAGACACATCTGTGACACTCCTAGACACACCTGTGACACTCCCAGACACACCTGTGACACTCCCAGACACACCTGTGACACTCCCATGATACTCCCAGACACTCCCATAACACTCCCATAACACACCTGTGACTGGGAATGCAGCAGCTCAGACATACCTGTGACACTCCCATAACACACCTGTGACACTGCCAGACACACCTGTGACACTGCCATAACACGCCAATGACACTCCCAGACACACCTGTGACACTGCCACAACATGCCCATGATACTCCCAGGCACACCTGTCACACTCATAGACACACCTGTGACACTCCCAGACACACCTGTGACACTCCCAGACACAACTGTGACACTCCCATAACATGCCCAAGACACTCCCAGACCACCTGTGACACTCCCAGACACACCTGTGACACTCCCATAACATGTCCATGATACTCCCAGACACTCCCATAACACACCTGTGACACTGCCAAGACACTCCCATAACACACCTGTGACTGTGAACGCAGCAGCTCAGACACACCTGTGACACTCCCATAACACACCTGTGACACTGCCAGACACACCTGTGACACTGCCATAACACGCCCATGATACTCCCATAACATGCCCGTGATACTCCCAGGCACACCTGTGACACTCCCATAACATGTCCATGATACTCCCAGACACTCCCATAACACACCTGTGACACTGCCAAGACACTCCCATAACACACCTGTGACTGTGAACGCAGCAGCTCAGACACACCTGTGACACTCCCATAACACTGCCAGACACACCTGTGACACTCCCAGACACACCTGTGACACTGCCATAACACGCCCATGATACTCCCATAACATGCCCGTGATACTCCCAAGCACACCTGTGACACTCCCATAACACCTGTGACACTCCCAGACTCACCTGTGACACTCCCATAACACACCCAGGATACTCCTATAACACGCCCGTGATACTCCCAGACACACCTGTGACACTCCCATAACATGCCCAAGACACTCCCAGAACACCTGTGATACTCCCAGACACACCCATAATACGCCCATGATACTCCCATAACACGCCCATGATACTCCCAGGCACACCTGTGATACTCCCATAAGACCTGAGACATTCGCAGTCACACCTGTGACACTCCCATAACACCTGAGACACTCCCATAACACCTGAGACACTCCCAGACACACCTGTGACACTCCCATAACACCTGTGACACTCCCTGACAGACCTGTGACACTCCCATAACACATGTGACACTCCCATAACACCTGTGACACTCCCATAACACCTGTGACACTCCCATAACACCTGTGACACTCCCAGACAGACCTGTGACACTCCCATAACACCTGTGACACTCCCTGACAGACCTGTGACACTCCCTGACAGACCTGTGACACTCCCATAACACATGTGACACTCCCAGACAGACCTGTGACACTCCCATAACACCTGTGACACTCCCATAACACCTGTGACACTCCCATGACACACCTGTGACACTCCCATGACACACCTGTGACACTCCCATGACACACCTGTGACACTCCCATGACACACCTGTGACACTCCCAGACACACCTGTGACACTCCCAGACACACCTGTGACACTCCCAGACACACCTGTGACACTCCCAGACACACCTGTGACACTCCCAGACAGACCTGTGACACTCCCAGACAGACCTGTGACACTCCTGACACACCTGTGACACTCCTGACACACCTGTGACACTCCTGACACACCTGTGACACTCCCAGACACACCTGTGACACTCCCAGACACACCTGTGACACTCC